>JAJOZX010003637.1:0-467104 GCA_023014485.1 Bathynomus jamesi
AAATCTAAGTGGCTCGTGAGCTTGAAGTAAATGTTAAGTTTTTACTGGCTGAAAATTTTGTTCAAAACTTGCGTGAATTATTTCCATTTTATAATGCGTTTGTGGACCAACTAGATATAGAAAATCTTTGATCTAAGGCTCGTCTGAACAAAAATTGTGTAATAGGAAAAAGTTCGTAGTTCTTTTTTTTCTTTTCTGAAATGTAAAGCAGTACGAGTGTTGTCGACTCGTCGAGTAACACCAGTCGCTAAAGGTTATTGATAATGGTGTTGCTTGCGGATGTGTGTGTGTTTTAGCCCAGGTTTCTTATAGTTTTCTAAAATTACTAAATATACCTCAGTACAAATAAATAACCTAAAATAGTTACCATTGTTGTATTGGTTATTTTTTTAACATAAAACCTAGCTAGTTTATTGGATAGGTCAAGTAGTAACACAAAAGTTAGGTCTAAATTAAACACTAAAAATGCCTAATAATAATCAAGATAATGTTGAAACAAAGGCTGGACATCTACCAGCACGTAAGTGTGTTAAGATTTTGGATTCATTACTGAATTTATGAGTGTAAGCTAGCCTAAGTTAGGAACTGGATATCGGATATTCAATAATAGGCCAGTCTATAAAAGCTAAAAAGTTAGTTTGGCTAAAGTGTAGTTTGAGGGGAAACTTTTGTAAATAGCTGGGATTATGTAATAGTTTGACCTGGTTATTATGTATTTTATCACACTCAGTCATTTTACACACCAAAATACATTTTTCTAGTAGTATTTGATGTGATTTGTTCAAATATGACCTCCATTTCCGTCGGAAATGAGATCCAACAAAGTTATAGTACTTTGAAGTTTGGCTCATTTTCAAGGGAAATGGAAGTCAAAATCTAAGCAAAACACATCAAATATTACTAGAAAAATGTATTTTGGTATTAATTAACCTAACCTAACCGTGGCTAAACGGGCCTAACCCTGGCTAAACGAGCTCTCGTCTGTATCCACCACCTAGCCAGGGTTAGGCTCGTTTAGCCAGGGTTAGGCTCATTTAGCCACGGTTAGGTTAGGTTAGGCGGGAGTTAGAGAAGTGTAATATAGATTAGACAACAATTTTGGATTCCCAAAATTAGACAAGTAGTAAAAAAGGTCTTGCATAAATGTGTGGTTTGCAAGCGTTGGAGTGCAAAGCCTTATTATGAAATTAGGTAAGGTTAGGTTAGGTTAATTAATACCAAAATACATTTTTCTAGTAATATTTGATGTGTTTTGCTTAGATTTTGACTTCCATTTCCCTTGAAAATGAGCCAAACTTCAAAGTACTATAACTTTGTTGGATCTCATTTCCAACGGAAATGGAGGTCATATTTGAACAAATCACATCAAATACTACTAGAAAAATGTATTTTGGTGTGTAAAATGACTGAGTGTGATAAAATACATAATAACCTAGCTGGGATTATGTAATAGTTGTCTTCTTGTGGAGAAAAACATTACAGTGTGTATTCAGGGTGATTTGGTTATTTTGGACATGGATAATTTAGAAAGGCCCTGGTGGCTTTGGCCTTTGAGTTATTCATAAAATTAAATGGAACAGACTCATCTTTCCAGTATCACCAGGCTGAGAATCAGCTCATTTTCTGCTGCATTGTAAGAGGATTTTTTCCATAGAACACTCGGTAAAATTCCAGATGCCAGACACAGTTCAGACACACAATCCATAGCCCCTAATTGCGGTACTAACTTACTATTCCTAGCCAAATATAACCTAATTTATTTAATATATTACCAAACTTTTTTAGGAAACTAAAAAGTTAAAATGCAGTAACACATTCTGCTTTCCATTTTAAATTACTGGATTATGAGGTAGCTTATCTGAAATTGGTACTGTATATATCCTAGGTTTTAATACAAGTTACTGTTGGGTCATTCTCTGTCAGATCAACCAGTGCCTAACACCCTCATCTCTCAGATTTTGCTGAAATTTGGTTTATAGGGAGTTTGTGGGCCCTGAATCCATTTCTGAAATTATAAGGTCAATCTGACCAACGGTTCAAGAGATATGACCTCGGGAAATTTGAGGTCACTTGCGAGGTCACTAATATTTGGCGACCCATAACTTGGGTAATAATGGTCACAATTATATAAAAGTATATATATTTAGAATCAGAAAACGACAAGGAATCCAAATATGCAAGTTTTAGAACTCTAGGTTGAAAAATAAAAAAGTTACACTGTAACCAAATTTGAGGTCACGATTTGACCTCTGGGGTATCAAATGAGAATATTTTTTTTAAATGTAAAAAATGAAGGCATAGGCATTGGCTATTAGAATCATCAAAAAAAAGTTTGTTTATGTTAGTATTTTTCATGTAACTAACATATAAGTGAACACCATATTCATAAGTTGTGCGTCAATTCTACCTATTTTTTCACACTTAAGCTCATAATTTGACCTATAGAAATTAAAATTACATTTTTTATAGATATAAAAACAAAGGCAAAAAATGTAAAATTGTATTTCACTGCTAATCTACACTGGCAATAATAGTTATAATAGTGAAAGGGGAAGACCTACTTAGAGGATTCATGTGCTAGCCTAATACAATTTTGCATGCTCAATGCTCTCATCAATTTCTTTTTGTGGAAAAATGTATTGAATTCTGCTGCCTCCTCTTAGGGTAGGACAACTCATTACAGTTAATATATGATGTCCTGGCACTGCACATGAATCCTTGTTTGATGGATAATAATATGCACTTGATCCTGATGACCCAGAGGGATGTAGAAAGTTCACAGTGAAATCATCAAACTCTTCACAATATTCCTCCACAATTCCATACCAAACTTGCATGTCATAAATGCAGCCAACATACTCTCCTGGTTTGACACATTTTAGGTTACCAAGCATTGCAGGTTCATTAGTAAAATGACTTTTCCTTATTCTTTTCTTTTCTCCAATGCCACTTGAAATGGATCACCATCAGTTCTTCCTTGTTTAGGGGAACAAATCTATGATATTTCTGAGTTCCAGGAATAGCCCTACTATCCTTGAATCGATGTTCCAACCGTTCTTCTGCATCTTTCAAATCAGCTGTAGTTACAAAGAAAAAATTTATCTTCTTGCTCAAGTTTTCTTCACAAAACTGAAACATGTGTTCTGGTGTAAGAATTTGCCTCTCTGTAGTTCTCTGCAAACTGGCACGAGCAGTAGCTCTTTTCACTGTTCCTCCAATCCCATCACATGCATTTTTGCCATGGATGTAGCAAAGAAGTGCCATTCACAAGACAGACCAAAATCCTCTTCATGGTAACAGAGATTTGTGAAGTTGTATCTGTTCTTATATTGGCCAGCACATCCATCTGAGAAATAGTGCACCTTCTTCAATTGTGGGCATCTGAATTTAACATATGTCATAAGCTTCAATATGAATGAATAAACCATTATAGTGTTGTGTTTTAGTGATGCAGATAAGAAACAGACACTAAAATGGCTAAGTTCCTGGTCTGCAGATGATCTATAATAGATGACAAAAGGGTGAACTGTACACTGTGAATTGTCCCAGTGAAACCCTTGGGCAGCATCCTGGACAATGAAAGAATAATTCTCAGAGAAATCACCTACTATAACTACCTCGCTCTGAGGTGGTAGTGTTTCTTTCAACTGCTTGAAGTACTGTGATTGTTGCTGAGCAACAAAGTGATGACGAACCATGCGGGATATTTTCATGCTTAGGGATGATAAGTATTCATGAAGTGGCTCCACCTTATCAACCATTGTACAACGGTCAACAGTCACCATTGCTTGTAAGATATTTCATTTGGAGCTGATTTCACACTGTCAAGTAACTCAAGAAAATCCAGGACACCCTCTTCTCTTGGGCAATCATTGCAAAGTTGCATCATGCAAGTCTCTCTTTCTGTACTGCAGACACTGTAATCCATAAGATCCTTGTATGAAAGACCTCTTTCTCCCAATGCAGCCAGCTGCAATTTTGGATTTTGATGGTATGTGCAGACACAGACAGAATGAGTCCCACCACTACCGGCAAGCACACAATATGATGGCCTTAATTTTGCAAATGTGGAAAATCCTATTTTGGGATTCTTTTCATCATTTTTATATAGTTCAAACATCTCTCTTAAATTCCCGAGGACCAATCGTTTTTGCACCTTCATTGCACCTTCAGCACTGATAACTTTCACGCAATCCTTTTGGCCAGGACACATACGACTAACCTCTTCTGACTCATAGAATCTTCTAACTATATCTTTGTGTTCTTCAGATATCACTTTTCCTTTGCTCATTAGTGGAATCTTCGGAAGGATTCCATGTTCTGATTTAAGTGAACGGCTTCTTTTCACCATGTATGTTGTAGTTTGAAAGAAACTAGCTGTTTTTTCAATTGTGTATGGTGAGTGTGTCAATATTTGTAGTTTGTGATGGTGACATTTGCTCTCCAGGAATGACTGTTTCAATTCATTCATTAATTTGTCTAGAT
Organism: Bathynomus jamesi; assembly: GCA_023014485.1. Lineage (NCBI taxonomy): Eukaryota > Metazoa > Arthropoda > Malacostraca > Isopoda > Cirolanidae > Bathynomus > Bathynomus jamesi. The sequence continues at coordinate 4,486 of JAJOZX010003637.1, forward strand.
GTTTTTCAGATTTAGTTTCAGGTTTTGAAGTATCACTTACCTCCTCGGTAATTTGAACACCATAACTGAGTTCTAGCCTCTCCTTCAGGTGTTTCTGAGCAGATGATAGCTTACCACGAGCCTTGCGCTTTTTCTGGCTTAATGACAGCCCTTCTGAAAAGAACAGAAAAAAAGGTTTCACACACCTGAATATTAGTAATTAAATATTAATTATAGTACCTTAAATGCTATATAATTGGCTATATAGTAGATCAAACAGACCTTGTAGTAAAGTATAAGTTATTATATTAATTTATTACTTACTTTTTTTAACTGGTGTTGGTCCAGAAATGCTAGAACTGGTTCAACTGAAGTTGAAGGATTTTCCTTTATCAAGCAATCACTGTCATTGTCCAGATCTTGAATTGAAGAGATGTTACTCAAGCCACTGATAGTAGATGATTCATTTGAATCCTGCTCAGACTCGTTGTTTTCAGTGGTACTAAGTATAGCGGGGTTTTTCATTATCAGTGTCCAGCAGTTCACACACAACAATGAGTCTTTTTTTCACTCTTCCAGCACATTTTTCAACAAGTACATCAGTCACTTTTCTAAGATTGATTGTTATGCGTTTCTTGTGTTTTGAATAGGGTCCTGGCAGTATTTCAAGTGCCGAACCATTGTATTTTGATCTGTAAAGATATAGGATTTACAATTAGGTAATATATATTTTTTAGAAAATATATAGCTATACACACTTAATATTTTAGGCCTTGATAGTCTCTGAGGCTCATTAAAACACCATACCCACCAGCCACCCACAGTGCTGGCTGGAACTGTACTAACCTGTAGACAAGGAATTTTGCAACTATCTGTGTTGATTCTGCACTTAGACAAGTAGCAACATGTTTCAACAGGTTTGTTTAGGCTACATGTGAGCTTAGTCTTCCCCTTTCACTATTATAACTATTATTGCCAGTGTAGATTAGCAGTGAAATACAATTTTTATTAAATTCTTGGAGCTTGAGGTCAAATTGATAGCTAAGATATAAAAATTCCTTGAAATGACAAGCAATTTATAAATATGGTGTTCACTTATAAGTTAGTTACATGAAAAGTACCAACATAAACAAACTTTTTATGATTGTTTCTATTAGTCAAGAACTCTGACTTTGTTTTTTATATCTATAAAAAATGTAATTTTAATTTCTATAGGTCAAATTATGAGCTTAAGTGTGAAAAAATAGGTAGAATTGACGCACAACTTATGAATATGGTGTTCACTTATATGTTAGTTACATGAAAATACTAACATAAACAAACTTTTTTTGCTGATTCTAATAGCCAATGCCTATGCCTTCATTTTTTACATTTAAAAAAATATCTCATTTGATACCCCAGAGGTCAAATCGTGACCTCAAATTTTGGTTACAGTGTAACTTTTTTTATTTTTCAACCTAGAGTTCTAAAACTTGCATATTTGGATTCCTTGTCGTTTTCTGATTCTAAATATATATACTTTTATATAATTATGACAATTATTACCCAAGTTATGGCTCACCAAATGTTAGTAACCTCGCGAGTGACCTCAAATTGCCCAAGGTCATATCTCTTGAACCATTGGTCGGATTGACCTTATAATTTCAGAAATGGATTCAGGGCTCACAAACTCCCTATAAACCAAATTTCAGCAAAATATGAGAGATGAGGGTGTTAATTTCAATTTTTTTTGGTTGATCTGACAGAGAATGACCCTGTTGCCACTTGCTGTCAACCTTAATTTTAGATAGGTCTAAGTATCAACTTTTATGTTTAAACTTAAAATATTAACCACTGAATTATGAATAGGGGTTAATCCTAAGATGTCATCACCTGAATTTTAAAAAAATAATTATATGGCCATAATCTACATAATATAACACTTTTTTCGGCAGACTTCAGTTTTAGGGGCCCCTCCATCTACTGCATTAATAAGAAAATAACAATAAAAATCAAACAAAATGTAAAATTTATTTTAATTAGGTTAGGTTTTAAGTTTTTACATTTTGTTAGGTTAGGTTAGGTTTTACATTTTGTTAGGTTAGGTTTGGTTTTACATTTTGTTAGGTTAGGTTTGGTTTTACATTTTGTTAGGTTAGGTTTTACATTTTGTTAGGTTAGGTTAGGTTAGGTTAGGTTTAGTTTAGTTGTGATATTTTTGTTAAAACTAATGAAAATATTACAATAATAATTTAACCAATCATATATATATATATAATTTGGTTTTAAATATTGTTACATTTATTTTTTATTAATGCAATAGATGGGGGCCCCTAAAACTGAGGTCCACCCTTTTTTTTAAGAGTACTGTTTTTTGTGAAAATATCTTACAAGCAAGTTATTGCAGATGATGACATTTCCTTAAGATTTACCATGATAGATACCATGGTACTGTAACTTAATATCCTTGATGAGGTGCAATTGGATCAAAATTTTATTAATTAGTTCCTTTTTTTTTATTTTTCAGTTAAAGTTGGAGGCATGAGAGTTGCACAAAGACAAAGAAAATTCTGATGAATCTTCTAAACCAAAAGAAAAAAGTGAAAAATCAAATGAAGATTTGCAGAGCACTTCTTTCAAGTAAATTGAATTTTAATATTGTACTTAAAATACCTATTTATATATTCATGATGAACATGCACAGTAGCTATGGGCCTAATTTTTTTTTTTTTGTTAGCATCAGGAACTATCTCAATTTTCTTTAATTTTGTATTTTAAATTTTAATGCATTTAAAATATAAATTAAATTTATTAAATAGTTGTTGTGTGCTCTATTGATGTTTCCTAAAGATATATGGGTATTTTCTTAAATTAACTTTTGCTTATTACATTTTTAGTTTGATACTGAACCTAACCTAAACTCAAACATTAAAAAGTAATCCATAGTTTCCCTATGCTAAACTCAAAATATATTAATTTTTTTAGAAGATGAAACAAATGAGGGAAGAACAAAAAGTTCTGAATGTATTTACTATCGAGAATAGAATCTAGACTCAGGTTAGGTTTATCTTTTTAAGTATAAATTATTTGTAGTATTATTATGTATCTTCTTATCAGGTGAACAAAATAAATTTGGTGAAAATGTTGAACACTACCATATTATAATAGCTATATCTTTTATGGCCCATATGTAGATATATCTAATAGAACCTACAACAGAATGTAATAGAATTTTCTCTGATTACTAGGTTTAATAATTTTAAAATATTTTCAAACCCTCTCCCTAAGATACCTCTTTATGATGATTTTTAGGTATAGCTAAGTATTGTAGAGGCTTGCACTGAAATAAATTTCAAATGAAGACTTCTATCAGTTGAACTAACTTTCCTCATTTTGAGGCTGATGCCAAACTAGCTAAGAGTAATTATAATAAAGTTACCCGTTGTTATGAAGTCATGGGAGCCTAAGAAACCCAGTAAGTTTCACCTAGTACTTGCCTTTTTACTATTGTATTAATTTTGCTAGGACCTACAGTAATCATGCCCAGGGCTCATAGCTCAGTGGGTAAATGTTTTCCTATACGAGTGAAGGGCAGATACTGAGGTCAGAAAAATCCACTCACAATGGTGTTGGTTGGTTGGTTAGCACAATGGGCCACATTAAGCTTTGTTGATATGACTGCTCTGCCAGTTTCTGTCCCCCTCTGACCGATTACTATTACGGTAATCTTGACGATAATATAATACTATAGGACTGAAAATTTGCAAAAACAACCTAAACTACTTATAAAATCTAAATGTTTGTTGAAGTGTACACACTCTTAACAAATTAATCGTGCTTTGGTACTTTCCCATTTTGGTGGTTGGGTACATCATTGGTGGTAATGCTACCAGTTTAAGATATAAGTTGGAAGTGGGTGTGCTTGGGTTGAAAAAATTAGGACAGCAGGGTCATCTCACAATTCCTCATTTTTTTCTAAAAAGTTTTAAATCAATCTAGGGTTGCGTTTGACTGGGGCAGAGAGAGTATGAAAGAATGTCCTTTATTCATTTACATGCGCCTGATGGGTTTCATTTTCAGAGATGATAGTGTGCATCGCAGTTTCATTTCATCTAGTTATTTGATGATGGTGTGTACCATACTTTCATTTCACCTAGAGTTATTTCTGAATTAAATCACAGCTGCTTTCCACGATTTCTTTTTTCATTCTAGTCCATTCAAACCTCCTGTGCTGGTAATGGGAGTTCCTCCTAAGATAGATCAGAGGGATTTTCCAAAGGAAGAAATTAAGCATGCTCATGATAAACCAGTTCCGACACACCAGCCAATTCATCAGAATAAGCCGAGCGTTATTCAGCAGCCAAGGAAATAGATAAAAAAGGCGTTGAAAACGAGAATTTGCCTTTAGTAGTGTTCTTTTCAGTATGAAATTTCTTTGGGTTTTTCTTTTACTTAAATTTCCTTTTATTTTTTATGCTTGTGGACCGTCCCACGTTTGCTTTTGGTTGCTCTTAGGTTCATCGTTACTTCGTCAAAAGATATATATTTTGCTTTGTTTTAGTACATTACAAATAATGATAATTTGTGTATGAAAATTTACATTCCTTCAGCTGGTTGTAGATAATTTAAATACAATATATTTAAGAGTTTAAAAATAGTACAAGAATATTTATAGATGGCTCATGTCAAGACTGAACAGATTTTAGTTTTGTATTAAACTTTTAGATTTTTATGACCAAATTCGTGATTGTATGGCAGACAGCTTCTTTGGGTCATTGTCCATGGCTGAGTTTTTCTTTTTGTCCATTTCTAATGTTCATCAAGTAGCCAAACCAACCCATAGACTTATTTTTGTTATAAAGTGCTCCAACTGCCATGCATTATGGATTGTACGTGACTAATTTCCCCATTCCATTTTTTTTTCTTGGGTGCACGCGCGATTTTTCAGCCAAAATAGGGTATTTGTGGTTTTCAGATATTTTTGGATGATTTATTGAAGTTTCCATATACGTAGTATTCTTTCTTATATATTTTGCATCACTATTCATTGTCACTGTTCATCATTATGATTCATTACATTATATACCCAAACATTTATGGGTAAGGTATTTTTAGGTTTGTTGCGTGTCAAAAATGACACTGTTTCATTACTTGGGGACCAAAATTAAAATTTAAATATACATATTCTTAAAATTAAAATTTAATTCTTGCTTTATACTTCTTATTTGCTTTTTTTTTTTTGTTTATGAAAACAATTATTGGCCTTAGATAATGTATAATAAATTGAGTATTTTTATAAATTATCCTGTTTTCATCCTTTTCCCTCGTGAACTCCTTCAGTAATTAAAGAAAGCACATTTGCGATAAAATACTTCGAAATAGTTTAGATTAGAAGTAGGCTCCATTGCGAGAGTTGGGATATTGACGTCGCCAAAAGACTACTTTAAAAAAAAGTTCCCAAATCCATCAAGATAAATTTTATGGAGCGAGATGTATATTACAAAAGACTAACTTCTGTTCGAACTTGAGTTGTTGTATACAGACTGCTTAGTTTATTCTGTACACCTTAAAAAATATTTCGAGTGATTGATATAAGAAGTCTTAATAAGTACATGCGTTTATACTCTGCTTAACTTTATGTATACCAATTCAACGCAAATAAACGTCCGTTATACTAGCATCGTCAGTGGTTACTGTTACGAAAAGTACCAACCAATTTAAGAATGGAAAATAATCCATTGTATTTAAATCCGAACCATAACTTGATCGTAATAAAATGTCTATACAGGGTGTTTGAAAACTTTCTGTACAAATTGTAATGGGGGATAGGCAACACCAAGACAAATCCTTTTCGTCTATAAGTGTATGTCCGCTGACGTCACCATTCGGCGCGAGAGGGCGCCGCTGCAATTGGCTAAAAAGTGAAGTGGGCTAGACTCGCGCTTGCCGCGGGCATTCTTAAATCGGACGTAGTACGCGTAACATGGAGCGCTTCACGACTGCTGAGATGGCTGACATACATATGGTGGATGGGGCTGCCAATGGAAACGGAAGAGCTGCTGTGAGGTTGTACCGACAGCGCTTCCCAAACAGACGTGTGCCAAACCACCAAACGTTTGCGCATTTGCATCGGCGACTGCGAGAAACTGGAACATTCCATGCAAACATGCATGACACTGGTCGGGAGAGAAACGTGCGCACTCCTGACATGGAAGAAGAAATCCTACGGCGATTTGAGGACAATCCAAGCGCAAGCACGCGAGGTGTTGCACGTATCCTCGGTGTGAACCACGACCTGGTCTGGAGAGTGTTGCACGAGCAGCAGTTACATCCGTTTCATCGTCAGAGTGTCCAGGCATTACAACCTCGGGATTACCCTCTTCGTGTGGAATTCGCACGCTGGTTTCTGCAGCAGACAGCGGTGCAGCCTAATTTTCCGGCTTGTGCGCTGTTCTCAGATGAGGCCTGTTTCACACGTGAGGGTGTGTTTAACATGCACAATTCTCACGTATGGGCGCACGCAAATCCACATGCTACACGGGTTTGTAATGTCTGGACACTGACGATGAAACGGATGTAACTGCTGCTCGTGCAACACTCTCCAGACCAGGTCGTGGTTCACACCGAGGATACGTGCAACACCTCGCGTGCTTGCGCTTGGATTGTCCTCAAATCGCCGTAGGATTTCTTCTTCCATGTCAGGAGTGCGCACGTTTCTCCCCCGACCAGTGTCATGCATGTTTGCATGGAATGTTCCAGTTTCTCGCAGTCGCCGATGCAAATGCGCAAACGTTTGGTGGTTTGGCACACGTCTGTTTGGGAAGCGCTGTCGGTACAACCTCACAGCAGCTCTTCCGTTTCCATTGGCAGCCCTACACCATATGCATGTCAGCATATCTCAGCAGTCGTGAAGCGCTCCATGTTACGCGTACTACGTCCGATTTAAGAATGCCCGCGGCAAGCGCGAGTCTAGCCCACTTCACCTTTTAGCCAATTGCAGCGGCGCCCTCTCGCGCCGAATGGTGACGTCAGCGGACATACACTTATAGACGAAAAGGGTTTGTCTTGGTGTTGCCTATCCCCCATTACAATTTGTACAGAAAGTTTTCAAACACCCTGTATAGCAATATGCATGAACAGAAAATGTGGTTGTAGTGTTTCCACTAAATGTTATCTTCGAAAATCTGTACAGAATTGCCTGTAGCAGTATGACAGCGGATGCAACGCGTACTTTATTTAATTAGAACAATATACACACACCACACATTGCAATTTAATACACTACTGTTTCTAATTAAAACAATTTTAAGGAAATTTTGGGGAATATAATTTGATAATGTATTGAAAGACAATTTACACATGCGTACATAGGTATATGCAGAGAAGGGCAGTATCGATGATGACACTATCTTAGATACAAAGATTCGACAAATGTGATCGTGGTATAATAGTACATAAAACGAAACGCGGTGAAAAACGGGCAAAGTGGAAAAATGGATCTATAATTTCCTCAAGAGATCGTCAGCAAGTTGTTACATGGGGAAGCTTGGAGTAGCTTGAGCTACCCCCAATAATTTTTAGATGGTTATGTATAAAACTGGAGAAACTGAGGGAAACAGGCACTAGTTGGTTGAAACTGAAAACAATGTATATAAGCATGTAAGAATTCTGCTGAGCCTTATATCACGTTTGGAGGGAGGTAGTCTGTAAAAATTACCTCCTTCAGCTACTCCAGTATTTTGAGAAGTATCCGTCCTTGGTTACAATCCAAGGAATCTCATCGAAATCGGAAGTACTAGATCTGTACCACAAGGAAGAGTATCCTATTTATCATCATGCTGACCAACAATAGTATAGTAACATACTTTGCTGATGAAACAGAAATTAACAGAAAAATTAGAAACTTCTGATGTACTGTAGAAGCTTTACAAACGGACACAAACGGAATATACAGATGGTCAGAGGACTATTTAACACTGAAAATTTTCAGCTCTTATCCTGTTAAGAGCCACTTCTTACAATTTTATACGCATCAATAGACGATATAACTCGTCGATAACGGTAAGAGGTTAAGAAATCTAAAGAAATCTAAGAAACTAAATCATTCTCACCTGACGGAAGGTGGACTACGATGTCCATCTGTTGAGTCCTCGGACAAATTCCCTCCATCTTTCGCAACCCATACAAAGTTCTTAGGCTTTCCTCCATGCTACAGCCACTTTCCTCCACCAGCTGTTTTCACTGTCCTTCTCCAATCAGTTCTTGGCCTTCCAGTTGTTGTTCTTTTGTTTGGGATCCAATCAATAATTTTTCTCCAATCTTTACCCTGTGGCATTCTTCTTATACGCCCGTACCATCCAGTTTGAACTAAACCATATAGACTATGATTCCCCATATAAACGAAATACAGAAACACAAAAACAAAACATTTAGGAGTCATAATGACCGACGATGGGAAATTTGAGAGAAAATAATATACGTTAAACGGAACAAAAAGAACAGAGAGATATGTTAAGAACCTTCAAAAGATGGAACAAGAATGTAATGATTCCTTTGCCGAAAACTGTGATCGTACCAAAATTGAAATACTACTCAGTCTTGATGTTCCCATATAAATTAAATAAAATAAATAGTCCAGCTTCAAAATTATTTATGTCATTGTTAAAAACAATGTATTTATTTTATTATTAATAAAGGTTATTCAATTCAATTCAAAGGTGAAGAAAGTAATAAGCTGGAAGAAATTCAGAAATTACACAGCCAAGGTCAATAGCTGCAAAGAACTAAAGTACTGGGAAAGTTTATCTAAATTAAATTTACATTCGCTAGAAAGAAGAGAGGTACATAAAAGAATATTTCGGTCTTTGCCAGATATCGACGGGGAATCCGCGGAATGTCTAGGCAATCTATGGTTTATCGTCTCGCCGGAGTTTGCCGGTAACACATACACAGTATGTACAGGGTGGCACAAAAGTCGCGCATCATAGGAATTTTCAGTGTTGACTATATTATTTTTTTCTTTTAGGTAGAGAATAGCTGCGAAATTAACAATAGACGAGAGGTTGAGCTTGGTTTTAATGCATGGAATACCAGGTACTACAAATCGATGAATCGGTACAGAATTTAAATTCTGTACCGATTCAACAATTTGTTGTACCTGGTATTCCATACATTAAAACCAAGTTCACCCTCTCGTCTATTGTTAATTTCGCAGCCTTCCCCTACCTAAAAGAAAAAATATATATTCTAATCAACACTGAAAATTCCTATGATGCGCGACTTTTGCGCCACCCTGTATATGTATATAAAATGTAGTAGTAGTTAGCATTGCTGTCTACGGATCCACCGGCCTCGAGTTCGATTTCCGGCGAGGGCAGGCGGCGTTCACAGCTCACCCGGCTGTTCATCTTCCCATACAAAAAAAAAAGAAAAAAAAAGAGCATAGATAAATTGGTACCTTGGTGGTTAAGACGCTTGGGTGCTGACTTCCCTGGTGGATCGTGGGTCGGATTCCATGTTAAACTGTAGATCTAAGGTGGTGGCAGTAAGGTTGACCTTCGTCAGGATGAACAATTCGGGCAGAAGCAAAACAAAAATGTTTTGATAGAAGTGAAATCTTAAGTGTGTTTCATCTATCTTCTAAAGGTCGTATGTAATAGTATATTAACTCTTCAAGATCCTGGTTTAGTGGTTTTGCAAATGTTACGTCTATCAAATGCGGGAGAAAAAGTTGAGATCTGGTACATTTTATTTGGAATATTCCTTACCTACACGAAACAAACCTTTTATAGAAACACCATTGAAAATCTTGAGATTTAAACTACCAACTAAAATAATACTAAAAAAAATAGTTATACAAGTCATTCGTAATTAAATTACATTGAATGAAAATATCCTTTTACTAAGTAATAAAATTTGTTCTTTTATTTGGAACCACCCCTCCCTGAGTACCTAAGACTTAGGTCTTTCAACAAAATAATTAGGTAGGCCCTATGGTTTAACCTATTTACTGCGTTCTGAACGTTGAACCCGTATCACAAATAACACTGGCAAATTGTTCATAAAATAAAATCTCTTATTTACATAACGAAAACAGATTTGAAATGAGTAGTTTATCATTCATTACAGGGACTTCTAAAAGAACTCTCAAATTCTACTGAACGAGCGGACAAACTCTTCATCTAAGGATCCAGTACACTCGTAAATACTCTGGAACAAAATAATCAATATTTAAAAACACCCAGGTTACATCAAAAATCATACGTAATTAATAGTAACACAATTGTTATTACTACAATTATAAGTAAAAATTTATGAAAGGAAAGGGAACAATACCACAATCCAATTTACCTTTGATAAACGTTTCCTCTTCGTTTCATTTTGAAAGTATACCACAGAAATATCAAAGAAATTATTAAAAAGGAAGAAACCAGGAGGAGGAGGAGGGAGAAATTGGTCATACTGATTCCACTAACGGAGTTTTGCTGTTTTAAGAAAGAAGTTCTGTTAAGCATGAGTCCCATGGTCCAAACAATGTCCTGTTTATGAACCTAGAGATGGGGAAAAAAATTATATATATATACAGGGTGTTTGAAAACTTTCTGTACAAATTGTCATGGGGGATAGGCAACACCAAGACAAACCCTTTTCGTCTATAAGTGTATGTCCGCTGACGTCACCATTCGGCGCGAGAGGGCGCCGCTGCAATTGGCTAAAAGGTGAAGTGGGCTAGACTCGCGCTTGCCGCGGGCATTCTTAAATCGGACGTAGTACGCGTAACATGGAGCGCTTCACGACTGCTGAGATGGCTGACATGCATATGGTGTATGGGGCTGCCAATGGAAACGGAAGAGCTGCTGTGAGGTTGTACCGACAGCGCTTCCCAAACAGACGTGTGCCAAACCACCGAACGTTTGCGCATTTGCATCGGCGACTGCGAGAAACTGGAACATTCCATGCAAACATGCATGACACTGGTCGGGAGAGAAACGTGCGCACTCCTGACATGGAAGAAGAAATCCTACGGCGATTTGAGGACAATCCAAGCGCAAGCACGCGAGGTGTTGCACGTATCCTCGGTGTGAACCACGACCTGGTCTGGAGTGTGTTGCACGAGCAGCAGTTACATCCGTTTCATCGTCAGAGAGTCCAGGCATTACAAACCCGTGTAGCATGTGGATTTGCGTGCGCCCACACGTGAGAATTGTGCATGTTAAACACACCCTCACGTGTGAAACAGGCCTCATCTGAGAACAGCGCACAAGCCGGAAAATTAGGCTGCACCGCTGTCTGCTGCAGAAACCAGCGTGCGAATTCCACACGAAGAGGGTAATCCCGAGGTTGTAATGCCTGGACTCTGACGATGAAACGGATGTAACTGCTGCTCGTGCAACACTCTCCAGACCAGGTCGTGGTTCACACCGAGGATATGTGCAACACCTCGCGTGCTTGCGCTTGGATTGTCCTCAAATCGCCGTAGGATTTCTTCTTCCATGTCAGGAGTGCGCACGTTTCTCTCCCGACCAGTGTCATGCATGTTTGCATGGAATGTTCCAGTTTCTCGCAGTCGCCGATGCAAATGCGCAAACGTTTGGTGGTTTGGCACACGTCTGTTTGGGAAGCGCTGTCGGTACAACCTCACAGCAGCTCTTCCGTTTCCATTGGCAGCCCCATACACCATATGCATGTCAGCCATCTCAGCAGTCGTGAAGCGCTCCATGTTACGCGTACTACGTCCGATTTAAGAATGCCCGCGGCAAGCGCGAGTCTAGCCCACTTCACCTTTTAGCCAATTGCAGCGGCGCCCTCTCGCGCCGAATGGTGACGTCAGCGGACATACACTTATAGACGAAAAGGGTTTGTCTTGGTGTTGCCTATCCCCCATTACAATTTGTACAGAAAGTTTTCAACCACCATATATATATATATATATATATATATATATATATATATATATATATATATATATATATATATGGCTTGGGTTCAAGTACAAGTACTTGTACTTAAGTGCAAAATTTTGTGTACTTGTACTTGGGATTTAAATAGTCAATATACTTGTACTTAGCCCATAAGTACTTGAAAAATCAAGTACTTTCAAGTACATGTTGCATGTAAACAAAATTAAATGTTTATTTAATGTCAACAAGTAATTATTTTATTGCAATTGTATTTTCATTGTTGCTAAATTATTTCTATTATTATAAATTGTTATTTATTAAAGTTGGCAGAAGTCGGCTTATGGACAAGAATTTTGAATGTGTAATGTTTGTAAAATGTAATAAGTCCTACACTTAATATCAAAGTATGTCCCATTAGGGTGTGTCAATTTTGGGGGTGAACTGACTAAATTGAAAATCATGTGATTTGGTAGCAATTTAATGTAACCATTTGGCATACAAAATAATATCCTTGCTTCAAAAACAATAAAAAATAACTCCTACCTACATCAATTTTAATTCAAAAATTCCATTTTTCTGTAAATTCATAAAATAAATGTGCACAAACATCCTATCAACATTTAAAGTGGCAATAAGACATCATTCAGAGTCTTTATTTGAAAGTAACCAATGCAGTCATGTCCTTTTTGCTGCAGTTCCTTGACATCAGCATTCGGCTTGCTACTTGTGCTTTGATGTAGCCTTCTCACCTCTCGTGACTGTAAATTTGACTAGCTGCTGCTGTGACCATTTTCACACCTCTCTCCACACTATGAGTGTGAGAAGGCCACTTTGGCACTTGCATTGGGGCCTCTTTAAGTTGTGTTAAATCTTTGTTTGTTATACATGTTGTCAGTGGTGGCTCCAAAACTTCCGAACTCAAGTTAACTAATTCTGACAATTTCGTGGCATTGACATTTATCGGAGGTACCTTCCTTGTCTGAACAGAGCAGTCTCCCAGCTGGTCATCATCTAGTGATGTTCCTCTAAGCTTTAGAATGATTTCCACAGCCTCAGTTCGCTCTTTGGTACATTGGCTGCAGAGTATTGCTTGCAAAACTGCCTCTGGCATAGCATACCAAGCGGACCTTCTCACCACAGGTAACACGATGTCCACCACTACTTTCCTTTGGGTTCTCAGTAGCTGTAATTGAAACAAGATGTGGTTGGGCCCCTCCATCCACATTGGATTAAGTTTTACATTGAACCAGTGAGGAAGATAAAACCCAATAATAAATTCAACAATCAACATCAAATTCTGTAGCATTTTGCCCTTCAGTGCATGTTTGGAAACCCAAATCCTGCAGAAACGAATCGCTGTAGTTAACCAACGACTGTGACTTACGGGTCCAATCTCCGAGAGAGCCAGATTTTGAGGCAACGCTCCTGATCTGATTGCTTGAACAATATGATAAGTGTAAGATTGATCCGTGCTGAGGTCTTTGATAACTTCTTCAGACAACACCTTTGTAAATTTTGTATTTATTTCTAATTCCGTTGCTTCATCAAGCATGTTGCCAAGGGGGCCTGACCACTTCTTATTGTTCTTTGTAGGACCATCAAGTTCCTGGATGAGACGACGAAGAGGTAGTTCCCCTGTGTGCAAATCACATACAATCCAAACAAGCCTTCTTCCAAGTTTTTTCTCTAAATGCGTCATAACACCGCCCTGCCATCCAGTGTTCACCACAGTTGAGTCTCCACCAATGGCCTGCAGTGAACTGTCAAGTCTTCTTTCTTGAAGCCAACATATTATTTGATCAGCAATTGACTCTGCATGTTTCTTGCCTTCTACTTCTGCTTCAGGAACAAAGTGAAACAAATAGCGGCCACCAGGTTTGGAACACACAGAGTAGTGTTCTTCTTTGATGAGACCGGGAAACTTTCTGTCCATTCCCTCTACCTCTAGGAGAACTTTTGGGTCATTTCTTCCATCAAACAAAAGGCAAGAGAGACCTTCCTCCTTCAAATCTTTTTCATGCTGATCAGATATTTCCTTCATTATTTTTTCTTGTGCTCTTCTTATCTTATTAAGATCTGTCACTAAGGATGTATCCTCTCGGCTGATGAGGCCTGTATCTATCCAAGCGGCAGGGGCAATCTCTGCAGTCTCTCGTAGCCCCGTATGGTGGCGAATACTGGCAAGGGCAATGTTTGAGATGTCTTTAGTGTTGTAGTTCACTCTTCGGCAAAGGTTCAGATGGCATTTTGGAGCTATCATCTGATGTTGCTTCTTTCTGTTCATCTGAAGAGCTTTCAAAGAAGTGAGAAACCTCTTGATAGAGCTCTTCATCTCTTTGGGTGGCTTCTTCACTCTTCTTTTTTTCCCTCTCTCGGATTTTCTCTTTTTTCTTAGCAATAACAATCTGTTTTTTGGTTTCTGAATAATCTGCCGAACTAATCTGCATACTTCCTTGGCCTCCTGCCTTTGTTCTCTGCGCCTTTATGAAAGCCAGCTCCAAAACAGGGATCTTCTTCTCACGAGGACAGCGACAATCAATGTGAGGGTGAGGTTCTCTTCTGCATGAGGGAAAACAATTGGCTTCAGAACACAACTCTATGGGACACTAGCAGTTAAAAATGTGAAGAAGAGTATCAAGTGTGTGCATAAATTTATTTTTCTTTGCTAGTTTTTTTACCAAGTGATGTCTTAACTGCTTTGTTAATTTTAGCTCAATAGTTCTATACTGATTGAGTACAGGTGGTTTGAATAACACTAGCTTTTTTCCACTGATGCAGAAGAGGGGGAATCATGTCCTTTATGAGCTCTGTCTGTGTAGTTCCTTCTATCCTTTGTATTTTGTTCACGAAGGAGTAACCCTAGTCTCAGCATGTCTCGCACTGTTGGTAGTTCTGATATGGGAAGCTCCTTGCCTGTACCGACCAACAGGCTCAAGTGGCATGACGACTGACCTCTTGTCTTCAATTTTGGCATCTTAGGAATATCTGAAAAGAAAGAAAAACATTTAAGTATTTTATATCAATTACGATGTTTCAAAGTTTGGTCATTCGATGTCCTAAAATTCAATAAAAAAATATTTCATGGGATTACAACATAATTAGACAGAAGAATATTGCGAAAAATGCTCTGTATGAATTGGTCCACAATTAACCCACCCCTTATATCTCCAGTCTAACTATAGAGTAGATCAAGTCTAGCCTAGAGGGGTCAGCCTAGAGATTCCGGAAATGGTCCAGAGCGGGCAGATAAATTGAGGTCCACAGTAGGATTCCTCACAAGATTAGGTTAGGGCAATCTACCTTCACCTTTGTTAAGCTATGAGTTGATGCTGGGTCTTAGGCCACAATGTAGGCCTAACTTGTCTGACCCAGCTTAATTTAATGTTATTAACTGTCTGGTGTAAAAACTCAATTAGTCACTTACTTTTAGTTATTGGAGTCTCTCCCTTCTCCGGTTGTATTTTTGTCGAGAGCGTACTTTGCTGGTACGTCCTCTCGCCCCGTTCTTCGTTTTCCCTTTCTCCTCCTCTTCGCGGGGCTTCTTGCACCAGCCTTGTCTTGGTTTATTCCTCGGTTGGTTGAGCGGTAATGTATCTCCATTACCGAGCACGCTCCTCCCACACAGTATATAAATACTAGTGTGGAGAATAACTCTGGTGAGCAACCAATTGGTTTCTTCCACCCAGTTATTGACATAAAAGGAATTTAATAATTGTTAGATTAACTACCTACCTACTCAGTGAACCATTTTCGTTACCTCCCAACTACCCACTCATCAGTTTTCCATAATATGATGATAATAAATAATTGTAATAATCAATAATCCATACTTACAGTTAAACTGTAGTATTCGTCTAGTAGAATAACTATGAAGTAGGTACAAGAGCAATAACAGCAAACCACCACCTACGACATCTAAGAGG
Organism: Bathynomus jamesi; assembly: GCA_023014485.1. Taxonomy (NCBI): domain Eukaryota; kingdom Metazoa; phylum Arthropoda; class Malacostraca; order Isopoda; family Cirolanidae; genus Bathynomus; species Bathynomus jamesi. The sequence continues at coordinate 20,267 of JAJOZX010003637.1, forward strand.
CAACTGAGGACTGAGAGTGAGGGACAGTTCTATTCATGTTGTGACTTGTACATTGTACAACAACTATATGACCTTGAAAACACTCCATATGCGATCAGTGGGATAATTCTGTGATAGATGAATAGTTAATCAATTTATTATTTTTTTTTTTTTTTTAGTTCAGGAAGAACCGATTCGCCTCTATTTAAAGGGCATATCTCAGCGGAAAAACAAAGAAAAAGTGAGAGGAAAGACAGAGGAAAAAGAAAGGGTGGAGGGGACAGTCGAAGTGGAAAAAGACCAAGGATGACAAGGACTGCAGGGTCGAGCCCCATCATCCTTGGGTGCTAGGGCCGGGAGGGCGCACGTGACCTCCAGGAACAAGCACGTACAAACGAGCACAAAGAGCACTCAAGAGCACGAGCTTAGAACAATTTATGTCCTATTATTTAGCAAGAGAGTCAATTTCTGAAACTTTAAGGTAAAATTGATGTAGGTAAGGGTTATTTTATTTCATTTTGGTTGGCCAATTTCAAGTTTTGACATGAAAAGACACTATATTTTCACTACCAAAATTGATTTGAAAAAAGTTGACAAAATTGACACACCCTAATTGTCCCATGTCAGTTACACTAATTTGCAGCTTGCTATTGCAAACCAAACTGCTCAATTGTTTCCTTCCTTTTATTCTGAGTACCGGTACTGTATTGTGTAACTGCTGACCAATGAGAATATTTTCTTTATTTTCAGAATTATTACATATAGCACGGAATGCTCTGAGCAAACAGTTGTGTTTTATTATTTTCATTCAAACTTGGATACCAGTATTCAGTTATGGCTAAATATTAATCAATAAATTAATCATTACCATTATTAATTCCTTAATTGTTTAATTTTAAATAAACTTACGAGTACGTAGATCTGATTTAAAGATTTTTATTAAACTACCTATAAAAATGTATTTGTAATTGTACTTAAGTACATCATTATGTAATTGGACTTGGACTAAGTATTATGCAAAAACTCTGTACTGGTACTTGTACTTTAATTTTCCTTTAGTACTTGTACTTGTCCACAAGTACTGCCGCCAGTACTTGAACCGATCCCTGATATATATATATATATTTTTTTTTATTGAGGTTGTTTAACCTCCTTCGCAACATAGACGGAGGGGACCTACAGTTTTTCGTGGAATCCGAACCATGGGTCGCTACATAATCTGAGCGCGGTCTCCCATCCAACTACTACCCAGACCCATTGTCGCTTAACTTCGTTGATCTCCGGGAAGCGGTGTTACGACATTAGCCACGACGTAGCCCGCATATATATATATCCCCGCCTGTGGCCACCTTGTCGTGGCGTGGTGGGCGGGCTCCCGTGTTGACCCAGTGGGCTACGTCGGCGGGGGCTTAGCTCCCGGAAGGGTCACCCATGCTGGACAGGCTACTGGAGAGACCGGCCTAAGTGCCACTAAAGTCTTTGGCTCCCAGTACGGGTCTCCAGTACTGTTCTCCGGAGGTGACGCCCTTAGGGCGTCACTGTGTTGGATGGTTGGGTGTCCGGGCCGGTGGGATTGGGGGGGCTGGGGTCTTTGCGCCATTTGGGGGCAAACTTTCGCATCACGGGACCCCGTTTTTAAACCGACGGTGTGTCCCCTGGGGACAAGGTATCCCGCCCCCCGCGGTTTGCGCTCGGCCTCCCTTTCTCACCAGTTTCTCCTGGCCCCTGGGGTCCGTTTTTCTCAATCTAATAACATATGGATACTTCTACTTCTTGCCCTAGAACTCAGGTGGTGGGCGACCAGGCCCCCATCCCCAAGTCCTCTACTACTGGAAGACCACGTCGTGAGGCGGTTGCCCTTCTGGCTATGGAACACTCGCATTCTCCTCCCTCGTCACCGACCGCAACCTGTACCTCGAACATGCCTTTGGACACACTACCTCTAGAGCAGGGGTCCTACCCCAGGTCCTCAGCCAGCTACGGCCAAGACAGCAGGGTCCACAAAACCAGGCCTCTCTCGCTCTCCGTATGTCCCTCTCACCCATCATCGATCCGCCTCTCCACGGAGAGAACCACGTGATGGACGGGGAAGTCGGCGCCCACGTCCGTCCTATCGACCACTAGATGTCCCAGTCCACTTCGAACCAACAGCTTCCCTATCCCTACCCAGTATTCACAAATTTTTAGTTATTCGCCCTACTTCTGGGTCCCTACCGTCCAACTCTGAAAGAACATTTCAGGCGATCCGCACGCGCAGCAACTCTAACCGTTATGACGTTTGACCACAGAAGGACGGTTCTCTCCTTATAAAATCGCGAACAGCGGCAGAAACGAATGCCCTACTCTCCCTCGGATGCTCGGTGATCGTTTCCCCTACCCTTGCCTGAACCAGAGTCAGGGCACCATCTTCGCTACTCGTTTATTGAAGATACCCGAGAACGAGTTATTAGAAGACCTCACACCCCAGGGTGTCATTAAGGTTCATCGATTCACGTCTCGTCAAGGAGGTACTTCCTCCCCCCACCCCACGCCGTCGCCTCCCGTCAACACCCTAGTCCTCCCAGTCGTGTTGTGTGGGGCATGGGAGACGCACATCATGCGCGTTCTCGGTCCGCCCATACATTCCAGACCCGCCCCGTTGCTTTAAGTGCAATAAGTTTGGGCACGTCAGTTCGGTATGCTGACAGCCACAACTGTGCGTACGTTGCGGGGATATCGCCCACCCAGAACGATGTCCCAACTCGCCTAAATGCTCAAACTGCGCCGGCACACATCCTTCTTTGTCTCGTGAATGTATGTTTTAAGTTTGAGAAGGAGGTCTGGGCACTGCGCGTGGCGGACTTCATCAGCCTCCGATTCGCGCGAGACAGGGTGCGGATTCGGGAGGCGAGGCCGGGGGTCTCTTATGCTGCAGCCTTCGGCTCAGTTCCCTCGACTCGCCGTCCGGATCCGCCACTCAAACCCACATCGACTACCGTACTAATCCCCCTTCCGATCGGGCCCCACGCCGGAGTGAATCTCCAGACTCACCGACCATCCAACAAACCTCCCTCTCTTCTCCTAAATCTAAAAGGAGAAGTCGAGCACCTACACCCTTAGCCTCGCCTATGACCCTCTCACTCACCCCTGCAGAAGTTGACAGTCGTTGCTGACGTGCACGAGCCACCACCTAGGGCGAGACACGGGGCAGATCACCCCACATCCGACGATCCAGTGGACGCGCCACTGACACGCCTCCATGGTGTGACCAGAGTACCCTCGCCTGCACCCTGGAGCCTCATGGATCTACCCTTACCCCCTGGTGCCATCATCTCCACCCAACCACGGGAGCACTTTGGCTCATCCCCTTGTACCCCCCAATGACCCGGCCCCTCTCACACCTCCGGCTCTTCCTCACCGGCCACCCAGACTTTGTCCTCTCCCCAACCCGCCCAGTTTTACTGGTACTCCCTGTCGACACCCCGGGTGTCCCGGGAGACCACAGACAAACAGGGAGGTGCCAATGTGAGCAACGGAACCCTCCCCCATTGCATGACCACTGAGCCCTGCCTAGAGACTCGTCACCCTCTGAGTCCGCGACGGTCCCGGGGCTGCCGCGATCCATGCCTCCGGTCCCACTTCGTCGACTCGGGCCCCACAGTCCCCGAAGGGGTTGGCTGCTCAGCCGATTCCCTTCTTGGTGAACGGCAGGTGACCCGACAGGCCCCCGACTTACCCCCCGCCATCATGAACCTAGATATCCATCCACAGTCTAACTCCCTTCCACCTTCACCATCTCCACTTCTCCCTCGCCAAACAATGGACCCTCCAAAAGCGACGATCCTACAATGGAACTGTAGGAGAATCTTCGCAAATTACGAAGGCCTAAATTACCTGATTGTCTCTGCTCGTCCGGTATGTGTCTGTCTCCAGTAGCTAATCCTGGGGACCAGACCAATGCCCTGCCTCACCGGATATTCTAGCACTACCTCACCACCGTCTACCTGCACACGAAGGGGGGCTGCCATCCTCGTCCACCGTTCAGTTCCCTTTCACAACCTCCCTATCAGATCCCTGTTACCGGTGGTTGCTGCCATGATTTTCCTGGACAAGCAATACACAGTCTGCTCGATCTACCTCCCCCCTCACTCCCAAGTTTCCCGCGGTGACCTGGTTGAGGTTGTTCAACAACTTCCCAGGCCCTTCCTACTCTTGGGCGATTTCAATAGTCGCCACCCTTTGTGGGGAGATACGACTTCCACTTTTGTGGCTCCGACCCTGATTACCCTCATGACTGCTCTCTCCTTCGAGTGCCTCAATGACGGCTCTCCCACACACTACCACGCCACCAGATGCACCCCCGTCCTATCATTCATCTCGACGGACGGCCTCCTGGATTTCACCTGGCAAGTGTTTCGAAATGACCACTTCCCTGTTTGCCTCTCACTAAATCGGCACGACCAGACCGTTCGGGTACCGGAGAAGTGGATAACGGCCAGAGCTAATTGGCCACTTTTCCGGAGCAGCACTTCCACACGTTGTACGACGGCCCACTTTCCATCCTCCGATAAATGCACTGCGTACTTTGAGGCGACTGTTGTCGCAGCAGCAAGCACCAGCATTCCACGATCTTCTGCCTACCCCGAGCCCGACGAGTACCTTGGTGGAACCCAGAGTGCGCGGAGGCTACTCGACGATTTTATCGTACGCGAACTCCTACCCATTGCTCGCCGTGCGATGAAGAAAGCGCGCCGAGATTCCTGACGTACCTTTGTATCAGGTATCATCACCTCCAAACCATCGGCTACCATCCGGAAGGTGCGAAGTGTTGAGAGACGACATGCCCCCTCCCGACACCCGGTCCTCCGAACTAATAACGGGCTTCTCTATGACACTAGGTCAGTAGCGAACCTTCTTACATCTACCTTCGCTGCAGTCTCCTCCACAGACAGCCCCCACGCGCTGGCCCCTAACAAGAGCTGCTCACCATCCGTCGACAACTACAATCGGCTGTTCACCATGAGAGAGCTACCGGCGGCACTGGCCTCCAGACGGTCTCCTTCCCCTGGCCCAGACGGCATCCCCTACTGTATGACCCAACACATCCACCATCCTACTATGCAACTGTTTCTACTCGATCTCTACAACCGTATATGGATTGAGGGCACTTTGCCCTCTCGGTGAAAAGAGGCCCACGTAATACCAATCCCCAAACCCGGCAAAGACCCCCTTGACCCCACTAATTATAGACCAATCGCATTAACATGCTGTGCCTGTAAAATCTTTGAAAAAATGATCGCCGCGCGACTCTCCTTTCTCCTTGAAAACAACGACTCCCTCCCGGCTACCCAGTCTGGCTTTAGACAGTTTCGCTCCACTACAGACCCCCTCCTGCAACTCAGCCGAGATATTCAGAACGCCTTCAATAGGGGACAGTTTGTCCTGTCGACTTTCTTCGACATCCAGAAGACCTACGACACCACCCATCGACTATAATCCTCAGTGAGCTCCAAAATTTGGGTTTCGTCGGAACCCTGCCGACCTTCATCAGGGGCTTCCTCTCCTCCCGGACCTTTCAAGTACGGGTGGGCTCGGTCCTCTCTGACACCTTTGAGCAAGAGGACGGGGTCCCACAGGGAAGCATCCTCAGTGTCATATGCTTTTCATTAGTAATGAACACAGTAGCTCAATCCCTTCCATCCACTGTTCGTTCCTCCATCTACACAGACGACCTTGCGATATGGTTCGCGGGGCGGGAACTGCCGGTCGTCCAACGACAAATTCAGCTCGCCATCCATCGGGTGGAGATGTGGGCGACATCAGTTGGTTTCCGCCTGTCCAGCTCTTAAACCAAAAGCATGGTCTTCAGCAGAAGACGATCCACAGCCATATCTGCCCCCTTGGTCACGCTATACGGCGAGCCCCTCGAAGTGGTGCCCACCGCGCGGTTTCTGGGCATGACCTTCGACCGACGACTCAACCGGGTTCTCCACCTCAGGTACCTGAAAAACACACTCCAGCGTCCCCTCGCTCTCCTAGACCACCTTTCCCACACCACGTGGGGCGCTGACCGACGCTCGGTCCTCCGTTTTTACACTTCCTTGGTCCAGTCAAAGCTGGACTATGGGAGTGTTGTATACGGATCTGCCATCAGCACTTCCCTCCGAATCTTGGACCCGGTACTTAACAGGGCCTCCGAGGCTCCGCCTCTCCACCGGTGCCTTCCGATCTTCCCCAGCTTCCAGCCTCCAAGCAGAATGTAACTACCTCTCTCTCACCCACCGACGGGATCTGCTCCTCATGAGGATCTACCTTCGCGCGCATAGGCTGCCCTCGTCACTTCTGTGCGCGGCAATTTTAGAACTTCCACCCAAGGGTCAGAGCTGGCACTTCACGGAAGCGGTCCCCTCTTTCCAACATTCCCCCTCCTTCAGTCACCCCCATCTCGTATAATATCCATCCTCCGTGGCTCCTCACTCCTATCAGGTTTTGCAGGGACCTATGTGCCCTGCAGAAAGCTACCACGACCGCTTCAGTATGTAAGTAGCTCTTCCAGGAACACGTAACCCGACACCTGAACACTGTCCCCACTCCCCATCTATACGGATAGTTCCCGATTAGAGGTTGGTGCGGCTGCCTCAGCGGCGATAGTGACCCAACCGCTTTCTAGAGCCGTTCCCCATCCTCGTGAGGCCTCTGTCTTTTCGGCTGAACTCTTCGCTATTCTGGAAGCCTTCGACATTATAAGCACCCATTCCGCCAACTCCTATGTCATCTGCTCAGATTCCCAAAGAGCACTGCTCTCCCTTGAAAAATTTAACCCCCCTCACTCACTCATCCGCACCATCCAACAAACCTTCCACTCCTTAACGGCATCCCAACACAAGTCGATCACCTTCTGCTGGGTCCCGGCACATGTCGGTATCGGGGGTAATGAGGCGGCGGACCGTAAGGCGAAATCCTCTTGCTCGTTGCCAGTCTCCACCCGGCTCCTCCCTTTCACGGATTTTTTCCCCCCGATTCTCCGCTCCCACTTCCGTTCCATCTGGCAACGGGAATGGGACCAGGCTATACACAACAAATTCCAGTGAATAAAACCTTAACTTGGCTATTGGACTTTATCGTTCCATAGGTCCCGTCATAAAGAGGTGATTCTAACCCGTCTCCGCCTCGGGCACACACGAAGCATACACGGTCACCTTATGGCTAAATTGTTAGCCCCGCTCTGCCCCACCTGCCATACCCCCATCACCGTCGTCTACCTCTTGGTCGAATGCCCGAATTTGTCTGGCCTCCGCCACAGCTGTTTCCCCTACCTATCCCGCATCCCCGTCTCCAGTTCATACTCGCCGAAGGCCCCCACTTCTCAGCGGAAGCGGTTTTCTCATACTTCACCCACTCTCAACTACTTCACCGCATCTAAATTCATACTACCCCTCCAACATATTTAATAACTGAACCTTCTCATTCCCTCAGTCTAATACTCTCACCCCAGCGACAATGCCCACCTTCTGTCTCGCCGAGGTATGTACCACTCTAGGTACGAATCGGCGATTAAAAAAAAAAAAAAAAATATTATATATATATATATAAACAAGATATGATGATAAGATGCTGCAGAATAAAGATAATACCAAACCTACAAGTCAGGGATCGATCTATGAGTAATGTAATCCAATAATGCGCCCCCGAAATTTATTTGGAGGGGCATAACAATAAATAGAAGATGCCTGAATGGGAATACAGGATACATTTCAATGCACTCCGAGTAAAATGCCAGGGCGTGTCTATATAACACGCTAGAAAAATGAACTAATTCAACAAAATACTAGGTATTTCTAACCTTATTAGTGAAGAGAATACTTTTCCATCTTTGTGATGTAACTCCGAGGCCTTCCCTTAGCAAAGTGTAAACGTACATTCCATCAAAACAAAGATCTTCGAGGATAAGCCGAGATACGTCTATAAAATGAAACAAAATTAATGAATTAACGAGTAACCACTGAAAAAAATAATACTCTCCTGCAAAAAATGCTTATGCTTCGCTAAGACACGAACACAACGCTTTAGTCCCGATTATAATTAATACATATTCCGTTATTAAATCACTCATCGTAACACTCTTAACTAGACAAAATGTAAGCACTAATTTTAATTAAAAACATTATTAACATTTAATTTTCCACTCCCAACATATTTATTTATTTTTAAATTTCAAACAGCAGCGTTTGATTACTGCTTTATTGAAGCAGAAGAAAATTTTTATAAAGGTTTTTTTTCGGAGGGGAGAGAGCCTTCCCCCGATTCCCCATTCATGTTTTTCCGAGGTTTGTGACACACAAAATACTTAAAGACGAACATGTTCAATATTTAACAACAATAAAAAAAAAAAAACTTACTCGGATGCGAGTTAATCAAATCTTCAGCCGACAATGAACAAGTCGAAATAACAGCATTTTTGAAGTCTTTGAAGGTTCCCTCTTGGCTAACTCCTAACAGAGGGAAAAGTTTAGGAAATATTGATGAGAAACCCACGAGTTCTCCTTTGTAAAGCGGAACAAACTTTTTATTCAGGCAATCTCCTATAACAAAATTCTTCTTGCACAGCTTGTAATTGAACAAACTTTCCACCTTTCTTCGACACAATTTCGTGTCACTGGATCCTTTCAGAAGGTAAACAGTTTTCTCTTCTTCCGAAACAGATGAGGAAGTATCGTTAAAATACGTGTCAGTTGGAGAATCTTCTTTTGAGGATGTTGGACTTTCAGTAATGTATTTAAAAGCAAATTTCTTTAAATATTTACTTTGAAAACTCGTGGAAGGTGAAATCTTCGTTTTAGTGGAGAAAATACAAGGTTTAAAGAAATCTCCTGACGTGAATGACATTTCGAATCCTCTGGGTAAACATGGGTTAAGAATGACACTGGAAGACTCATTCTTTAAATTTCTAACCAAAAGGTATTGATACCGATGCATTGCTTCCTCTAGGCCACAACAGAGGAAGGATCTACTGAAGATTCTGCAAGTAACATAATATATATTAATTTAGGCTAATTACGAATAGGATATATGACGAATATTTGATAAACAGTACTTTTTAATATAATTTTTTCTGAGCATTCAGGGAATGAATTTTCCACAAGCAAAAAACATTTCGCGCTGAAGTCGGTAAAATTTCAATAATCGACAAAATACCTCAGAAATTTTCAGTACCTAGTGATTTTAATAATTTAGCTTCAGGACCCTCCTCTTAAATCATTATATCAAGCTTGAGCAACAGCAATTGAAGTTCTAGGGTAGAAAAATGCTCATTTAAAGTAAAATTATAATTCACTTTTACCTGTAAGTGTTATTAAAAATAGTGATATTGACAGTAGGCCACTGACTGGCATGCTCAGAGAGTTCCGTTGTTACTTGAACTGAAGCTCCTCCGAGGTCAAGTGCAGAAACGTGGGCATTCTTCTCAGAAACTTTTTCAGAATCACTATCAGTCTTGAAAAAAAGTGTAATAAAATAAAATAAAGTGCTTGTTCAGAGAAAATGGTTGCAGTTGTGAAGATAATGGTGTACTTATTTAATCTTGCAACAAATGGCAGGCTCCACTTACGTCACTATATGTCACTAAGACTGCAGAAGAATATCTCAGAATGAAAAGAATTAATTTGCAATTAAAATGAACAATATCATCACATTTCATTTGGAAAACATGAAGCCACTGGGGCCAATCGAGGTTATATCCAAGCCATGAGCTACATTTTAATAATAATAATAAAATCTTGCAAAACGTCAATCTCAAGTCAGCTATTTAACATACAGCTATATCAACACTATGATAATAAAAACCCACTCTAGTAGACAGAGTACAATTTCTGTATAATAAATAACAATAATAATCAATAAATAACACTGGGCAACACGTATTTTATTGAATGATATCTGACACTTGATTCTAGGTAATTTGGGTGCGCTGAATACGAATTTCAACTCGGTTTGGCTCTATCAGGTCCTGATTCTTGTCGACAGCCTATGTGCCATTTTCCAGATTTTTCAAATTAGGACTAAAAAATTAAGTCGTGTTAAATTTTTTTTTCAAGTTTCATGAATACAAGCAGTTCAAACTACAATAAAATTACATTATAACGATAGAAATGACAAAATAAAAAAACAAACAGATATGAAGCTTTCACTGTGGCAAAAATTTTCTTTTGTAAGACTTTCTAGCGTATTTGCTTGTTGATGGCAGGTCTCTTTTCAAGCACCAGCAGTAATCAGCCATCATGTGGGAATCCCAGCGGCCTTGGTACCGTTCCTCCATAATTTTGATATCTTGGTGGAATCTCTCCCCTTGTTCATCACTTACATCACCTAAATTACTTGGAAATTGGTCAAGATGGCTATTCAAAAAATGCATTTTTATGCTCATATTGCAACCTAACTCTTTGTAGTCCCTTAAAATTTTTTTCCGATTTCTTCGTAGTTATCTGCCCTATAATTGCCTAAAAGTTTTCTATCAAGTCCACAAATGAGACCAGCCATTTTTTTCGCATTCATTCATGACATTAGGAAAAATTGCTGTCTTTAATCATTGTTATTTGTGGACCGTCGAAAATTCCCGCCTTGATTTTTTCATAACTTAAACTTGGAAATTTTGAAGTTATGTATTTGAAACACTCGCCGTTCGTATCTAAAGCTTTTACATTGTTTAATGAGGCCTAGTTTTATATGCAGAGGAGGAAATATGATTTTATCTCTGCTCACTAAAGGTGGATTAATTACGTTTTTTCTCTGACAGTAAGTGATGTTCGTGCTGGCCAGATTTGTTTGAAATAATGTTCTTCCTTGGCTCTGCTGTCCCATAAGCAAAGGAAGCAGGGATATTTAGTATACCCTCCTTGTTGTCCTAGCAGAAAATTAACCATTTTTAAGTCAACACATATGATCCACTCGTGCTCCCTATATTTGATAAGATTTAAAACCTTTTCTATATGTTCATACTTTTCTTTTAATTTTGTTGAGTGCCCAATCGGTATCGAGCCGTATAGATTGCCATTATGCAACAACACACACTTAAGACTTCTTTTCGAACTGTCTAAAAACAAGCGCCAATCATTTGCATCGTAAGACTCAACCCCCATCTTCTTTAACAAACCAACTATGTCGCAGCAATATACTAAACTATCCTCTGTTCTAAAATATTTAACAAGTTCTTCTTGAAGCTAAAATTTCCGCAGCCTTTTTTGGCAAATTTAGATCCCTTACAAGATCATTCAACTCGGCCTGGTTAAACTTTTGCGGATCGTTTTGACTTTCAAATACGTTGGGGTCAAAATCGGTGTCTGACTCCTCAAAGTGCATAACAATATTTTCAGGAACATCTTCAACTAATTCTTGAGTTGGCAGACCCTTAAATTTTGGAATGGGGATCTCATTTGAATGTAGCACAGGTCGTATCGCAGTGTCGAAATTTGGGTACTCGATACAATGTTTATTTTTCTTAGTGAAGCCCGAAGTCTTGACAAAGCAAAGGTAGCAATCGGTCTCGTGGTTAGTAGGCTCTCGCCACACCTGATATGGAAAAAAAATTGTAAAGCGTTAACAAAAGCGACGAGAGACTTGTTTTTATGAATTTTATCAAAAGTTATCACCCAAACATTTAACATTTCTATGTGTTTCAACCTTATGCAATATTTGAGATTCTTATAAACATTTTCTGTAAATTTTTGTTTTGTACCTAAGTTACAATTACATTTAGGTAAGTTACAGTATACTAGTGATTAAATTACGTAGTTTTATGAAATCATAAACTTACCATCGGAACTCCAAAAGGTATTTTTGAATCCGAACCCTTCGTCCAATGTCGCAGTCTTTCAATGCATATAGTGCAGGCTTTATGTGGAGCCCACGATTTATCTTGGTCCCCCAGTTTTATGCCAAAATAAGCTAAGTAAGCTCTTTTTACGAAGTCAGTTATATTTGCTCGTTGATGTGGAAGTGTAAAATTTCCACATATATAACAGAAGGAATCAGGGTTGTTTTTGCATTTGAACTTTCTAGTGCTTGATGACATATTGCTTGATTGTTCTGCCAATTTGTAAAGGTATTTAAAGCCCTTAATTTATATAAATTTAAGAAAATCTGAAATATAAACACAAAAATTAGTTTAAATAGGTACTTATTATGAAATAGGTACTTACAATCTATGAAATTAAACTAGAAACACGGATGAGTAGGTACAATATAAATTATGTCTAATTAAATCAACTATATTAAATCACGATGACAAAATTACTCACTAAATCATATGCCAATTCAAAATTATGTTAATGCCCAAACTTAATTAACTAACTCGACTGACTGACTGACTGACTGACTGACTGACTGATTGAATTGACTGATTAACTCTGGAAACGAGTCACTTTTATATATTTTAGTTGTCCCTCTAGAATACTCTACAGAGAACAGGAACGCTCGAGAAAATTTTAGAATTCTATGATATTTTTAGCTTAATTTACTAATATTAAAATGGGTTAAAAATGACAAAATTAAAAATATTTTTAGGGTGTTACATATAAAAATATACATAATACAACAATACCATAACAATAGGTACAAATACCTAGATAAAAACCTAGTTTGCATAATGTGTAACTGCAAAAAGACAGCGAGTATTGAGAAAAAAACCTTTTATGAATACAACAAAAGAGGAGGGGTGTTGAGCAAAATCAGGACCTGATAGAGCAAAACCGAGTAAACATTCGTGCTCAGCGCACCCAAATTACCTAGAACTAACTGTCAAATCTAATTCAATAGACAAAAAGTTGAAATTTGTTCCCCAGTGTAATCAATGTAATAATAAATTTATAATTTCTGTAATAAATAATAATGCAATATTAAATGTAATAAATTGAATAATAAATGTATAATAAATGTATAGAACAAGTATATAGTTTAAATTTATGCGAATGTACCTATAAGCGGGTCCCTTTAATAAAAAATGCCCTTCCTGTGTCGGAATAACGGGACCTAATCTATGCGAATTTCTTAAAGGCTCTGGACTGTTTTCCCCTTTTGTTTTTGGCTCATTCGTTTTTTCTGTATCAACCCGAGGAGGATGCCAGTGGGCATCGAAACTGTTGTCGAAATAAACTCTGTCTACTAGAGTGGGTTTTTATTAGTGATGGGACGATTAATCGGAATCGGAAGAATCGAGCATTTTTCAGGAATCGGAATCGAGAGAATTGTACCATGATTTCCGATTCTTAAAACGATTCTTTAACTTTTAATTGAACCAGTTTTGCAATGTAAACTTTAAAATTTAAATGAAAGAGTATAACAAATTTTATTTTTATTGTATTGTAGCTATACATTAAAACATGTATATCCATGATGTGTAATCAAGAAGATTAAAATGAATTGTTACAACTTACAGTTGATTTTTATTTTTAAACCAATCTCTCATAATTTATAATTTATATTACCATACTCATAATGTAAATAGTTAATCTTACCAGAGTAAAATATGACAATTTCCAGAAAAACAAGTATAGAATTATATTTAAAAATATTGAGAATCGGAATCGGAATCGAGACTTTTTAGTGGTATCGGAATCGGAATCGTTAAAAATTTTGGTATCGTCCCATCACTAGTTTTTATCATCATATTGTGACTTTCATGTAGAAAAAGAAGCTTTTTGCATTTATATCAACACTATTTTTATCCAATAATTTTATCTGTTAACATTTACCTCTTGAAAGTTCTCCATAAGATAATTCAAAGCAGCCCATCCACTGATACCCTCTTGTTGTCCAGACGTCACAAACACATCCTTGCGCCTTGTTAAGAACTTTGTTTTTAACCAAAATATCTCCCTTATGGCCGAGAGCACTAAATTTGCTCCCTCAGGATCATAAGCTCTGTCATCAAAACAATAGATATATATAATGCTTAGAAACTACAAGTAAACCCAACCCAACATTGTTCCAGCCTGGCACATGAGAAATAAAAGTTACCCTTGTCCTCACCACTCTATAGTAGGGTGCTCACTTCTGTGAAGCCGTCTTGGAGAGTATGGAAAAACTATACACGCCTATCACACAGTTTACAGTCCACAAGGCCTAATTCAAACCCAGGCCTAAACACGCCTACAATATGGTATCGTATACAGTAACTATATTTCATAATTTAATACAAAATATTAATTTATTGTATTGAATAACTACAAATTGTCTCGGGATTCTACAGATCTACAGAAGCTAAGGCTAACAAAGACCCTAAGATCCACCACTCTAAGGTTAGCCTAAGAGAAAGGAAAAAGTAGGGGGTTAAAAGAGAAGAATAAGAGTTAAGTAAGTAGCAAAACTTATCATTCGTGGGTTAACATTCATTCAGAAAAAGAGAGAGAAAGACTCACCATCATCATCCGCCGGCCACTGCCGACAAGTCAGAAAAATAGTCGAAGAGAATAGGAAAGGGGTGAAAGATGAAAAGAAGTAAAATAAGAACGTTTACAAACCATGCAAACACAGTTTTAACTCAAACACTGTCATACCATGCAAACTACAGACATGCAAGTAGAGAGAGGATAAGAAAAAAAAAAGTAGGAAGAGTATAACAAAAAGTGGGTTAGTTTACGCTACGAGCTACATCTACGTTCGTGTTAGTCTAATTTTTTTTTTTTTTAATAATTTTATTGCTAGCATTAATTGTCAACAGACTCATCCTCGACCATTACCCCCAGAGCTCCTGTTGCTAATTGTTTTATTATTTTAAACAATGTTAATATTTTTAAAATGCCTATCTAAACAGTTTTTAAATATATTAACGCTGGTAGAGTTCACGAGGGCCGGAGAAGTTATTCCACTTATCAATTAATCACTGGGGAACACAACTTTTGGTGACTTAGATGTTAGACCTGTTTCTGGGTATATTGAGGTTGCTGATTCTAAAAATGACATTAGTTTTTCTCCATCAGCTCTGCTTATCAAGATATGATATATATCTATATATATTTCTATATAATGTATATATATTATATAATTGCTGACTGGCAATCACTGTTGTTGTCAATTGAATACAAAAGTATGACGAATGTCAGCAAAAATAGTGTATTAACATCACACAAGCATAAGGTATGAAAAATATTTATTAAATTCAAACAAGCTTGAGACACGAACGGCAAAAAAAGTTCTTTCATTGAGACATCTCACATAAACAGCGTTTCTGAGATTTCTTGTGATGAGATGTGCCAGGACATTCGCGTTGGATGCTCCAGCAGTAATCTGCCATCATGTGAGTATCCCATCGTCCGCGGTACCATTCTTCCATGGTCCTTAGTTCTTGGTGAAATCGTTCACCCTGTTCCTCGCTTAGATCACCGAGGTTATCTGGGAAACGATCCAAATGACTGTGGAGGTAATGCAGTTTGATGCTCATTTTACAGCCAAGTTTACAAAAGAAGAGAGCATATTCTCCACTAGTTCACCGTAGTTATCGGCCTTATAGTTCCCAAGGAAATTCTTCACAACCATACTAAACGATGACCATGCATGTGCCTCAATGTTGTCCATTGAATCTTGGAAACGCGGGTCTTTCATGAGTTCCTGGATTTGCGGTCCATCGAAAATACCTGCCTTCAGCTTTTCCATGCTCAGCGCAGGAAATTTTCTACATATGTAGCCAAAACACGTCCCATCTCTGTTCAAAGCCTTTATAAATTGTTTCATCAAACCTAGTTTGATGTGCAGTGGTGGCAATATGATCCTTTCTCTGTCAACCAAAGCTTCTTTGATGATATTTTTTTCTCCAACCACCATGTTTTCTCTCAGAGGCCACTGTCTTCTCACCCAGTGTTCATCTTTAGCTCTACTGTCCCAGACATATAAAGCATGGGTACTTGGTGTACCCGCTCTGCTGGCCCAAGAGAAAATTCACCATCTTCAGATCCACACAGATCACCCATTGGTGGTCTCAGTATGATATCTTTTCTAGGACTAGGGCGACTGTCCCGTGCTCTTCTCTCATACCAACTGAGTGACCAATTGGGATTGATCTGTATCTGTTGCCGTTGTGTAGAACAACACATTTTAGGCTCCATTTGGAGCTATCTATGAATAACCACCATTCACTTGGTGTGTATTCCGATATGCCCATTTTCATCAGCAATCCGCACACATTGTTGCAGAAAACTAAATCATTCTCTTTTGAGAAGGGCAGTAAATCCTTTTCTCTGTCGCGATATAACGTGATTTTGGTTCCCGGCAGCAGTAAATTTTTTTCTCCCAGCCTGGAAGCTAACAATTCAGACGATTTCTTCGAAAGACTTAAGTCCCTTATGAGGTCGTTTAATTCGTGTTGACTAAAACCTTCTGCAACTGATGATGGTCCTTCAAATCACTGTCATTTTGCCCACATATGCTTTCTTTGTCAGTAGCAGATTCATCATCTTCTTGAGGGAGCTCTGGAAGATGGCTGAATGATGGGACAGGTATCTCATCTGAATGTGAAACAGGCCATCTAGCTGAGTCTATGTCAGGATACGTCCATTTACTCCGGTTACGTCCATTGATGCCCTTTATATTCACCAAACAAAAGTAACAGTCATCACTGTGGTTTCTCTGTTCTCTCCATACCATTGGTATACCAAATTTCAGGCACCTCCTCTTTCCATTGGTCCATTGCCGCAGATGCTCCATACACGTTTTACACACAACATGAGGAGCCCATGGCTTATCTTGGTCCCCTAGTTGTACTTTGAAATAGGCAAAATAAGCTTTATTCACAAAATCAGTAATAGTTTTTATCTGTTCAATGAACGTGTACTCTCCGCAGATAAAACAAAACACATCTGGATGATTTAAACACTTTCTTCGTGATGAAGCCATGTCAACACCTGTAACAGGAAAGAATTCACGTTAGTACATGTACAATACACAAGCAAAACAGCAACATCAGCAAAATCATAGCTACAATTTAATTATACAGATGCATTTAGATTTACGAGCAACTCATAATACCGTTCCAGAAGGGTAATAAAGTAGGTAATGACGTATGCAATATCTCAAAAACTAGAGCTGCTAGAACAAAATGGATGATATTTTCTGAATCAGTGGCATGAAAATATCCAGAATAAGGTCTAAAATCTCAGGCACCAAGAAATTTTTTTTTTTTTGTTCCCCAGTGTTACTTTAAATGTAAAAACGTTTTTAGCGATGTTAGTAATGAATCGTTTGCCACGCAACTTAAATCCGTTATTACGAGTATTGCTATTATCGAAAGTGAATAGTTTGTTAAAATTTACGTTATTGATTTTATTAACAATTTTGAAAACTTCAATAAGCTCCCCCTTAATCTCCTAGTTTCGAGTGAATGCAAGTATCTCTCTAATCCTATCTTCGTAAGACTTTTTGCGCAATGACGGAATTAGTTTCGTGGCACGACGCTGAACCCTTTCCAACCTATCAATATCCTCACACAAATACGGCAACAAAAACTGAACGGCATCTTCTAAATGAGGTCTGACTAGGGACTTGTAAAAGGGCAATATAATATTCTTCGATTTAAATTCAAAATTACGCACTATGAAGCCTAACATCCTATTAGCTTTTGCGCAAGACTCCAGGCACTGGTTCCTAACTTTTACTTTTAAATCCTTAGATACGCGTAAGCCTAAATCTACCTCCTCGTCAACGTTCGTTAACTGTCTATTGTCCATTGTGTACGTGTAATTATTTTTACGACAACCTACATGCAAAACTTTACATTTGTCTACATTAAATTGCATCTGCCACTTATCCATTCGCTCCATAATCCTATTTACATCGTGTTGGAGTCTATTTCTATCATCCACGTTAACAACTTTACCACCTACTTTAGTATCGTCCGCGAATTTTGACACATTATTGATCAAGCCTACATCAACGTCGTTAATGCACATTACGAATAGCACTGGGCCTAACACTGAACCCTGTGGGATACCGCTACCTACATCCAACCACCCGATTCACTACCATTAACAACGACCCTCTGTCTCCTAGCATGAAGCCATTCCTCTAACCAGTTACCTACCTGACCGCATATACCGTGCGCTTTAACCTTCGCAATTAATCTTCTATGCGGAACTGTATCAAACGCTTTTTTAAAGTCTAAATGAATAACGTCAACCGCTCTATGCCTATTGTATTCGTGCACTATTTCATTATAAAACTCTAACAAATTAATTAAACAAGATTTATGGTGTCAAAACCCATGCTGACTACTTAATGAAATCGCGACTGTCTAAGACTCTAAGTGATCGACGATACAGTACCTAACTACGGATTCCAAAAGTTTACCGACAATTGACATTAAGCTAATAGGCCTATAATTGCTAGCTACTGTGCGGTTGCCTTTTATAAAAATGGGCGTAACGTTAACTAATTTGAAGTCTTCAGGAATATCCCCGCTTCCAGTGACTTATTAACAATTTTTGTTAAGGGACCTACTATAACGTCTTTCAAATGTCTAGGATAAAGCGTGTCAGGGCCTGGAGCCTTGCTAACTTTTAGCTTATCGATATAATGTGTAATCTCACCCTCGTAAACAGTTATATCATTCAAAATAGTCTCACTACTAAATGGAACAATATCGTCAATGTCATGGACATTATTTACATCTTCTATGGTAAAAACAGTCGCAAAAAAGTTGTTGAAAATACCCGCCATACTGTAGGCCGGGCTGAAACTATCATTTTAATTTATCAGTAACTAACAGTTGGCTTTTGATATAAAAATAAGATTCCTGAAAAAAATAATTGGTGGCCACCAACGTGTGTCCAGCCACCCCCATTTTTGTAAAAACATCTAATGCCGCACTAGCAAAATCAGGAAAATGGCAATATCTCTTCTTCTAAACATGCTAGAGAGATGGTTTGCATACCAAAAGATGCAGAATTTGATTTAGAACAAATTATTAAGTGTGGTATTTTTTCATAAAACCTTTAGTTTTTGAGTTATTTTAGAAAAACTAATTTTTTGGGCCCATTATACATGACTCCAGATTTGAAAAAATTTACTGGAGCACAGCTCTGAATTTACTTTTTTTCCCCTTACACCACTAGATAGGTTAATGATAGTAAACTCTTGAATTGACGACATACCAATTACAAATTGTTTTAGCTAAACATCATAATACAATAATGTACAGTTTATAACTCACCTTAAGTTTATTTATTCATTGCAGCAGCAACAGTGGACGATGTTAGACCTTGCATGTAGGCATTTGTTGTGAATTTACCGCCATGTATTCTTGGCCACTGATCAATGGCTTTCTGTGTGATCATTACAGCAGATGTAGTGCCTGGAGCTGGACCCTCCTTCACAATTCTGCACAGCTTAGTCAAATGAGATGGCTTAATGGATCCTTTGTGTTCAACAATGTAACCAAGAATGGAGAATGTCCCTTCAGCTGGTGCTTCAGTCCAGGCAGTTGATCCATCTTTATCAAAATGCTTTAATCTCTCTGTGATTCCTTTCCACAGCTGTTCTATATATTCTGTCAGCCAATTTATCACTGAGTCTTTTGTAAAACTACTTTCAGATCTGGTTCTGGATGGTTTAGCAACTTCAGCAACCTGGTAGTAATCAGAACGTTTCTTGATGTATTTGTAAACTTCATTTAGGATGTAATCCTCAGCTGTTAGTTCCTTTTGCTGCCCTGTGGTATCGTGCTTAAATTCAGAAACTACATCATTTGCATTTCCTCCATTAGCTAATTTGGAAATTGTTTCCATCACTCTTAACATAACAGTTTTCCCTCCTCCTTTATAAAATATATTTTCTACAAATTCTGCACTAACTGTGGTTTTTTGAGCTACTTGCAACATAATCTTTGTTACATAGGAAATCAATACATAGAACTTGGCACTAATTTCTTTCTCTTGTGGATGATAAAAAAAAAACAATTTTCCACAAATCTGTCAAATTGATCAAATTCGTAATTAACCATGCGAGTATCAGATTTGAGTTTTGGTCTCTTAAAACCAATGATATTGTCAAGAACCATATTGGTATAGTCAAGGCCTGATCTCAGATTTGAAGAGTGATTCTGAATAAAGTCTAAAAGCTCACTTAGTTTACAAATTTTCTTCAATGCATCAATGTGGGCTCTGTTCGCAAGATGCATTAAGTCCCATCGAAATTTGAAATTTTCTCCAAACAACTTTTTCATTTCGTTTTTAAATGGCTCATTGTCCTTACAAAAAGCCCCATCTCCAACCATTCCAGATACCTTGGATTTAATTGCTTCTTCAGATAGTTTCAAGTGATTAGGAGACTTCAACACATCAAAAATTTCATTGGCCAAATAAACTCCTGATTTGCTGCGTACTAAATTTATCCCAGCAAGTTTTACAGTCTTATCTTCTTCACTCATAACTAATACAACTAGCATGCTTAATCCCAAAATTGTTCCAATGTCAGCTGTTATTGTTACTGAAGTTTGTTCTAAGAACCACTTTACAGTTTGTTCTTTAAGTTGATTATCTAATAGCTCACAAATTGTCTCGCAGCGTGTGTGCTATGATTCAAATTTCCAACCTCACAACCTGACCTATGTAATACAGCTAGAAGTACTGGATATAGAGCCCATGCAGTGTTTGTTTTCATTTCATCTTGATTATCATCATCTTCATCCTCACCAGCTATATCTACATCAGGCATATTAGTGTCACTATTTGCAATGTTTTCCATTATATCACTTGGTACTGAAAATGAATCATCAGCATGCCCTAGATCCTTCTTTTCCACCAATTTGAATGTAGATTTGATCAAATCATTGTTCAGGATTTCTTGTATTGATTTACGCTTGCTTAAATGGGCTATGGAAATGTCAAATTTGTTGCTTTTTGCTTTATTAGATTTGGATGCAACACTTGAACTTGAAGGCATATTTTGACTCTTCTCTTTATTAACCACAACAGCTTGGTGAGTTTCTTTTGTTAGGCGCAAAATTGCATTCAATGTCTTCTGGATTTGGGAATTTTCAAATTCCTCTAAAGCAGTTTTGTTAGTCTGATGCGCAGATTCCTCACTTACCTTTTGTTTCTTAGGTGGAGGAGAAGCACTTTCTTCAGTCTGTGAAACATCTAGTGAAAAAGTCTCATTTTCTAGATTAGCAGTTGATGAAGTTGGTTCATTTTTCTGAGGTCTAGCACTAGCACATTTTGTGAACAAACTAAATGACTGCTTTGCCGTATCTCTTTGCTGCACTTCATCCTGGTATTTCTTTACTGCAATATCTAAGCTGTGGGCCCAAACTCTGGGACCTCTTGTATTGTAACAAATATTTTTTTTGGAATTAAAATGTTCCTCCCAGTTTTGCTTCTTTGCATTGACCACAAAAGTAACCCCTTTTAACACCCTCACTTTTCTCTCCAACTTCATCAATATTAGGATCCATTATTGATTATTGACTACCTGAAGAAATACAAAATAAGTAAAAGTTAGTAAATATAGTATGGTAAAAGTGAGTAAAAGTAAGTAAATATAGTACAATGAAAGTAAGTAAAAGTAAGTGCTTTAAACTTAGTAAAAGTAAGGAAGAGTAAGTAAAAGTAAGTTTAAACTTAACTAAACTTTTCAATTCTAGAGTCATGGTGGATTACTTAAAACCGCACAAGTAATTATCTGGCCAATTTATCAAACCTGGCCGAGATCAATGGAACATAGTCCAATCCTGATAATTTTATATTAAAAAATATACGTTTTAATAAAATTTTAATTATCAAAACATTGAAGCTTAACAAAAAATAAAAATAATTGTTAAATATAGAATTACCAACTAAACTTAAAATAACTAAAATTGTAATTTAAAAAAATTGGTTTATACAAGAACGTATACAAAAATTGCATAACGTCTAGCAGATGAACAAAACCCAAACCCAAATTTACTTTTTCTCATGGTCAAATTTACTAGAGCAATGCTCCCAAGATCCCAGGAATCTGGAGTCATGGGCACCCATAGACCCCCTTTCGACTGAATGTAAAACAATAAAACATTCTCAAGCTGCAAATTGACATGTATTAGTGGTTTTCAATCAGCAATCAAAATCAGCCATTTTAAATTCATTGAAAATGCTTTTTGACATTCCAAAATGCCAAACATTAAATTATACAATTATCAAATTGTCATTTTTTAGCATGATAAATAATAATCTAAAACTTAAAATATTTTTTAGACAAAATCTTTCATTAATTTACGTGATCTAATTTTGTTTCTAATAAGACCATCTCTACGCTCATGACCTACAACAGCCAAGGATGCTTCAGTGACAAGCTTGATGTGCCTTTCAACATTCTGACTGTGGCACTCGTGATCCAGTTTCAATGCGGTATTAATGATATCACGCAGTTCATCATTACTGAATTCTTTTAATACAGGTGGAACAGTTTCCCATTGGGACATAGCAGACAGCTTGTGGTATGCAGAAGCTTTGAAATTGATGATTGGCTTTCTGAAGACCCTAACATTCTCATCTATAGCAGGATATTCATCAGTACCACCTTCATGATCCTCTTCATTCTCATCATCACTTTCAATTATTCCACCTGCAAAATCATTGCTACTACCAGATTCATCATCAAAATCCTCTATAACTCCCCTCAGACACAGAACTTTATTGACAGCACACCTCCTCACCTCTTCATCTTCATCAGCCAGCATTCCAACTAAAATATTTTCACCATGAGCAAAATAGCTGTTATTGTTTAATACGTCATAACAAATTTCTCTAATTTTCCTGTCAGGGAATTTATTTACTCTTTGGATCATATTGAATAGGTTTCTTGACCCATCACTTAGCCTCTTATTAGCCTTGATATTGAACCAACTGTGAAAGTATACTTTGATGATGAATTCTACTATGATTTTGAGGTTCTTACTGGGTCTTTTTTGTGAAACATAAAAGCGAAGAATTCTACAGGCTAAGGTGAGCCATCGAGAGTGATTTAGCAGGCCAACTTCTAAGAGTGCAAGGTCTTCATCCACTTCACCAGTAATAATTGCCCAGCAGATGCAGTATCCATAGTATTGGTCTGTTGATAAATTATTGACCACCTCATTTGGTAGAAGCACAAATGCAGGATAAGGTATAGATTTGAAGTCCACAACATTCCATTCTGACACATCCCCATTGAGCTGAGAACCAATAGGGCCAGAAAATTTGTCTGGACTTTTTGTTGTCCCATCTAAAGTTATGAAGATGTGTCTAAGTGGCAATTCATTTAGATGCAGAAGACAAATATCCCACTGAAGAGGTTGCCCTAAAAACATTTCCAAATATCTGATTGACCCATGCATATGTCCTGTGTTAGTATTTGTCCAATCTGCTTTAACCAAGTTTAATTTGGCCTCAAGTTCTGTCCCTTTAATGATCTTATAAATGCCATGAGCAATGTCAATGCCTTTGCCACTCTCCGGGGTAAAATGGTCGAGATAGTTAGTAATAAAAAAGCCAAATCATGCTTATTTTAGAATTTCTTTTGTCACTAAGGTCCATCGAAAGGGGGTCTATGGGCCCCAAAAATTAGTTTTTCTAAAATAACTCAAAAACTAAAGGTTTTATGAAAACATACCACTCTTAATAATTTGTTCTAAATCAAATTCTGCATCTTTTGGTATGCACACCATCTCTCTAGCATGTTCAGAAGAAGAGATATTGCCATTTTCCTGATTTTGCTAGTGCGGCATTAGATGTTTTTACAAAAACGGGGGTGGCTGGACACACATTGGTGGCCACCAATTATTTTTTTCAGGAATCTTATTTTTATATCAAAAGCCAACTGTTAATGACTCTGATTAATTCTATCTTGAGTTTCAGCCCAGCCTACTGCCATAGCCTGAGCGTCGGAAGCCAAAGCCCCATTAGAGTCCACTGGAGGGCCTATGTTATCTTTTATTGGCTTACGATTATTGACGTAGTCAAAGAACTTTTTCAGATTATGTTTACTATCCGCAGCTATAAGTATCTCTAAATTACGCTTAGCATTCCTAACAGATCTTTTAACCTGATGTCTAAGCTCGATATATCTATTAAAGTTAGCTACTGTGCCATTGTGCTTATTAGGTCTATACGCTCTGTTGCGCTTGTTTATGAACTCGCCTATTTTCCCTAGTCCACCACTTGGGCCTACCATGATTTCTAGCACGTTTGGACCTACGAGGAATAAACTCCCTTTCGATATTCATAATACTTTCTTTAAACGCCTCCCAATGAAAATTTGCGTCATTACCCATAAATAAATTATCCCAGTCCACTACTCTCATTCTGTCTGCAAAACTATCAAAATTAGCCCTACGAAAATTGGGGACTTCTATTACGTTACTATCCTTACTGTTTCCTATCAATAGCTTAAACCTAAGAATTTGGTGATCACTACATCCCGAACTCTCATCTACTTCTAAACCTTCAACTATATTATCGTCATTCGTCATCACCATGTCTAAGATATTGTCACTGCGCGTTAGTTCGGTAACCATCTGTCCTAAGAAATTATCTTCCATGAACTCAATCAGTTTCAAACCCTCATCATTACCAGTAAAAGTCTCGTAATTAACATTAGGGCAATTAGTCTCCGACAATTATACTATCCCGATTATTAATAAGATTACCAAGAAGTGAGTAAAATCTAGTATCGGTATTGAGGGGTTGAACGGGAGGTCTATAAACAACAACAAAATTGAAGCTAATACTACACACCCTAACCAATGCATAACGCATTAATTGCTGCCGGAAAATCTATCTTAACCTCGATAGCCCTAAGGGAATTACGAATATACAGCAAAACGCCACCACCAATCATATGTAACCTATCATTAGTAAAAAGTTTAAAACCCGCTATATCAAGTTCCCCCAACAAGTCCCGAGTCACGGTATTTAACCACGTTTCGGTTATAGCAACTATATCGTGGTTCCCGGAATAAATTATCGCCTTAAATTCGTTCAATTTATTTCTAATAGTACGCGCGTTACAATAAAAGACGTTTAAATTATTTTTTACCACGGATCGATGTTTTAAACTATTATTCACGTCGGGCCGGCGTTTCCCGGACCCACAACGTTTAAAGGAGGCTTCGACCTATACAGCTTTCGAACGTTCTCATTGATTAACCTACCTAGCCTAGCATTCCCTATTTCATTGAAATGCACCCCCATCTTTTATAAAAAGGCTAGAATCACTAAATTCTAACCACAGCTTTACGAAAGGTACATTTTCCTCAGCACAAATTTCTTCGTTTAGTATTCAAAAATATTGTTTTTGACGTAATTCTAAGACCCAAACCGTGTCTAGGGGTAATACCTAGAACTAAAGACCTATCTGACCTTGCTCTTAGGGACCTAATTAACCCCCTATATCTCTCCAAAAGGTCAGGCACACTCGTATCGGGCCTATACGAGTCGTTGCCCCCTACCATCGTCACCAACATTGAGTGACGGGAGGCAATATCAATCCTATCTATTTCGTCTCTAATTCTGTCAACCCTGGTCCCTGGTAGAAAGACCCTCCTCCTCTTGGTTGGATTCCGTTCAACGAATTCCTTATCCATATGGCGCACTAAAGAGTCTCCAATTAAAATAGTTTCCCCCTCGTTCACGTCCCTATCCAACTGGGCGAAAGGGTTCGAAACCTCGATAGGGGGGGGGGGGGAGATTCCTATCACCTAACGTACGTGGCCTAGCTCCACCCTTAACTTCTCTAAATCCCTCCCCACCTACTAATCTCAGACCAACCTTAACCCCTTCCTCAACTCTGTCTAACCTTCCCAATAAGCTACCTGTACTAGAAACTCTGTTCCTCACCTCGCCCTTCAAATTAATAACGTCTTCAACGTTAGTACAGGTTTGGCCTTCGTCAACTGTAACCCTACCCCTGCCCTCATCAAGCATTGCAAGTCCTTCCGTCACTTCGCATACACTACATTTTATATAAACTCTCTCTTCCCTTAAAATCCGTATACCACCGATTAACCTCACACCTAGCACACGACGCTTTCTGCGATGGTATCGCTTAAGTTAAATTAGTTAACGTTTATAACCATCACAAGTTTAAGTTAAATTAAGCCGGCACGCTATGAAAACTTCTAAATCGCTAAAAACCACTAATATTCAGTTAACTATAACACTGTGAATATAAACGCAAATATATAAAATTCAGAATTTTCCAAAAGTAAATTTATCGGCAATATCCAAAAGTAGAAACAATATCAGAGAGCCCAGGGAATGCATCCGCTCGTCAGTAAGGAGTCTAGCTGACGAATGAGGGAAAAGGAGGGATTAGGATAAAGCCCATTGGGAATAGGGAAAATTGCAAAGGTAGAACAAAAGAATATGTTGGCAATGGGCCTACATTAATAACAAGCAAGAATGTATTTTTTCGTACCAAAATTTCCACACCAACTCATGAAAACGATTTTAAGAAGAGAAGTAATGAAAATATGTAAATTATAAATCTGGTGTTTTTCCGTCTGTGAATGTAAGCACAAAATTTTAAGCAAGAAAGAAAGAACTACGAGTGTAACTCGCGGATGATTAGTTAGAAGTGCTTTAGGTGAAGATGATGTGGTAGTCTTTCTACAAGTTCCGAGTAAACAAAAAAAAATAAAACCATAGGATAGGCCTATCCCAGGGAGACAATTAGGCATACTGAGTTGCCTATGTTAATTAAACTTAATAAACATACACCTTGCCTAACCTAACTGCCTACATCCAAAGAGGATCTGAAGTGGGTGGCCGTGCGACCTACAACCAGACAAGGACTTCAACAAGAAAAAAGTATATAGTTTTTTCTTCACAGAGCATCACCCTCTTCGTCAAGAGCGAGCATCAATCCTGTGAAGTGGTAAGGACAAGAGTAACTCATTTCTCATGTGCCAGGCTGGAACCCTATTGGATTGTGGTTAGTACTTGCAGTTCCAAAGCATAGTCCAAGTCCTTGCGTTTATTGCGGTTCTCTTATACACGTATGCATGTTTCAAAACACTTTTGCATTTTTAGAAATGATATAGTGAGTGGGCTCTAAGACCATTTTTAAATAACAACAAAATAAATTAAGAATTTTTAAGCTCTGTCAATAATCCAAAGAATGTTAGCGAACAGCAATTAGCGTTATCATACCTAAGAATTCTCATTCCGCCTGTTGCAGCTAATATCAGTGGGGTGTGTGGTATGCTAGACACTGGAATCATTTCTTCAGCCTCATTAATACAAGGACTGAAGTACTGATGAAGGTCCTTTATATGAGATTTGAAGTTGGCAACTCCTCCTGTTCAAAAACAAACTGAAAAGTTAGAATCACTTAATTTATAGTCTTCCAACAAAGTTTGCATTCCTGGAGTTGTAAGGGATAGAACATTCAAAAGACGACTAATGCACACCATTGAGAGAGATTTTTCCAAATGACAACAACTTGAATTTACAAAGATTTAAGGGTGCACAGAATATTTTTTTTAAGGCTAAAATATTATTACAGTATTTTGATTAAACCTCTCTTAAGATTACACGATTTTGTACTACAATGGTTGCAGAGCTTCAAGTTTTTTAAAACAAAATTGCAGATTTACTGTAGTTAAGCCGACATGTTTTCTACTTACCAGGCATAATGCAATCATGAATAAGTTCTACATTTGCTCTCCCTTGTTTTTCAAATTTTGACCAAGAGAAGACAAACAATTGGCTATGTGTTGATCCAGCATCAATAACTAATCCATACTGTAAATAAAACAATATAAGCTTATTGGAGCCCTTTATCATAGGCTTCATCAGTTTTGATATTGAAGTCATATTCGTAAAAAGATTTTGCACACCTTACTTATTAAGGAATTTTAAATAAAAAGGAAACAATAGGTCTGACTTAAACACTTAACCCTTTCACTACGGGCATAGCTTTGAAGCAATTATATAAATTTGAATTATAATACATATATCCTCCCATTTTCAAGCCAAGGGGGTGGAAAGAGAGGGATATACCCTTGGTTTATAAACTACACCAGGAGTTCAGAAAAGATTAGGAGTTTGTTTTTACCACACCTGGATCTGAGTGCAAACTGGATGTGTAGTTTACATGCCACACCCTGAGCAAAAGTGTTAATATTCAGATCAAATTTACCAATTAATAAATTTTATTTGGCTAGTTGGCATATTGTAGCTATTTAGTTTTAAGGTTAAGTGTGCACCAACACAAAATTGTAGTTAATGGTGACAAAATTTCTTCAAAATTAGAAAACAGGTCAGCATAATGGCATTTGTTTCTATGGATTACAGTTTTTAAAACTTTCAATTCTGCAAGTGAATTAAGTAACTGGAACCAATCAAAAGAAGTCTTTAAGCTCTCTTTATATGGAATATTTTGGAGTTGAAAGTGGTTCCTTTAATTTCAGCTTTATTTCCATTAATATTAATAGTTTTAGTTTTATTGTCAATTTGACTGCTACTTATTTAACAACAAACCTTTGTAATTTGAAAGGAATACCTAACAGTTATTTAATGCAGCAGCAGAAAAAAAATTATATATATATGGTTGGTCCGAAAAAAATGACGCATTTTTTAAAAATTAATATCTCAGTAATGATCGATTGGACCACCACTCTGTTGACACACTAATCTAAGTCTTTTCTTCCACACAAAAATAATACTTCTTACTTCATTAATGCCAATTTCTTGCCAAGATTCAAGTATTTTACTTTTTAATTCTGATTTGGTGAATTTTTCTCGTCGACCTCAGTAAACCTTCTCTTTTAGTAACTCCCAAATTGAGTAGTCCATAGGATTACAATCTGGGCTTTGTGGTGGCCACTCATTTTTCGTTATTAATTTTGGTGTATTGCTAATCAGAAATGACTGTGTGGCGTAGCTTGTATGCGACGGTGCTCCATCTTGTTGAAATATGAAATCATTTTCTTGATACAGGCGACGACAATCCGGCAACAATTTTGTTCTTAAAAGTTCAATGTAATTTGCAGAATTCACCTTTGTCTTCTCAGTTTCAATAAAATGAACATCTGTCTTGCCATTCCAAGAGACCCCTGCAGATATCATAACCTTTTTGGAGAATCTTGACGTTTCATGATACAATCTGTTTATTGAAATGTCACACTTTTTACCACGCCCGTAGACATCATCATTTTGACGGTTTCGCGGAATTTCTAGAGTGAAATCTTTTTCATCCGTGAAGACTATCTTTTTAATATCAATGACAGAGAAATTATCAAGTAACTTTCTGCACCTTGTTTTTCTTTTATCCTTAACAGTATCACTTTTTCTAGAAGATACTATTCTTTTGAAGGCTTTTAGTTTTTGTGCTTTAATTATTCGGTGTACAGAAGTCTTTCCAATATTCAAATGTTAGCAATTGTTCTTTGTGACAAATGACTTCCTGGTTTATCTTCTTGAGAGCAGATTTTATCGTTGATGTAATCCACATTTTCTGGAACTGAAGCTGTTTTAGGTCTACCGCTTCCTGGTTTTCTGGCAGTACTTCCCGATTCGCGAATCTTCTTTAAGAGTCTTTCCACTGCACGCCTTTTCCACTTTTTGCCGGGAAACTCTTGCAATAACCTTCCAGTCTCCCATCCTTTTTCACAGTAACAATTTTTAATGAGAATACGATCTTCCTCTGACAACATCATTAAGGGTACTGACGAATTGTTAAAAATAAAAATATCCACAATTTGACTTGTTCATTCCTGTAGAGTTTTGTAATAACTTGCAAAAATATCGCATGATATCGTATAAAAATGATATCGTATAAAAAACGGATATTATATTGCGATTTTTGTTTTTTTGACCCATGTTGTTACTTTTGTTAATTGCGAGAAAACTATAAAAGATATCAGAATTCCGTTTCTTGCATTCAAAAAAAGAAGTTTGAAAGTATCTTGCATATAAAAATTGTCATGATAAGGAAGGGGGTTACTGAGATATTAATTTTTAAAAAATGCGTCATTTTTTTCGGACCACCCGATATATATATATATATAATTACGTCTCCTTAGGAGGGATCCTATTTCATATGTATATATATATATATATATATATATATGCACTAAAATCACAAAATAACACGTGACCTTATTAATAAGCAAACAACCACAAGGAAAAGGAAACACAAAGTCCGAGCACTTTCGTGATATATTCACATTATCAAGGAGGAACAGAAAATTTTCTGTTCCTCCTTGATAATGTGAATATATCACGAAAGCGCTCAGACTTTGTGTTTCCTTTTCCTTGTGGTTGTTTGCTTATATATATATATATACATACACACAGGGTGTCCCATAAGTCTGGCATCATAGGTAGGAAAAATAATAAAAAAAGGCAAAACAAGCTTTTATTTACAGAACATGCTCAATATGTCCACCATTGTTTTCAATACACAAATTCAGATGTGATACCCAGTCAGCAAGCATATGGTGAATAATGTCAGGAGTAATGGTGTTACATGCCCCAATAATGCCCTGCCACAAATGTTCAACACTAGCGTGTAGCGTCATTGGGCAAAGTGTAACGGATCAAGAGGCACATTTCAGGTTTTGTACAATTGACCTCCCTAAATTAAAAAATGAAAACAATTTTTTTTGTGACAAGTGCAACACCTCCTTTTTCACATGTGAAAATTGTGAAAATTGCTAGTTACCCATAACTTTTGGACACTTGCTTTCCTAGGGTTTGAGCTATCATTTGACCCCTTACAATGTACTGCTTTTCAGGAAAAATAGAAAAATTTTATTTTTGGAATAAACATATACACTGTAGGTAGGTAGGTAGGTAGGTAGGTAGGTAGGTAGGTAGGTAGACTAGATAGTTTTATTTAGTAAATGACACATTAAAATCTTGTTTAGTTTTGAATGACGGCATAAAGTCACAGGATTTAAGTACTGCTCTAATGTAACCATCTCTTGAATCCTTTCCATATACTGCCCCAGACGTTTCAGTTACCATCCTAACACAGTGTTCTACACCTTGGGAGTGACATGGTATCCGAACAAGGGGCTCTTCAGTGATCTTATCAAGTTGTTTGACAGAGAACTGCTTCGTGAGTGGTGGTTCCATTGTGCACTCCTCCACTGGTGGAAGTAAATCTTTCAAATTCTGAGCACTTTGTTTGATCTTAGGTGGCCGAAGTTCTTTGACTTGCTGAGAGTAGGTTTTGGAGCTCGTTGAATGGTCTTGATTACATCGATGTTTAATTTCCAGTTTGCTTGATCTGCATCTGCAAGCATTGCCAATAGAACATTTTCAGGGTGAGCCCAATATGCATTTCTTTGGATCACAGGCCATGTGACAGTCTTGCTAGCTGGTGGCAGTAATTGTAGCAGCTTGATTTGCTCCAGGAAATGTTTTGGGTCATCTGTGCACTAGGGTGACACTTATTTTCGAAAGTTTGAATTTTTATCGGGATGGGCGCGTTTCTGGTTCCATTTTGTCAAAAAATATCGTGTGTAAAATATTTTTGAAATAAAACAATATTTAGAACTGCCTCAATACGGTCAAAGTTTGTATATTTTCTCGAAAAGTAGAAATTTTAGATCATGATGTTCTATGCCTCTAGCAAATAAAATATCACTTCTAGTTTGTTCAAGCTACTAATCTTGACCTAAAACATATAACTGGACTTCATACTTTCAACTCTAGGTCCCCCTCAACTCGAGTATTAACCCCTCAAGGGGGGGGGGGGGGTATCATGGGCGCCCATCTCCCTCTCATTGTTGCCTACTTTGCAGAGGTCACGGTGGACTTTGCGGGCAGTTGGGAAGTCACAGCGGTGCTTCTCGACCACTTGTAAGAGGAACTGCCTTTGGTCTTCACTCTTGGTAAGGGCCAGGTTGAAAGACTGCATCAACGCCACCCCGCGCTCCGCGAAGTCATTGACAACTTGAAGGGCCTGGACTCGGCGGGATGCGGCGATGAAGGCTGGGTCCTCCGCCACTCCTCCGGATCCTTGAGCAGGAAGGCGGTGCTGATGTCCAGAACCTTGAAGAACTCCTTTGATGTAGTCGTTGTGAACTTGGCCAATGTATTGTTGGCGATTGAGGCGGTGGACAGGTCCACATTGATACGCCGCGGGGATCCTCCGATCCTTCCTCTTCTTCCATCGCTTTAATCATCTCCCGCTTTGTCGCCAAGTCGATACCCTCGTCGAAGATGGCCAGGGTGACGAGGCGCTCGCTCAAGTACCATAGGTGCCTGGCGAAGACTGTCGCCGTCGCCTTGGCCACCGCTGAGTCCGGATAATAGACGAGGGCCTTGAGCAGCGCGAGGTCCGCGGCTGGGGCCGTTGCCGGGAGCGGCGCTTTGTACCAGGCCGTCACGTAGATGGACACGGCGAAGATGGTGAATCGCCGGATTCCAGCCGCTTCGCCTGACGACATCTGAAACTGTTCCCGGAACAGGAACAGTTTGATGGCATAGATGACTTTTGCCATCCAGCGCGCGCGATGGAAGGCGCCGGGACGAGCGAACTGGGCACCCCGCTTGTTCGGACCGCCCAGCACAATTACAGAGAGCTCCAGAAGTTCCCTGTAGTCATCACGTGGATGTTGACCGTCGAGGAGGCGGCTGAATTCGATCAGCAGGTCGTCGCGGGCGTCCTTCAGGTGCTGCGGCATGGTTCCATCCTCGAAGGGCTTCGCTTTGGTTTGATCGATGAAGTCCCACTGGGCGGCGAATCGTTTGAACAGGAGGATGTCAGGACCAGTAGAGGGACCGAGGCACGCCGTGAATGCCTTCTCGCACACCAGTTCGTGGATGTGGTGGCGGCAAGCCAAATGAAGCACTGTCTTCTCGAGTTTCTGCTCAATGATATAGCAAGCTCCTCCTGAGAGTCCTGTGTTTGAGGCGGTGGTGTCAAAAGAGAGGGCACAGATCCGTCCCTTGATGTCCCAATCCTCGAGGGCAGAGAGGACGGCTTCCGCCATGGCGCGGCCGTGCCGTCGGGGAGGCTGGGCACAGCCAGAAGCTTGTCGACGTTCTCCCCAGACACCAGAACTGGAAGGCGATCTTCAGCAGGGCCTCCGTCAGCCGCTGGTACGATTTTCCCGTCCCAGTGAACGGTCAGCGGCACAGTAGGATGGAAGGCTGCCTTCATTTCCGCTGCTGCCATAGCACGGAACTTTGCTCGGTCGCGGCGGGAGGATTCGCGTTCAAGACCAGCTCCTCAGGGTCGTGGCCCAAGCTCCTCGCAGCCGCCGACAGCAAAAAAACACCTTCTCGGTCGGTAAGTTTCGTCCGATCCATCGCTGCGGAGAGATCAGGGGTGATCATCTTTTTCGACGCGCGGAATCGCTTGGGTGGTAAAGGGGTCGTAGATGCTTCTGCATTCGACGTGGACGGGCCCGGGATAGAGAGCTCTTCCTCTTCTCTCGGCGACGACGCCGTGTCGGTGACCGAGTCGGGCTGCTTGCACCTGAGCTGGAGCTCGATGCCAGTTCGACGAGTTCTTCTCGGCTCTCTCTGTTCGCCCTTTCATCATCTTGCCGGCGGCTCCTTTCCACTTCCTGTCTCCTCGCACGCTCCTCCTCAGTGTGCAGCGTCATGTCACGTGTGGAGGAGATGCGGCCGCGCCGCACCTCGGCCCTTTGTCCCGTCAGGAACTCCCTGTCCTCTTCGATTGTGATCATCGACATCGCCTGTTCGTGTGCGATGTCGAAGAGGCGGTCAAGGGATGAGAGGAACTCGGCCTCGTTCCTGATTTGGGTCACAGTGCGCCGTTTCGAGTTCTTGTTCAGAGCCCGCCACTTCTCGTACATTCGGAGAACCTTGTCCCTTGCGCGTTGGTCTTTCTGCGTAGGAATACGGGACTGCTCCCAGAATTCCTTGACTGCGGTCACTGTCTCAGCGGCTGCTTCCTTGATCGGCTTCTTGACATCAAGGTGAAGGTGGAAAAAGTACTGAAGCGCCTGCTTTCCCGTAGGCAGCATGCTTCCTGTGATGCTGTGGTCCACGGTCCCCAGGAGATAGACTGCTGTTTTAGATCTTGTTGCCGAAGCCATCACGTCGTTTCAGAACTCACTGAAAAAGAGAATGAAACACTGTTAGTATTGGCAAAACTCGTCCCAACCCATTTTCTACTTAGAATAACATGTTCTTTCGCCTGTATCAATATTTGGATAAACTCGTGTTACACCCTGTATAATACCTCATTTTAGTCTTCTGTACACCAGTGCGGAAGACTAAACCAACGACTCTGACCGTCCGTCTGTCTGTCTGTTATCATTTTTCAACTCAGAAACTACAGCAGCTATCGAACGAAAACTGACATGATAACAGAATGCCATGAGTACTTTTCGACAAAAAGTATAAACTTGACCTCGTTGAGGCAGTTCTAATTATTATTTTATTTAAAAATATTTTACACACAATGTTTTTAGACGGAATGACACCAGAAATGCGCCCGTCCTGATAGAAATTCCCAAAAAATGAAAAACACCCCAAATAAGTGGCACCCTACTGTGCACCTTGAATGGCACTTGATGCTAAACCACATGGGTCCATAGTGGCACACGACAAACTGTGTGAGTGAATACAGTTCATCATTTGGCTGCGCCATCGCTACATATAGCCGACAAATTCTGCTGGCAGTTGTAACCCATCTTGCATGGGAGATTGGTCCAGGCTTCTCTCGTAGAAGATCTTCATTAATGACACCAGTCCTTATCACTTTCATCATCATTCTGTAGAGGTAGGCTTGGTCACGACTCAATTCAGTAAGGTCAACATCTGGAGTGTGTGGCCATCAGCAATACATTGAATTCCTCTAGAGGAAAGTGGCAAACTTTCACATGTGGCCAAAGCTTTGCCAATTGGTCCTTTCCATTGAGTTGCAGATTCTGTTGGGCCGATGAGTTCCTTGCACAAGTGGCGCAGTGGGAGTTCATTTAAATGCAGACTACAGATGAACCAGTGCAAAGGGCAACCCAGGCGGCACTCTAGCAGGTGTATTGCTCCACTTCTGTGCCCTGTGTTTGTGGCTGTGCTGTCAGCTCCCACTGCAATTATATTGTCTGCAATACCCATTTCTTCAATCACATTTTGAAGTCCATCCACAATGACAGTGCCAGTTCCTCATTCCAGTGTCAGATGGCTTAGATAGAAGGTTCCAGGCTCTACGACCAGCATATAATGGTACTCAACTTTCTTTGTGCTGTACCATT
Source organism: Bathynomus jamesi (assembly GCA_023014485.1). Lineage (NCBI taxonomy): Eukaryota > Metazoa > Arthropoda > Malacostraca > Isopoda > Cirolanidae > Bathynomus > Bathynomus jamesi. Next base: position 55,404 of record JAJOZX010003637.1, read on the forward strand.
TGTTCCCCTTTTTCTCTTTGACAAGTGTCATGTCTTTCCACCCATCAAAAAATAACAGTGACTTCCACATCGTGGTAAGTTACTGCTTCCTTCAGATCCCTCCATACCTTCTGCCGTGCTCTCCATACTTTGTGGTGGTCAATTATGTTTATCTGATCATCAGAACTAATGATGCCATAGTCAACCAATGTTGCAGTGCTGATAGCTGCAGCAGCCCTGTTCAATACACCATACCGGTCAGCTTCCAAAGCAACAGTGGGAATCGGTGTGATGTTCCTGTCCTCCTGGGCACTATCACCGATCCACTCATCACCAACACTTTCACCACTGGAGTCTGCTTCTGCTTGAGCTGATTCAACCACATCTGCAGAGGATGCTACCTCTTGCCATTCCATTTTTCTTCTACTCTCTTCTTGTCTTTCTTGCATCCGATCCTCTCTTGACTTCCTTCTCTCCATCACCTGAGTCACATTCGTATCCACCTGACTGATCTGCATGATCCACGTGGTTCTCTGGTCGATCAGAAAGGCATGCTCTCGTCATGGAACTTTCATTTCTTTTTCACAGTGGCATGCAGACAGATCATCACATTGGCAGACAGCTATGTCAACAATTGATTCAAGTTTTCTTCAAACTTCTGGTTTTTGTGGCTTGCTTGCCTTGCTTCGATGCTTGTGAGCCTTTTTCCATCAATCGGAGCAGCTTGGTCTTCACATTCTTGATTGGCTGTGATGGAATGTTAGCACGATTCCAAAGGTCAATGAGTGTTTGGCATACCTCCGGAAGAATCTCCCTGTTGCTGGTGTACTTGTTCTCCTTCAAGAGGAGGAAATGCCTTGCAACTTGTATATGGGTTGGAAGTTCAGACAGAGGAAGCTCTGATAGTGGAGAACCAAAAACAATGTGGCTGGCAGATCCCCGTGTTCTTTGCGTGCTCATTGTACCAGCAAAACTCAACAAGTATCACACAGGAACACTGAAACAAAAACACAAACATATAAATAAAAAATATATATGATTGAGTATATATATATACCTATAAGGCTTGGTTTATTGGTAAACAATAAGTTTACCAATATATATATAAAAATATACTGCACACACACATATGTATTTAAATATCCATAGGTATATATATACCCTAAGACATATAACAAACTTATAAACAATGTAAAACACAACAAAACAAAGAAATGTGTATAATGCATATATCACAAAACACACCTTTCGTTAGTACCTTGGGTTTTTGAACACCCCATCCACAGAAAAAACACTTGTTTCTCTCAAGCAAGCTAGCGTAGAACAAAGAAATTCCAGGGGATGACTCACTGAGAATAATTAGAAAGCTGCCAGAAGTACCATGTCAGTCAGTGTTGCCAACTGTAATTAACAAGAATGTTGTATTTTTTACATGCAAAAAAGGTGTTCTGCTTGTTGCAGAAAATTTTTGATTTCTTTCCTACAAAACCTGAAATGTGCCTCCAGATCGCTCATGACGCTACATGCTATTCAACACTCCTAATTTTCTCTGCGTATACCAGCGCTTTCAAGTGGCCCCAGAGATAAAAATCTAGTGGTGTGAGGGGGCCTATGATGCGATCCTTCCAAATGCCACACCATACCATCACCCGAGATGCACCTTGTCCCTTTGAAGAGGTATACCAGTGAGGGTTGTTTTGAGACCAGTAGCGGGTGTTCTGTCGATTTACCTCACCATTTCCATAAAAAACAGCCTCATCACTGAACAGAATGGTGGATGGGAAATTGGCATCCCGAGCATATTATTCCGTAGCCCATTCACAAAATTCCATCCGCCAGTCAGGATCATCTTCACTTAATTTCTGTAGGATCTGAAGTTTATATGGATGCCATTTGTGAGCCTGAAGAATATGATGGATGCTACTTTTTGACACTCCTGTCTCAGCAGACAATCGCTGAAGAGACTTATTGAGACTTCTGTTAAAATGAGCCAGGATAGCAGTTGCTGTATCATCATCAGTGGACCTCCTTGAAGGTCCACTGCATAGTTTATCTTCTATGGATCCTGTTTCCTTAAACTTTGCAACAAGTCTGCTAACACAACTCTGTGTTATTGGCTTGCGGTCTGGATGCAGTCTGTTAAATTCAGCAGTGGCCTCTCTTTGACTCCAATTTCCTATGAGTAGAATTACCTGGATTCGTTCTTCCTTGCTCACAGACATTATGGCCTGTAGAAAGAGAAAAATATGAATTATGGTTTGTAGAAATAGAAAAATATGAATTTCTCCTATGATGCCAGACTTATGGGACACCATATATATATATATATATATATATATATATATATATATATATAACAATGGTAAAAATACAGGGATTTCTTAAATCAAAATTGCTCTTTTAAGTTTCATATGCCACAAAAGGGTGTTGTCTGGAAAAAATGTACTGGACTATTACCAACAGCCACTGTAAAATGCTAGTAGAGCCAAAAGAAAAACCAGTTGCTGGTATTTAAATGTCATGCACTATCATTTACATGATTTTACTAAACCAGGTACATATAAATACCTTTTGAGGTACTGTCTGATGGGAATAAAACAGGTAGAAAGAATATGCAAGACCAACTCCGAAGATAATGAAAGCAACCAAAGTTATTATCCACCAGCTGCCAAAGGCAAAGAGTTGTTCTTTTTTATCTGAAATTATTGACTATTATCAATTGCTACTCATAATTTATATATAGTCAGTTACAGAAGATAAAATGCATACAGTGTTGAAAATCTGATAGACTAGCAAGAATGAATCAATCAATCAAAGATCTCAATTTCCAAATGAGTTGGGTGAGAAGGCAGACACCTTCTATATTTTATATCTGAGCAAGGAAGAAAAGGTAGAAACTGAAGTATACAGATTCATTCATACTGGCACCCAATAATGCACATGGTGGAAGGAATTTCAGTTTGAAAGGTAAAACTTAATCTCAATTTCAACATATGGAAAGAAATACAAATTTACTATCATAAATCAATTTTAAACCTACTAACCAGGGTTGTGGAGTCGGTCCAAAATTTTCCGACTCCGACTCCACACATTGTAAAAAATCTAAAAATCCGACTCTCCGACTCCTCACATTTTAAATATACGACTCCGACTCCTCTAGTGTTTCACTCTATAATTATCATAATAATAAGACATTTCATCACCACCACATGAATCGTCAGGTTACTTTCTAGGATAAGGGAACATTCAAATATTAAGAAGGATATTGACTTGTAGATATCATATTAAGGGATTTTTATTTTTTCCAATATATATATATATATATAATATATATATATATATATATATAAATGAAAAAGATTCTCTTAAACATAATTAAGGTCTAACCAGTAGTAGTCCTACTTAAAATTGAATAACCCTCCTTAACCTAGTGGCTATAACCAGGGTTGTGGAGTCGGTCCAAAATTTTCCGACTCCGACTCCACACATTGTAAAAATTTGACTCCGACTCCGCCCTGAAACGTGCGACTCCATGACTCCAACTCCACAACCCTGCTACTAACTGCACAGTAAACACTTACCATTCTGAGTAAATTTGATACAGTCTGTATTATGAATTCCTTCTTCTTCAAGAGTTTTCAAAGGGTCCAAGATGACATTCCCTTTCCCACACAATACATAATCATCAGCAACATCTATGCCCTAAAATTATATATTTTAATAATAATAATTAATCAACTATTTTAAAAATAGGGCAATGATTGGAAAATTAAATAAATTAAAAATTTTTAAAACATTATTGGGAAATTAATAAAATCAGGCTTGACAAAGTGTTACTAAATTTCTAATATAGGCTACAGTAGTAGAATTAAATCTTCAAGTTAGGAATAGATCATCATCATCTGCATAACTCTAGTAAAGGGCATTAAAATGGTGAACAGCAAATCCATGGTGTGCAAACTTAAAGGCTTACAGGAAAAATAGTGTTAGGTTACTTCAAGTCTAAATATTTTTACCCTTTTTGCCATATTTTACTCTTTATATATACGAGTTTGTGCATTATTTTTGTGGTACTGGTACCTATATACTTTACTGAAAAAGAACGGGTTATTGAGAATGGAAACAGACCCATGCCTTGGCATTAGCTCTCCAAATGACTGGCAAATAATGTTTGTTTTTGCCTGCTAAAGCATGGGGGTTTAAGAAACTGTAAACCAACATTGGTTTGACCATAAAGTGATACACATGACTTTTCTTTGCCTCTTCTCACTAGGCTCACAACCACTTGATTTTCTCTTAGATGCCATGATCAAAAAGTTAGTAAGGGCACTTGAAATAGTAAATAAAATCACAAGATACATGGAACAGCCTTGCAGAACACTGACAGGCACAGACTGACACTATGTGGAATAAAATGGCACCCGTATTCTTCCATGGAACTACTTTGTTAGCTGCAACCCATGAATAGTTGAGTGCCTGGGCCATGATCTGCAAGGAGTTGCCACAATAAATTGACTGAATAACCCATGAATGGCAAGGGTCTACTGTACTAAAAAATATAAAATAAATATTAAGTTTTGGGGAAGAGTTTTTTTTGAACCCCTGATTAGCTAAAAGTTGGTGGTACGGAAAATAACTAACCAATTTAGAATAACCAACTAACTTAGGATAAACTAACCTGGATGTCAGTGTCACCCTGATTGGTCTAGAGTATGAAGTGGGCCACCAAAATCTGACATTCCCAAAACTTAATGTTAACCAAATATGCATTCTTCATGTACCAGTAAAATATTGAAACATGATTTAATTATAACAATTTCTTTATACACATAAAAGTCATTTCAGCCAAAAACAAACTTGGCCCAGTCTGCCACTCAACTCAGATGGGCTCCAGTCTAATTTTAACCTTTCCTAACCCAAGTTGATCAGAATAGTGGGTTCATTTGGTTGGTCAAGTTGGTTTATGGACCAAAACAACTGTACACTGATGTAAATACAGGGTGTCCCATAAATCTGGCATCATAGGAGAAATTCATATTTTTCTATTTCTACAAACCATAATTCATATTTTTCTTATGCTCAGGATGCCAATTTCCTGTCCACCATTCTGTTCAGTGACAAGGCTGTTTTTTATGGAAATGGTGAGGTAAATCGACAGAACACCCACTACTGGTCTCAAAACAACCCTCACTGGTATACCTCTTCAAAGGAACAAGGTGCATCTCAGGTGATGGTATGGTGTGGCATTTGGAAGGATTGCATCATAGGCCCCCCCTTTTTCAATGAACATGTCACTGGAGGCACCTACCTACGTATGCTCAAGGAAGAAGCATTTCCCAACATGGTTCCAGCAAGATGGCGCTCCTGCACATTACAGCACCCAAGTAAGGGAATACCTGTACCAACAATTCCCTGGTCATTGGATAGGACATCAAAGGCCTGTGGAATGGCCAGCTAGAAGCCTGGATCTCACGCCACTAGATTTTTATCTCTGGGGCCACTTGAAAGCAATGGTATATGCAGAGAAAATTAGGTGTGTTGAACATTTGTGGCATGTAACACCATTACTCCTGACATCATTCACTGTGTGCTTGCTGACTGGGTATCATGTCTGAATTTGTGTATTGCAAACGATGGTGGACATATTGAGCATGTTCTGTAAATAAAAGCTTTTGTTTTGCCTTTTTTTATTTTTTTTCCTATGATGCTGGACTTATGGGACACCCTGTACAGTATCATGAAATCATTCCCTATCCCTACTGAGAAAGCTACATTAGACTATTCTAAGGACTATAAGAATACAGGATACATTGGGTTATACGAGTCTGTGCCTGTATGAAAATTAAATGATCTTGTTAAGAAAGAGCCTAAGTGATGTTAAACTTATTTACAGTAAATTATCATCTTTAACTAACCTTTTCAACACAATACAATTTCAAAAGATGTCCAATAGCATAATCAGGATGAACGTGAAAAGTGATATATCCTGATGCTCTTCCACCCAATGCACTAAGAACTGTAATCTCCATTTTCAAATAGGCCAAAATATGAATTCTTGGTCTTCTAGATTCAACCTTGGTGAGGTCTTAGCTTATACTACAGTGACAAGAGTATCTGGAACTCATATAGCTGAAGGCCTAATTAGCCTATTTAGCTAAGCTATATTTAAAAATGGATTAAAGAAGTAAATCCAGATTTTGAAGTGAAACTACAGATCCAGATCTAAATATTATAGCCTACAACTGATAAATTTATTTTGAAATGTAGGGTCAAATAATGAGGAGGAACGTGAAAAGTGATATATCCTGATATTATAGCCTACAACTGATAAATTTATTTTGAAATGTAGGATCCTACCCAATCTTGTCCTCGAATTACAACTGACTACAGAAGAGCTAACCTGAAATTATTATATGTCATTAACATTGATTCTTGCAATGATTTACCATATTTTTTGGTGTATAAGAGACTTTTTTTTCCAAAAAAAAAGGGGTCTCAAAATCACCCTGTGTCCTATACACTGAAGGACTGTGTATTGGTTTGGCCAATTTTACACTAAGTTTCTACTCTTCCCAACCCACTGATAACAAGAAAAACACTATGTATTGCATTATGATTTACTTTTATGTTTCATAACCTATCGTATAGTCTCCTGTATACTTAATACTATTTTCTTATAATGAGTATGGGTGAAAGAAAATGTATCACCATACTTTTGATGGAGGGCTTTAACAAAAGTCAGCCTCACTGGTAGAAAATTACGGACATTTTCTGACAACTAGGCAGTTGGTCATAATTTTTTTCCTGAAAAAAGGCCTTGAAAATAGGGGTGCGTCTTATACACCAAAAAATACAGTACTCAATTTCTTTTTTATGAAAATCAGTTTTTTAAAAAAGTCTAACTTCTTTATATTCTTAACACAAGTCAATTCAACTTGTCTTCAGGGTTCGTACAGATTATGGAGAAAATAAATCAAGGAGTTTCAAGTTTATTTTGCCTTTTCAAGGATAATTTTCTACATTTTCAAGGAACTGCTAACTAAATAAACAAATTACATTCTTTCCATACAGAAACATAACACAAAAATAAGACATATGCAACATAAGTATAACAGAAATCCCATTGTAACAATAAACAAATTCTTTTCTATATATAACAAAAACATAGAAAAATGAATAATGCACCACCACGTTTTACAATGCTTCTAAGACATTCCTGCTGTTGCTTAACCCACCATGCCCCAAATGCTTTTAATCATGTCCAATTTTCTTAAAATTTAATGTTGAACATTATATTGCATAGTTATACAACCTTCAATATGAATATATTCATTTTCAATAATTATATACATATATATACAGGGTGTACATAAAGTCAGGATCTATTTTTGTGAAGCACTTGGAAAATATATGGAATTCAATCATAAAATGATAAAGTGGTAACATTTATTAAATAATTAAGAGTAGGATTTGACGTGACACCCATCAGTATCCCTGCACAGCTCAAATCATTCCGCAGCATTTCTAAACACATTCTGGAGCATTTGCGGGGTTATGTTATCTGCAGCAGTTCGTATACGTGTACGTAAGTTTTCAAGACTCGTAATCTTTGTCTCATAGACGTGCGATTTGATAAAGCCCCATGCAAAGAAATCTAAAGGGGTTAAATCTGATCTCTCTGGCCAAGGTCTGTTGATTCCACGTCCGATCCAGCGATTTGGAAAATGTCTATTTAGATAAACCTGAACAATTTTGGCATAGTGACAAGGAGCACCATCATGTTGATAGACGACGGTACTAACAATCCTATTCCCAATCAGCTGAGGTTCAAGGAATTGCTGCAACATGTCCAGATAAATAAGCCCCATAACTGTAGTTTCAGCAAAGAAAAAAGGACCATAAACCTTAGATTTTGTTAAACCCATACAGACATTAACTTTAGGTCTCTCTCTTTCCCAATTTTGGACGAAATCATTCGGTCTTTCATCTGCCCAAATTTGACAGTTATGGCGATTTACTTTTCCACACGTATGGAAAGTGGCTTCTTCACTAAAGAGAATGTTGTCCATTAAATTATCACTCCAGATTTGTTCTACGAGATCAGCACAGACAGCACTTCATTGAGGGAAATCTTCCTCATGTAAATCATGTAAAACCTGCAAATGATAGCTTTTCTTCTGCAAATTAACTTTCAGAATTTTGTGCACAGATGACATTGGGAGGCCGAGTCTGTGTGATGCAGCATGAACGGACGTACGTGGCTCCTTAGTGATAATTCCGCGTACTGCATTCATGGTAAGATCTGACATACACAGTCGTCCTGATCTTGCTTCATCATTTACAGATCCCATTCGTTTAAATTTGTTCACCAATTTTTGTATTATCTTGTCTATTGGCCCCGGCTTATGAAATCTCCTTCTAAACTTCTCTCTGATATCATTGTATTTCTTTCCCTCGATTCGCCAAATTACTATTGCCACACGCTCTTCTGTATTCATTCTAAGGGCTTCTGAAAAGAAAAATAGAAAAAATAATTATTTCACAAAAATAGATCCTGACTTTATGTACACCCTGTATATATATTAGGGTGATGCAAAATAACTTATCATTTCAAAAACTTGAAGACACCCTCTAATTTTATTTAATTTAGTGTAAAAACTGAACATGCAAAATTTCAGCACAATTGAAGACATTTTAGAGGTTGCTACCATCCATTGAACATTTTGTATATTGTTATTTTTCAGTTTGTATTTATTGTACATTTATTTATTTTGCAGATTTCATCAAAAATGGTAGTCAGCAACATATAGCAGTCATAACAGACTCTGAACCTCTTTCCGTAAACCTTCTCATCCCTTTCATTGCTATAGACGCCGTGGCCGAACATTCTAGAATCATTTCTTTGCTGTGACGTCACTGTGGCGGCCGCGTCAGTGTAAGTGCAGCGTCACTGACTCAGTATCTTTGCTGCCTTCGCTGAGAGTGGTTGTATAGCAGTTGCTGAGTTGCACTCATGGAGCGGCATACGCGTCACAAAACAGTTGTTTGGCTCATAGGACATCCTATAGAGTCCTTCAAAGAAACCCAGCTTCCATCTAAAAGGGAAACATTAGCATTGTTTATGAACTACAAGATCAATAAAAAGCAACAGGTGAAAACAGCGGCTTTGTTGACTGCTAGAGATGTTATGGATGTGTGGGAAAAGGCACGCATCCCAACAGTGTTGAAATGTCATGTCGTGGAGAGAGTAAAGAAACTTTTCAACGAGTGGGAGAAACTAAAGAAGAACAGAAATAATAAGAAGAAGCAATCACCTGCACTACTTCAAAAACAAGAGAGCTGGCAAAATGACTTGCAAGATCTGTTTGACATTGCACATGCAAGTGCTCTTGACATGATAAAGATAGATGAAGATCGTGAGTTTTTGATACTGCAACGACAAAAAGGAAGAAAAGGCAAAATGTCTGGAGTGGATAAAGTTTTTTCACAAATGGAAGAGATTGCTAGAGAAAAGGAAACATTGTTTGAAAAGAAAGAGGGAAACAGCCGTTTTCGAAGCAGCAGTGCTCTCAAGTTCAAGTCCTTCAAGTTTGAATGAAGATAGTTCAAAATCAGAAGAAGAATTTGTTGCTGACCCTCAGCAGCCATCAACTTCGAGACAAAGTAGATCAAAGTCTAAGAGTGCAAAGCTTATGGATTCTTCAATGCTTGTATCTCTTGATGCTGCAAAAGTAAGTGATAGAGCTGCTTCGGAAATCTTGATCCCAACAATCAATGCTCTTGGGCAAAACCCTGAAGAATACAGTGTTAGCTATTCATCGATACGGAGAGCAAGACAAAGGAACTGCAAGACAATGGCAGAAAATTTGAAGCAGGATTTCGAAACAAATTGCCCTCTCCAAATACATTGGGACGGCAAACTACTGGAAGATATTACTGGTCATGAAAATGTTGATCGACTGCCAGTTCTAATTTCCGGCCAAGGAGTTGATCAGCTTCTTGGTATTCCCAAACTTGCCAGAGGAACTGGTCAAAACATTGCAGATACTGTCCATCAGTTAGTATTGGAGTGGAATATATCTGACCAAGTGAAGGGCATGTGTTTTGACACCACTGCCTCCAACACAGGTTCTAAGAGTGGTGCTTGTATGTTACTAGAGCAAAGATTGGATAAAGATATGCTGTGGCTGGCTTGCCGACATCATATTTTCGAAATAGTGTTAGAAGCTGCAGTTTCTGTCTCCTTGCCATCTTCTAGTGGCCCTGACATACAACTGTTTAAGAGATTCAAAGCAAAGTGGGTGGAAATTGACAAGAACAATTACCAAACAGCAACAGATGACCCTAACATTGCAGAGAAAATCTCAGATGCTGAAGAACTCATTCAATTTGCTCAAGCTCAGCTTGATGAACAGCAGCCTCGTGATGACTACAAGGAATTGCTCGAGCTAATGCTCATTTTCATCAGTAGTGCCCCCAAGTCAGGAATCAGCTTTAAAGCACCCGGAGCTTATCACAGAGCACGATGGATGGGCAAGCTAATTTACTGCATTAAAATTTGGATGTTTAAATCTCAGTTTAAACTAACTGAGAGAGAGGAAAAAGGACTGAGAGATGTTTGCTGCTTTTCAGCTGCGATATACATCAGATCGTGGTACCTGGCACCCATACCCTCATGCGCCCCCCGTTCAGATTTGCATTTTGTGCAAAGTCTGCAGCTCTACAAGCAAAAGGATGACAAAATTGCAAGTGCTGCACTCAATACGTTTTTGAGACATTTGTGGTACCTCTCTGAGGAGCTTGTGGCGCTTGCATTTTTTGATTCAGCTGTTTCGCATGAGACAAAAAACAAAATGAAGCATGCTCTGCAGAAACCAGTTGACTCAAAACCGAGCAAACGAGCATCAATAAATCCTGAATCAGCTGGGCAGAAACAACTGCAGGATTTTGTTACTGCGAACACAAAAAGATTCTTTGAAATCCTAGAGGTGCCTTGCACTTTTCTTGAAAAAGATGCTGAAGAATGGAATGATGATGAAAGTTATGCGAATGCAAGAGATATCGCATATGGACTCAAAGTGGTAAACGACATTGCGGAAAGAGGTGTACGACTGATGGAGGAATACAACAAACTGATAACCAATGATGAAGAGCAGAAACAATACCTTCTTCAAATTGTTAAAAGTTACAGGTCGTCACTCTCAAACAAAAACAAGAAAACATTACTCTTGCTTCACAAAAAACGAAAATAAACATACATAAGTGGTTATGATATGCCTACTGGGGAAACTTCCACATAAAAAAAAGTTAACGCGCTATACGCTGTACCTCAGAGGGTGGTGCGGAAATCAGCGTGCCTATTATTTACTATTTTATGAGCTCACTACGTACTATAGTCTAGAATGTCATCGTTTTTTTTCAAACTAGGTTAACTAGGTACATATCAAACCGGCTCTGGCGAAAATATCAACAAAACAATATTTTTGAGCACAAACTGATATACATTTATTTTTAAAGCTTGGTAGCAACCTCTAATTTTCTCTTTTTCAACCCCAAATTTCGCATACAATGCTTTCTTAGGAATATGAATAAAATAGGAGGGTGTCTCCCTGAAAATTGAAAAAAAAAAAATTGACCCCTTTTTTGCATCACCCTAATATATATATATATATATATATATATATATATATATATATATATATATATATATATATATATATATATATACCGTAAGATGGGGTAACTGGGCACTACTAAGTTTAAGGTACATTTCGTTATTATTTTTTTCATTTTAGGTACCTATACCTATTACATAGGTAGATACTTACAATTTATGGAAAAAATTCATACTGTTATATAAAGAAATTTACCTTAAACTTAGTAGTGCCCAGTTACCCCATCTTACGGTATATATATATATATATTATATATATATATATATATATATATATATATATATATATATGACTACCTAAGGTTCATTGGGACTTAGAAATTAAAAATGTTGATGAACATTTTTATTGATATAAAGGTTAACATAATTACACTGTACAACAAATTTTCGGTTCAGAAAAAAAAAGAAAAAAGAGAATAACATTCATTCTTAATATTTCGAGTGTGCTGATTCCAAATCTGAAAATAATTTTTTTCTGTCATGTCATGTTTTTTTGTAATGACTGCTTAAAATCTTCATACCAAAAAATAAGAATATATTGACAAACAGATAGGCTTTATCATATGGGAGTCATTCCATTATAATTCAGTCATTTCAGAAAAAAATTTACACCACACCATTTTAGATTTTGTTGAGCTGCAGGGAGCCAATAGGCCTTGAAAAATGATGAAAATAGCAATTTACATTTTGTAATTGGACCTACGGTTCTTGAGTTATAGCACTTCAAAGTTTGACATTTTTGCCACTGGGTGGCACTGATAGTGCCCTTTTATTTTTTAAAAATTTCCTTAAAATCATCATTGTATGTTCAATTTTAACAAAGTGTAAAATCCTATATTTTTGAGGGCAAGGAATCCAAAAATGACATCAAAATGTGGAAAAAATTCACCCTTCCAAGTCATATCTTCCATATTTTATCTTCTCAGACCAAAAAATGGTTGGCTTTGAGGGCCTGTATCTCAGGTCTGCATAGGCTTCTTTTTCAAGGGAAATGCAGCATTATTTAGGATAGACATATGAGAAATCATGTTTAAAAAATCTCAGATATATTATCTTTCTGTATGATTTTACAGGCATGAGAGCATACCACATTTTCTTCTTGGATGAAAGTGGGATTGACTATTTATTTTAACAATTTAATGAAGGTAGCATTGTAACTTTCTATCACTGATTTCAATTCTGTCTTCATATTGTTTAACTAAAATTTTAAATGCTCTTGATAAAATTTCCTCAACTTAATTCTAAGCTGTGTGGCCCTTAATTTAATTATAAGAACAGCCACAATAACTATCTAAATTGTATTTTCTACATTAAAACTTTATTGATAGCTTAGTAGTACACTACATAATATTTTTTATACAATTATTAATACATAATATTTTGGAGACAAAAAGGTAGGCAGCTTTCAAGGATGGTATTGCTTATATGTATTTTTTAATTGAATCAAACATCATCTTATATTTTTACCACACTATATATCTTAAATAGGTCCCTAACATACCTGTGTTTTTTTTTTCAGAATGACTGCACACTACCATAGACTGCTCTAAAATAATCTCAAAACTGATTTGTGAATTGATTGTGATTGTGTTGATTCATTAATAGTGCTATTCAGAAATGGACATGGAAACAGAAATTTTCCCTTTGTTTAATTGGAATGGTTAAAGGTTCAGAAGACTCGTGTCATAAAACATGGTACAACAAGAATACAGGCTGCAGACATCTTGCAGAAGACGAGGTTGAACTGCTTACTTGGCAGTCTGGCATAAAGCCACAACTAGAAAATGGAACACACTCTTTGAATGCTAAAAGTAAAGTTTGTTTTCATCACTATGACAAGTACGACATGTACATGAAATGATATGAAAATCACCAGAAAAAATGCTGCAACCCTTTTACTCTGCATAGTTGTGTAGGTAGGCACAAGCAGAAGATGCGGAATGGTTCACATGTGATTACTGTTGACTTGGTCTGTCAACTTTCAGCATCATCTATTCAGATAATCCCTGGTCAAAAGCTCTGCTTAGAATGTTGGAAACATGCAAAATCCATTGTTCAGAACGGTTCATCTGATGAAAGTATTCTGATGATTCTCAAAGAAATGATCCTGATTTTTCAACTCCTGAATTCACCTCTGAATTGTTGGAGACTTCACTTAGCTTGTGGAGTATCTCCATTGAAATCACATGGCAAGTCAAAATGACAAAATATTTCACATGTCCAACAAAAGATAGAAAAAGCAGCAAAATATATGGAGACTGCATTCACATCCACAGGTTTAAACTTGTCATCTTGCTCCAAAACTCAACTTCCCCATAATTCAGATGCAGAGGACCTTAATGAATTAATGGATAATTTAAAAACCAAATATTATCTAACAGAAAATAATACTGAAAAAGTTAAAATCCTTATGTTAAAACCTAAATCTTGGACCACAGCTGAAACAATGGAATTTTTTGGTGCCAGCAAATACTCAATTCAATCAGCCATCAACTTAAAAAAACAATATGGTGTTTTGGCCAAACCCGCTAGAGCTGCAAGAAAACTTGAAGAATCCACAATCAATACCATTATTAACTTTTATCAGGATGATGAGTATTCAAGAGAAATGCCTAGTGCAAAGGACAACATTAGCATATCATACAAAGTCCATAAACAAAAAAGACTGCTTCTTTGCAACCTGAAAGAACTATACTGTTCATTTAAAGATAGACATCCAGACATGAAAATAGGTTTTTCAAAATTCTGCTCACTTCATCCAAAGTGGTGTAAGGTTGTTGGCTCTGCTGGTGGGCATTCCATCTGTGTTTGCTCCATACATCAGAACATTGTCCTTGCTGCCCATGCATTGAACCTGGATTACAAACATTTAATGCAGATGGTTATGTGAGATTTGTCAAGCAAGATACGTATGGTACATCGTTGTTCAAATTGCCCTGGTAAAGAAAGACTGATCAACTTTCTTAAAGAATCCTTTCCAGATTTTGATGAACATGACCAAATTACATTCCAGCAGTGGCAATCTACCGATCGTACAACAATAGTGTCAGTGGTTATGGATCCTTTCAAATGCTTTGAGTTTTTGGCTTCTAAAATTGACAATATGACATCTCATTCCTACATTTCCAAATGTCAAGCACCTTACCTCAACAAACTAAAACAAGAACTTTCTGTGAATCCTTCAACCTGCATCATTCTTGCTGATTTTGCTGAAAATTATTCAATGACCATTCAGGATGCAGTTCAAGGGTGGCACCAGACTAAACAACACTGTACTATCCATCCTATTGTGTTATATCATGTGGATTGCTCTGGTAAGCTTCAGACAAAATCATTTGCCTTTTTCTCTGATGTCCTTGAACATGACACTGGATTTGTTTATCATCTTCAAACTATTCTCTGTTCTTTCATTCGTTCGTATTTGCCCCATATCTCAAAAATTGAATATTTCTCTGATGGATGCTCCAGTCATTTCAAAAACTTAAAAAATGTTCTTAATTTAACCTTTCACAAACAAGATTTCGAACTCAATGCAACATGGAACTTCGGATCAAATGTAGAATTCGGACCCCAGCCTTCTTTAGTTAGCTTTATAAGGCTAACTAACGAAAATATCACGACCTAACCTAACCAATCGTTAGGTTAACTGTACACCCTTGATGATTGGTTAGGTTAGGTCATGATATTTTCGTTAGTTAGCCTTATAAAGCTAACTAAAGAAGGCTGGGGTCCGAATTCTACATTTGATCCGGAACTTCTTTGCCACCAGTCATGGAAAATCTCCATGTGATGGTTGTGGTAGAACTATTAAAAGAAAAATGCTTCATGAAAGTTTAACTCTAATAGAGAAAGATCAGATTATTTCTGCCATTCAAGCTTTCATTTTTTGTAAGAGCAGCATGCCTTCAATACAGTTCTTTTATATTGCAAAAGATGAACTTATACCAGTAAGAGCCACTTTGGAAGAAAGGTTCAAAATTGGAACAACTGTTCCTGGAACAAGAAGCTTTCATGTCTTCATTCCAGAAAAGATTGGCTGCATCTCCTACAAAAGAAATGCAGAGAATGAGGAACTTTCAGGAACATTTTCTTTTTTTTCAGTTCACCATCCACTGTATCAACAACACTGATACCTAAACTACACATGATTATGTTGCTGCCATGTATGACAGTCATTGGTGGATTGGAGTGATTACTGATGTTGATAAGGAATCTGATGACTGAGGTTAAATTCATGACACCTCACAGTCCAAGACAGATATTCTCTTGGCCAACTCAGGATGATATCTGCTGGATTCCAAAGTCAAATATATTGAGAATACTCACTGCACCAATTACTACATCAGGACATGTGTACAAAATATCAGATGAGAATTTCACTGCTGGGTCATTCCAGTTCAATTGGTACAGGGGTGGTTGGGTGACCATCTCTGATTTTCTTCAAATTTTCAGGGTTGATTCATACACCATTCAATAGCTTAAATCTAAAATTTTAGCTTCCTAAGTCAAAAACTTAATTTTATGGTTGCTTAAATGGCCCCCACCTTCAACAAAAAATGCCCATGTTGGGCTTGATCAGCCAACACCTTCATTTTAAGAGGCCTTGAAAAGTCTTCTAATAGGAATAGAAGCTTCAAATTTGTCATGCCAATACAACTTCTGGTGGGCTTTTCAATTTTGCAAGCAAAAAGGCTGTGGAACAAATAGTTTCTAAGTTACAAGGGCTTAAATAATTTAGGCCGGGCTGAAACTCAAGATAGAATTAATCAGTCATTAACAGTTGGCTTTTGATATAAAAATAAGATTCCTGAAAAAAATAATTGGTGGCCACCAACGTGTGTCCAGCCACCCCCGTTTTTGTAAAAACATCTAATACCGCACTAGCAAAATCAGGAAAATGGCAATATCTCTTCTTTTGAACATGCTAGAGAGATGGTTTGCATACCAAAAGATGCAGAATTTGATTTAGAACAAATTATTAAGAGTGGTATTTTTTCATAAAACCTTTAGTTTTTGAGTTATTTTAGAAAAACTAATTTTTGGGGCCCATAGACCCCCTTTCGATGGACCTTAGTGACAAAAGAAATTCTAAAATAAGCATGATTTGGCTTTTTGATTACTAACATTGCCCTAAAAGGATGTTGACATGGACATAGTGATCACATGATATGACTTTTCCTTGTTATCTTACATCCATTATGCTTGATTAAAGAATAGAGGGTGGGGCTGCTTCATGAACTTTTTTTAAACGTAATAAATTGAAAACTTGTTTTTTTTTTCAGGTGCCTTTGTTATAAGTTTCCAACTGCAATTTGTCATTGAATTCAACATTTGCAATATAAAGTATGACTTCTACAAGGAAAACAGTTGCTAAAGTACTTGGTGATGTACGTTTTATGCCAGCAGAACAGTTTCCTTTAGGGAAATTGCCTACGTTGAAGCAAGTTATTGAAAGGTGTTTGTGTTTCGGAGACTATAAAACAGATGCTGTACTGAGAGCTACTGCTGAGGAATTGCATAAATTGTGGTCACATATAATGTTCATCCAATATCAACTGTGACAACTGTCCAGTTAACTTTATTCCTTCCTTTTTCATTTTTATTTAATTGTAAAATTAATTACATTTATTTTCAGACGATTTCTACCTCAACCATTTTACCCTGGAGAGTGGCAAAGGCATTGACATTGCTCATGGCATTTATAAGATCATTAAAGGGACAGAACTTGAGGCCAAATTAAACTTGGTTAAAGCAGATGGGACAAATACTAACACAGGACATATGCATGGGTCAATCAGATATTTGGAAATGTTTTTAGGGCAACCTCTTCAGTGGGATATTTGTCTTCTGCATCTAAATGAATTGCCACTTAGACACATCTTCATAACTTTAGATGGGACAACAAAAAGTCCAGACAAATTTTCTGGCCCTATTGGTTCTCAGCTCAATGGGGATGTGTCAGAATGGAATGTTGTGGACTTCAAATCTATACCTTATCCTGCATTTGTGCTTCTACCAAATGAGGTGGTCAATAATTTATCAACAGACCAATACTATGGATACTGCATCTGCTGGGCAATTATTACTGGTGAAGTGGATGAAGACCTTGCACTCTTAGAAGTTGGCCTGCTAAATCACTCTCGATGGCTCACCTTAGCCTGTAGAATTCTTCGCTTTTATGTTTTACAAAAAAGACCCAGTAAGAACCTCAAAATCATAGTAGAATTCATCATCAAAGTATACTTTCACAGTTGGTTCAATATCAAGGCTAATAAGAGGCTAAGTGATGGGTCGAAAAAACCTATTCAATATGATCCAAAGAGTAAATAAATTCCCTGACAGGAAAATTAGAGAAATTTGTTATGACGTATTAAACAACAACAGCTATTTTGCTCATGGTGAAAATATTTTAGTTGGAATGCTGGCTGATGAAGATGAAGAGGTGAGGTGGTGTGCTGTCAATAAAGTTCTGTGTCTGAGGGGTTATAGAGGATTTTGATGATGAATCTGGTAGTAGCAATGATTTTGCAAGTGGAATAATTGAAAGTGATGATGAGAATGAAGAGGATCATGAAGGTGGTACTGATGAATATCCTGCTATAGATGAGAATGTTAGGGTCTTTAGAAAGCCAATCATCAATTTCAAAGCTTCTGCATACCACAAGCTGTCTGCTATGTCCCAATGGGAAACTGTTCCACCTGTATTAAAAGAATTCAGTAATGATGAACTGCGTGATATCATTAATACCGCATTGAAACTGGATCACGAGTGCCACAGTCAGAATGTTGAAAGGCACATCAAGCTTGTCACTGAAGCATCCTTGGCTGTTGTAGGTCATGAGCGTAGAGATGGTCTTATTAGAAACAAAATTAGATCACGTAAATTAATGAAAGATTTTGTGTCTAAAAATATTTTAAGTTCTAGATTATTATTTATCATGCTAAAATATGACAAAATGACAATTTGTTAATTGTATAATTTAATGTTTGGCGTTTTGGAATGTCAAAAAGCATTTTCAATGAATTTAAAATGGCTGATTTTGATTGATTTTGATTGCTGATTGAAAACCACTAATACATGTCAATTTGCAGCTTGAGAATGTTTTATTGTGTTGACATTCAGTTGAAAGGGGGTCTATGGGCCCCAAAAAATTAGTTTTTCTAAAATAACTCAAAAACTAAGTTTTATGAAAAAATACCACTCTTAATAATTTGTTCTAAATCAAATTCTGCATCTTTTGGTATGCAAACCATCTCTCTAGCATGTTCAGAAGAAGAGATATTGCCATTTTCCTGATTTTGCTAGTGTGGCATTAGATGTTTTTACAAAAATGGGGGTGGCCGGACACACGTTGGTGGCCACCAATTATTTTTTTCAGGAATCTTATTTTTATATCAAAAGCCAACTGTTAGTCACTCTGATAAATTAAAATCAAACAAAAATTATAGTTTCAGCCCAGCCTATTAAATATGGCTCCATTTTGAAGCTTGCATCAATTCCTCCCACTTTTACGACTCTACCATTTTCAAAAGTTTTAGTTCTACATCAATCACAGCTGTTTTAATACTCCTAATAGTCTCTATGGGTTATAAATTTATGAGTGAAATAAAAAAATAACCAAAAAAGGATTTATTTCTATTTTTAAAAATTCCAAAAGTTATATTTTCATAAAATTTGCAAAATTAACATCAACTTTGGGGCTTAATATAAAGGTGTCCGAAATTAGTCAGGGAGTTGATACTTCTAGTAAAGAAAGATACATGTGTAAAAAAACATATATTAAGGAATAGATCTCAACTCAACTCACTCAACTCATATATATAGTTTTGGTGATTCAAAGAAAAGTGCTTTTTGTGAAAAATCTCAAATTTTTGCAAAATTTGTAAATTTTTAAATTTCTATTTATGACATTGAATTGTAATTTTACTTCCATTTTATTACTTATTAGTTGATTTACAATTGTATATATGTAAATAAGTCTAAAACATACAAGAAATTTAATATGTCTGTCAAAACAACCAGACTCGAAGGGCTCTGGGTAGCTCATTTCGCTTTGTATATTCTTATAAATGTAAAACATATGGTTAATCATTAATGTCCAGGCCTATTTTATAGATCATGATCTTTTATTTTCAGAAAATTTAACTAGAGCAATTAACTTAATTTTACTGCCTGTAATAATGGCTTATTCTAATCAAGAATGAAAGTGCAGCTTTGGTACCGTATGTACTTGGATGATCCATGTCATGAACACAGACTCACCAGGAAGGTGGGTATGTATACCTTACATGAGCTGACAGATGAAACAAGGAAACTGCTATTGTGGAGAACAAAAGCAACTGTAATCAACCCAAATAGTGTACTGTATGCTACCACCATGAAAAAATGTTTGGAATGCATTACCAACAAATGCAACATAGCTGCCAAGATCCATGGAGAAATCATCGAAAGAAGATAACAAGTAAGTAAATATAGGTACTAATATATTTATATTTCATAAAGAAGTTTATATTGTAAATTGTAACCTAAATTAGCTATTTAATTTTAATAGGGTAGGCTATATACTGTGCTACTGAATGCATATGTTTTGAATATTTTATACGAATAGCCTATAACCAAATGTGGGTTTTAAAATTATTTTCCAATGTGTTTAGAGTTTACATTACCCTACTTTATTTGCAGAATCACTACAAATTATTGACAAAGACATAGCAACTAGACTGAATCTGATACCAGGACAGAAACTTTGCTCAACATGCTTCTCTAGAGCCAAGACGATTGAAGATGAAAAAGACTCAGTAGTGATGAATATGTTCCAGAAGAAATAGTTAAGGAGACATTTGACGAAACGTTAGGTTCACTAGAATGCTCACCCATTAAGTATGTAAGAGCAAGAGATCGAAAGTTTTACAAAAAGGAAACTAAAGCAAATTGAAACATCAACAAAATCAAAGATGTCAAAAGTACTTCATATGAAGCCTAGCATTTTGGATGAGGAAGCGGAGAAACCTATAGAGAGTGAGGAAGAAAAGTGTTATCAGCATATGATAGAGGAACTGAAAGAAAAGTGTAAAACTAGTACCAGACAAGAAAAGATACAAATTCTAACACTCCTTCCAATTGGTAAAACCTGGTCCAGAGAAAGAATTATGAAAGAATTTCAAGTGTCAGCCAGAATGGTTAATGCTGTGAGGCCTTAAAGAGAAAAGAAAATATCCTTCCTATAATGAAAGAGAGAGTAGCAAGGGTATAAGCGATGAAATAAAGGAAAGTGATAGAATTTTTCCAAAACAATGAATATACTAGAGAATGCCCTGGTAAAAAAGACTACAAATCAATAAAAACACCACAAGGGAAGGTTCACAAGCAGAAAATACTGTTGTTGACAAATATCAGAGAATTATATACACTTTACAAAAATAAATATCCAAATGACAATCTCCAAATCAAAGTTTTTTGAACTAGACCAAAATGGTGTATGGGTGTGGGGAGTAAAGGACACACAATGTATGCATTTGTGAAATACACCAGAACTTTAAACTTTTATGTGAATCACTCCCCGTCAAAGTAGAATTAAGAGTTACTAGGGAAAATAGTCTGCAACACAAACCAGAAACTGCATGATTAATAACTGCAAAACATGTCCTGGTTTAAATGAATTACGGGATTGGCTTCTTACCATTTTTGAAAACAATGATTATGACATGGATGATGAGGTTTCCTTTAAGCAGTGGCTTCATGCAGACCATACCCAAGTTGTCACAATGACAAAAGTGTTTCGAATGTAGTAGAAGACATATGTGAAAGTGCAAAAAAGTTGAAAGTACACCATTTCATAGGAAAAGCACAATCAAAATATTTGTCCGACTGTAAAGAAAACCTCAATGATTCTACAGCATTAGTGCTTGTTGACTTCTCTGAAAAATATAGTTTTATAATTCAGGATGCCGTACAAGGGCATCACTGGGACAATACCCAGGCTACCTTGCATCCGGTAGTCTGCTATCAAAAAGTTGATGGTGAACTAAAAGTTACAAATTTTTGTGTAATATCAGATTCACTTACACACAACACAACTGCAGTTCATTCTTTTTTATGTGAAGCCTTGAATTACTTAAAAGTCAGAATCCTAAACTAAAACATATTTGTTACTTTAGCGATGGCGCAGCAAGTCAATATAAAACTATAAAACATCATTAATTCAGTGTTACATGAAAAAGATTTCCAACTAACATGTGAATGGAACTTTTTGCCACCTCTCACGGAAAGAGCCCCTGTGATGGTGTTGGTGGCACCATCAAAGGTTAGTTGCCCGGGCAAGTCTACAAGCAACAAGTAAAGGTCACATCACCAATCCAAAGAGATATTCGATTGGTGCAAATCTAATATTAATGGTTACAATTTCTGTACATTGATTCAGCTAAAATTGAGGAAAATGCTAATTTATTTGAGTTAGAAAAAAGGTATTCCTTAATTAAGACAATCCCAGGAACCCATTCATATCACTGCTTTAGACCTTCATCAATAGGCATTAAACTGTAGAAAATTTCTAGTGATGAAAATTTCTTTAACATACAACTTTCCTTCCTCAATGCTACACAAGAAAATGTGGCTTACCAATATAAACCTGGTACATATGTGGCCTGTTTCTATGAAGGTGACTGGTTTGTTGGAAACATAGTTGAAGTGTGTGATACTGAGAAGGATCTATTAGTAAATTTCATGAAAAAGAATCCTTTTAAATGGCTTGAACAAGAGGACATTTGCTGGATTTCATTCCAACATGTTTTGTGTTCAATTGAACCACCTACAGTTGCTGGGAAAATGGGGAGAGACACTACAAGTTATCAAATGATTGTTTATCTAAAATTGAGGAGTATTTTAAAAAAAGCCTAAGTAACTACAGACCTGTATCAAGCTGAATAATAAATTGCCAATTTATGGCTGTGAGGCCATGGAGTGTTGAAGACAATCAGACTTAAAGCCTGAGTACAATAATAAATTCCTGAGTCAGTGTCTAAACATAAGAGTTATTAGCTATATATAAGTTTACATACAAATTTACATAAAGGGTCATTCTCTGTCAGATCAACCAGTGCCTAACACCCTCATCTCTCAGATTTTGCTGAAATTTGGTTTATAGGGGGTTTGTGGGCCCTGAATCCATTCTGAAATTATAAGGTCAATCCGACAAATGGTTCAAGAGATATGACCTCGGGAAATTTGAGGTCACTAACATTTGGCGACCCATAACTTGGGTAATAATGGTCACAATTATATAAAAGTATATATATTTAGAATCACAAAAACAAGGAATCCAAATATGCAAGTTTTAGAACTCTAGGTTGAAAAATAAAAAAGTTACACTGTAACCAAAATTTGAGGTCACGATTTGACCTCTGGGGTATCAAATGAGAATTTTTTTTTTAAATGTAAAAAATGAAGGCATAGGCATTGGCTATTAGAATCAGCAAAAAAAAGTTTGTTTATGTTAGTATTTTTCATGTAACTAACATATAAGTGAACACCATATTCATAAGTTGTGCGTCAATTCTACCTATTTTTTCACACTTAAGCTCATAATTTGACCTATAGAAATTAAAATTACATTTTTTTATAGATATAAAAACAAAGGCAAAAAATGTAAAATTGTATTTCACTGCTAATCTACACTGGCAATAATAGTTATAATAGTGAAAGGGGAAGACCTACTTAGAGGATTCATGTGCTAGCCTAATACAATTTTTGCATGCTCGATGCTCTCATCAATTTCTTTTTGTGGAAAAATGTATTGAATTCTGCTGCCTCCTCTTAGGGTAGGACAACTCATTACAGTTAATATATGATGTCCTGGCACTGCACATGAATCCTTGTTTGATGGATAATAATATGCACTTGATCCTGATGACCCAGAGGGATGTAGAAAGTTCACAGTGAAATCATCAAACTCTTCACAATATTCCTCCACAATTCCATACCAAACTTGCATGTCATAAATGCAGCCAACATACTCTCCTGGTTTGACACATTTTAGGTTACCAAGCATTGCAGGTTCATTAGTAAAATGACTTTTCCTTATTCTTTTCTTTTCTCCAATGCCACTTGAAATGGGATACACCATCAGTTCTTCCTTGTTTAGGGGAACAAATCTATGATATTTCTGAGTTCCAGGAATAGCCCTACTATCCTTGAATCGATGTTCCAACCATTCTTCTGCATCTTTCAAATCAGCTGTAGTTACAAAGAAAAAATTTATCTTCTTGCTCAAGTTTTCTTCACAAAACTGAAACATGTGTTCTGGTGTAAGAATTTACCTCTCTGTAGTTCTCTGCAAACTGGCACGAGCAGTAGCTCTTTTCACTGTTCCTCCAATCTCATCACATGCATTTTTGCCATGGGATGTAGCAAAGAAGTGCCATTCACAAGACAGACCAAAATCCTCTTCATGGTAACAGAGATTTGTGAAGTTGTATCTGTTCTTATATTGGCCAGCACATCCATCTGAGAAATAGTGCACCTTCTTCAATTGTGGGCATCTGAATTTAACACATGTCATAAGCTTCAATATGAATGAGTAAACCATTATAGTGTTGTGTTTTAGTGATGCAGATAAGAAACAGACACTAAAATGGCTAAGTTCCTGGTCTGCAGATGATCTATAATAGATGACAAAAGGGTGAACTGTACACTGTGAATTGTCCCAGTGAAACCCTTGGGCAGCATCCTGGACAATGAAAGAATAATTCTCAAGAAATCACCTACTATAACTACCTCGCTCTGAGGTGGTAGTGTTTCTTTCAACTGCTTGAAGTACTGTGATTGTTGCTGAGCAACAAAGTGATGACGAACCATGCGGGATATTTTCATGCTTAGGGATGATAAGTATTCATGAAGTGGCTCCACCTTATCAACCATTGTACAACGGTCAACAGTCACCCATTGCTTGTAAGATATTTCATTTGGAGCTGATTTCACACTGTCAAGTAACTCAAGAAAATCCAGGACACCCTCTTCTCTTGGGCAATCATTGCAAAGTTGCATCATGCAAGTCTCTCTTTCTGTACTGCAGACACTGTAATCCATAAGATCCTTGTATGAAAGACCTCTTTCTCCCAATGCAGCCAGCTGCAATTTTGGATTTTGATGGTATGTGCAGACACAGACAGAATGAGTCCCACCACTACCGGCAAGCACACAATATGATGGCCGTAATTTTGCAAATGTGGAAAATCCTATTTTGGGATTCTTTTCATCATTTTTATATAGTTCAAACATCTCTCTTAAATTCCCGAGGACCAATCATTTTTGCACCTTCATTGCACCTTCAGCACTGATAACTTTCACGCAATCCTTTTGGCCAGGACACATACGACTAACCTCTTCTGACTCATAGAATCTTCTAACTATATCTTTGTGTTCTTCAGATATCACTTTTCCTTTGCTCATTAGTGGAATCTTCGGAAGGATTCCATGTTCTGATTTAAGTGAACGGCTTCTTTTCACCATGTATGTTGTAGTTTGAAAGAAACTAGCTATTTTTTCAATTGTGTATGGTGAGTGTGTCAATATTTGTAGTTTGTGATGGTGACATTTGCTCTCCAGGAATGACTGTTTCAATTCATTCATTAATTTGTCTAGATGTTTTTCAGATTTAGTTTCAGGTTTTGAAGTATCACTTACCTCCTCGGTAATTTGAACACCATAACTGAGTTCTAGCCTCTCCTTCAGGTGTTTCTGAGCAGATGATAGCTTACCACGAGCCTTGCGCTTTTTCTGGCTTAATGACAGCCCTTCTGAAAAGAACAGAAAAAAAGGTTTCACACACCTGAATATTAGTAATTAAATATTAATTATAGTACCTTAAATGCTATATAATTGGCTATATAGTAGATCAAACAGACCTTGTAGTAAAGTATAAGTTATTATATTAATTTATTACTTACTTTTTTTAACTGGTGTTTGGTCCAGAAATGCTAGAACTGGTTCAACTGAAGTTGAAGGATTTTCCTTTATCAAGCAATCACTGTCATTGTCCAGATCTTGAATTGAAGAGATGTTACTCAAGCCACTGATAGTAGATGATTCATTTGAATCCTGCTCAGACTCGTCGTTTTCAGTGGTACTAAGTATAGTGGGGTTTTTCATTATCAGTGTCCAGCAGTTCACACAACAATGAGTCTTTTTTCACTCTTCCAGCACATTTTTCAACAAGTACATCAGTCACTTTTCTAAGATTGATTGTTATGCGTTTCTTGTGTTTTTGAATAGGGTCCTGGCAGTATTTCAAGTGCCAAACCATTGTATTTTGATCTGTAAAGATATAGGATTTACAATTAGGTAATATATATTTTTTAGAAAATATATAGCTATACACACTTAATATTTTAGGCCTTGATAGTCTCTTAGGCTCATTAAAACACCATACCCACCAGCCACCCACAGTACTGGCTGGAACTGTACTAACCTGTAGACAAGGAATTTTGCAACTATCTGTGTTGATTCTGCACTTAGACAAGTAGCAACATGTTTCAACAGGTTTGTTTAGGCTACATGTGAGCTTAGTCTTCCCTTTCACTATTATAACTATTATTGCCAGTGTAGATTAGCAGTGAAATACAATTTTTATTAAATTCTTGGAGCTTGAGGTCAAATTGATAGCTAAGATATAAAAATTCCTTGAAATGACAAGCAATTTATAAATATGGTGTTCACTTATAAGTTAGTTACATGAAAAGTACCAACATAAACAAACTTTTTATGATTGTTTCTATTAGTCAAGAACTCTGACTGTTTTTTATATCTATAAAAAATGTAATTTTAATTTCTATAGGTCAAATTATGAGCTTAAGTGTGAAAAAAGGTAGAATTGACGCACAACTTATGAATATGGTGTTCACTTATATGTTAGTTACATGAAAAATACTAACATAAACAAACTTTTTTTTGCTGATTCTAATAGCCAATGCCTATGCCTTCATTTTTTACATTTAAAAAAAAATTCTCATTTGATACCCCAGAGGTCAAATCGTGACTTCAAATTTTGGTTACAGTATAACTTTTTTATTTTTCAACCTAGAGTTCTAAAACTTGCATATTTGGATTCCTTGTCATTTTCTGATTCTAAATATATATACTTTTATATAATTATGACAATTATTACCCAAGTTATGGCTCGCCAAATGTTAGTAACCTCGCGAGTGACCTCAAATTGCCCGAGGTCATATCTCTTGAACCGTTGGTCGGATTGACCTTATAATTTCAGAAATAGATTCAGGGCTCACAAACTCCCTATAAACCAAATTTCAGCAAAATATGAGAGATGAGGGTGTTAATTTCAATTTTTTTTGGTTGATCTGACAGAGAATGACCCCATACACAATTGAAAAAACAGCTAGTTTCTTTCAAACTACAACATACATGGTGAAAAGAAGCCGTTCACTTAAATCAGAACATGGAATCCTTCCGAAGATTCCACTAATGAGCAAAGGAAAAGTGATATCTGAAGAACACAAAGATATAGTTAGAAGATTCTATGAGTCAGAAGAGGTTAGTCGTATGTGTCCTGGCCAAAAGGATTGCGTGAAAGTTATCAGTGCTGAAGGTGCAATGAAGGTGCAAAAACGATTGGTCCTCGGGAATTTAAGAGAGATGTTTGAACTATATAAAAATGATGAAAAGAATCCCAAAATAGGATTTTCCACATTTGCAAAATTACGGCCATCATATTGTGTGCTTGCCGGTAGTGGTGGGACTCATTCTGTCTGTGTCTGCACATACCATCAAAATCCAAAATTGCAGCTGGCTGCATTGGGAGAAAGAGGTCTTTCATACAAGGATCTTATGGATTACAGTGTCTGCAGTACAGAAAGAGAGACTTGCATGATGCAACTTTGCAATGATTGCCCAAGAGAAGAGGGTGTCCTGGATTTTCTTGAGTTACTTGACAGTGTGAAATCAGCTCCAAATGAAATATCTTACAAGCAATGGGTGACTGTTGACCGTTGTACAATGGTTGATAAGGTGGAGCCACTTCATGAATACTTATCATCCCTAAGCATGAAAATATCCCGCATGGTTCGTCATCACTTTGTTGCTCAGCAACAATCACAGTACTTCAAGCAGTTGAAAGAAACACTACCACCTCAGAGCGAGGTAGTTATAGTAGGTGATTTCTCTGAGAATTATTCTTTCATTGTCCAGGATGCTGCCCAAGGGTTTCACTGGGACAATTCACAGTGTACAGTTCACCCTTTTGTCATCTATTATAGATCATCTGCAGACCAGGAACTTAGCCATTTTAGTGTCTGTTTCTTATCTGCATCACTAAAACACAACACTATAATGGTTTACTCATTCATATTGAAGCTTATGACATATGTTAAATTCAGATGCCCACAATTGAAGAAGGTGCACTATTTCTCAGATGGATGTGCTGGCCAATATAAGAACAGATACAACTTCACAAATCTCTGTTACCATGAAGAGGATTTTGGTCTGTCTTGTGAATGGCACTTCTTTGCTACATCCCATGGCAAAAATGCATGTGATGGGATTGGAGGAACAGTGAAAAGAGCGAGCTACTGCTCGTGCCAGTTTGCAGAGAACTACAGAGAGGCAAATTCTTACACCAGAACACATGTTTCAGTTTTGTGAAGAAAACTTGAGCAAGAAGATAAATTTTTTCTTTGTAACTACAGCTGATTTGAAAGATGCAGAAGAACGGTTGGAATATCAATTCAAGGATAGTAGGGCTATTCCTGGAACTCAGAAATATCATAGATTTGTTCCCCTAAACAAGGAAGAACTGATGGTGTATCCCATTTCAAGTGGCATTGGAGAAAAGAAAAGAATAAGGAAAAGTCATTTTACTAATGAACCTGCAATGCTTGGTAACCTAAAATGTGTCAAACCAGGAGAGCATGTTGGCTGCATTTATGACATGCAAGTTTGGTATGGAATTGTGGAGGAATATTGTGAAGAGTTTGATGATTTCACTGTGAACTTTCTACATCCCTCTGGGTCATCAGGATCAAGTGCATATTATTATCCATCAAACAAGGATTCATGTGCAGTGCCAGGACATCATATATTAACTGTAATGAGTTGTCCTACCCTAAGAGGAGGCAGCAGAATTCAATACATTTTTCCACAAAAAAAATTGATGAGAGCATCGAGCATGCAAAAATTGTATTAGGCTAGCACATGAATCCTCTAAGTAGTCTTCCCCTTTCACTATTATAACTATTATTGCCAGTGTAGATTAGCAGTGAAATACAATTTTACATTTTTTGCCTTTGTTTTTATATCTATAAAAAATGTAATTTTAATTTCTATAGGTCAAATTATGAGCTTAAGTGTGAAAAAATAGGTAGAATTGACGCACAACTTATGAATATGTTCACTTATATGTTAGTTACATGAAAAATACTAACATAAACAAACTTTTTTTTGCTGATTCTAATAGCCAATGCCTATGCCTTCATTTTTTACATTTAAAAAAAAATTCATTTGATACCCCAGAGGTCAAATCATGACCTCAAATTTTGGTTACAGTGTAACCTTTTTATTTTTCAACCTAGAGTTCTAAAACTTGCATATTTGGATTCCTTGTCGTTTTCTGATTCTAAATATATATACTTTTATATAATTGTGACCATTATTACCCAAGTTATGGGTCGCCAAATGTTAGTGACCTCGCAAGTGACCTCAAATTTCCCGAGGTCATATCTCTTGAACGTTGGTCGGATTGACCTTATAATTTCAGAAATGGATTCAGGGCCCACAAACTCCCTATAAACCAAATTTCAGCAAAATCTGAGAGATGAGGGTGTTAGGCACTGGTTGATCTGACAGAGAATGACCCACTTTCCCCTTGTAGTTCTTCTTCAAAGAATGCATTTCTATCACATATCAGTTTGTCAATTTTTGGGATACTGAAAGATGATTCATAGTGAGCTCTTAATATTTCAGATACTTCTGTTATGTCATCAGATAAAGCACTGTTCTCATTTTTCAAAGGTCCGATAGTTGCATGTTTTTTTACTTTCTTTTTGCAAAATTATAGAAGTACAGGTATCCCTCATTTAATGATCATTCACTTAACGATCACTCACTTTAGTGATCTATTTTTATTAACACCTTTTTTTATTAATGCTTGTGCTTCTGCATCACTCTGCATCATTATTTGTGTAAGATTGTGCACGATTGTGATCATTCTGTTATTCGCTGCATTTGTGGAGTGCAAAGCAACATTGTGCAGACTGTTTGATGCTAATTTGGACTGTGTTAAATGACTGTGAACATTGAAAATGATGAGTAAGCGTGTGGCTGCTTCCCCTGCATCATCAGGTAAGGCTAAGCTCTCACATAAGTCCTTGACTTTGGAGGTTAAGCTGGACATTATTAAGCACCATGAGTGTGTTGAAGGGGCAAACTCCATCATGAGCGCGCTTGGCCTAGCCCAGTCAACCATCTCGACCATCATCAAGAAGGCTCCTGAGTTGAAGGTCTCAGTGGAAAATGTGACTTATAACATTGCCACGAGTATAACTAGTGATTTTGAACTCTTATTATCATGTTATTTTGTGCAATCATATATTATAGGTCAAATAAGTACTTGTGAGTCATATGTCAGACCATCAAGAATGTATCTACATTGAACCCATGTTATAACGATCTCGTTTAACAATAGTGTTTTAGGAACATAACTCAATCATTAAATGAGGGATAGCTATATTTTGAGTTAACCTTTATCTTATCACTTCTATAGCATCATCATCATCTTTTTCTGTATGCTTCTCAATTAGTTCCTGTATATCATCATCAATATTCTGCAGTTTATCATTTAATATTTTTCTGATGTTATCTTTACAGTTACTTAATTTTGCAGTCACTCTTTCTCTTTTGGAACAATGACCTCTTTTGTCTCTCAAACCTGCTTCTCTTTCCTCTATGTTGTATTTTTGGGACATGTCTTTCCACAATTTCTAACATCATCATCTCTAAAGTCATTAGCATCTCTTCCATTGTCTTGGCCTCTCCTTTTGTATCTGATGTCTGCCAATGTAAGGCATTCCTTAAAACCAGCACATTGTCCTATTCTAGCTGTTTTCTGGTCCTCATAGAAAGCATAGTCTTCTTCTGTTATTTTGAGTTGATACAAATGTTTCAAAATCTCTTCTCCAATTTGAGTCCTCACAGAAGATATCAAACAACTTGGAAGTTTTTTCAATGAAGGAAGAAAGATCACTCCAGAACTTGTCACCACGTTTCTTTTTTGGATATCTATCAAACCTACAAAATTACCAAAACTTTAATATTGTGAATGCAAATTTCAATTATAAACCCTAAGTTAAGTTCTAGTCAAAACAAATTTATTACTGATCATTCTTATGATTTGCTAATCACTGAAACACATGATTATGTTAATAAAATTACTTTCACAAACAAATAAATGTAACTACAAAATTTACAAAAGTATGACATATTTTAAATCTTTTTATAAGGGACTGAAAATTTGAGTCTTACCTCGAAAATTCTTTGACTAGATCCTGAATTTTGCTGGTGATACTGGGGTGTGAAATTGGATAGACATTGCACCAAATCAGGTATTCAATCAGACTTAGTGCAACTGTATCAGCTGCTTGTCGAGTTCTCTTCTGCCATTACACGTTGGATGACATCTTTACCAAGAGGAAGCTTTCCATTGGGGAATGAGTCTGTGCTTGAAAATCTGTGACCTCCATTAAGAATTTTAACTGTGTCACTGCGTCTTAACATCCTACTATGCAATATTTTTTAACAATAAAGTTATCAAAATACATGGGGTCCTCGTTATCCAAGGATAATGGGGACCAAGAAATCACCACTTTAAGTGGGGACCTAAAACCCATAAGAAATAATGAGAATAACGTTTAATTGGGTCTATGCGCACATACGATTTGTATAAATTGGCTGGTAGCAGTCATAGTTTTGTATGCAACCACCCAAAATTAGTTTTAAAGTTTAATCCTAGACAAAAGAAAACTATCTAGACCCCCTCAATTTTGATCCTGGCACTTTTGATTTTTTTCACTCCACCCTAGTGATCAAACTGGCATGTGATCAAATTGGTTTGTGATCAAAACATCCAGAAACCCTTTGATAGTAGTAAATAGGGTAATTATGTCGCAAATGACATGGCCTGAAGTTGAAATAAAAAATATATTTTTTTAGTGTATTTTGGTGTGCTCTGTTCAAATATAACCTCCATTTCTTGTGCGAATGAACAGAAATACGTGTTTGGGCCATGCAATGACAACTGTATTTCTGTTCATTTGCACAAGAAATGAGGTCACATTCGAACAAAGCACACCAAAATACACTTGAAAAATGTATTTTTGATTACATTTTATACAATAAAGCATAACCCAACATGTTCATGTTACGAGATCTCGTAAACCACGCATTACCACAGGAAACGTGCAAACACCTCAAAATTAACCAGAAAAGTTTGCTCTCATCATTTTTGTTTAAACTAACAAAAATATCACGACTTAACCTAACCAATCATCAAAGGCATACAGTTGACCTAACCAGGCATGAAATTGGACTATATTTATTTTTTACATGAAATAAAGTACAATTTTATGATTTTTGTTACGATAATTTTAACAAAATAAATAAATGTGAAATTGGACTATATTTTATTTAATTTGGCCCTTAAGCTTTATAGGCTTTACTGGGCTCATAATTAAGATAAAACAGATTATTCTTATTCATGATTTATGCATATATATATATATATATATATATATATATATATATCTATATATATATAGTGACATGAAACGAGCTGTATTTTTCATTATTTTGTGCGACAGTTCCTCTTAGTACGATAAAATGGTATCTCTTCCACTAGTGATGAGTTATGTACGGAAGACTCATAAGTAGCCTATACTGAATGAACTCTGTAAAATAACCAAGTTTTAAACAATACATTTTATTTCATACTTTATTTTAGGTAGAATGGATCAGTATGATGACTTCAAGAGTCCTCCTCGGAACTTTTCCTGGATTATCAAAGATATGCTCTCTTTCCAAACGCATTACAAAGGGGGATATGTGTATACACTGTAGATCGCATGACCTCGACAGGAAGTGTGTACTGCTTCTGTTGCAAGCTTCTCTCCTCTAGCACAGTGATGTAGTTGAAACCTAAGCACCTGAGACTGAGATCATATGCAATTTTTGCATGTATTCAATATTGTGTAATACCTAATTCCTAAGCTTTGTATTTCACATTCAGGAATAAAGATTTTAAAGAGGTTATAAAGTGACAATTGCAAAATTTTCTCATAATTTATTCATACATTCATAGTTTGTGACATTTTTCAGCAGTTAACTGCCTACTTAAAACAAGATAGGTGTTCGTTGCATTTGAAGAACATCAACATACTTAGCACATCTGCTGATGTCCTGGATCTGTGGGGCTGCATTATTATACCCCAACAGCTAAACACACGCTCAACCAGAAAAATAGCTAGGGCATTCAATTAATCATCTAGGGCACATGACGAATCAAGTTCTCCAAGTCGAAACCACACGAATGGCATGTCATAATTCTATCACAACCACCACCAAACTAAATCCAATTAGGAAAAAAAAAATAGCTTGGGCTTGGGACGATTAATCGGAAGAATCGAGCATTTTTCAGGAATCGGAATCGGAATCGAGAGAATTGTACCATGATTTCCGATTCTTAAAACGATTCTTTAACTTGCTTTTGATTGCTTTTTGAGTAAAAAGATTTTTTTTAACTTTTAATTGAACCAGTTTTGCAATGTAAACTTTAAAATTTAAATGAGAGGCTAAAAAATTTTTTTTTTATTGTATTGTAGCTATACATTAAAACATGTATATCCATGATGTGTAATCAAGAAGATTAAAATGAATTGTTACAACTTACAGTTGATTTTTATTTTTAAACCAATCTATTATAATTTATATTACCATACTCATAATGTAAATAGTTAATCTTACCAGAGTAAAATATGACAATTTCCAGAAAAACAAGTATAGAATTATATTTAAAAATATTGAGAATCGGAATCGGAATCGAGAATCATATCGGAATCGGAATTGGAATCGTTAAAAATTTTGGTATCATCCCATCACTACAAAAAATAAGTGACAAAATTGAATAAAGTGACTAAAACTACCTCATAAAGTTATTTTGATTTACAGGCCAGCCAATGTCATTTAAAACATATTAACCGTAAATAGTTGTACATTAGTTAGCTGACTTGAGATTGATGTTTTACAAGATTCTATTAATATTAGCTTATGACTTGGATAACCTTCATAAGCTAGGGTGTCCATACATCCTAGTTTTCAGAAGAAAGTTTTTGGGACAAAAAATGACTAAGTCCTGTAGGCTATAGGGCATAGATCCACCCCTGTCCCAGTTTTTCCAAGCACAAATCTGGGAAATATCCTATTTTGGCATCCCAAATTATTCAACCACCAACCAAAAATAAATGGGTTAATATTCGTCTTTTCACCCAATCACACGCAGTTAAAACAGTATAATATATTAATTCCCATTCAAAACTAAGAAATATATATCTTATGTTGTGCAAATTTGTTCAAATGTACTTTTTTTAATAAAATGTATTTCTTATTTTGGTTATAATATACTTTTCTTAATAAAATATATTTCCTATTTTGGCTATAATGTATGGTACTTTTTTTCATAAAATATTTTTCCTGATTGGGCTGTTTTTTCACTACTCTGTGACTTAACTAGTTTGTTGGTTTTTGTTCTGGCTATTATTTTTTTCTAATTGGATTCAGTTTGGTGGTGCTTGTGATAGAATTATAACGTGCCATTCGTGTGATTTCAACTTTGAGAACTTGATTCGTATTGTGCCCTAGATGAAGACAAATGATTGGATATTTGGTAATGGTTCAGAATATGGGCCACTTAATTAAGCAAAATTTCGAAAAATACCATAGCGACAAAGTTGTTTCTCTCATTAAAATATGTTGATTGCATGTGTCGCATAGTTAAAAAAACAAAGTTAGAAAATTACGAAAAAATATATATAGCTACTTCAGTGCTTTTTAGGTATGAATCTAGGAAATTTTGAGTTGGCAACCTACTATCGTTCATTCACTTCGGTTTGAAAATGGCTTCAGTCTGTGATGGCTGTGCAGTGATGCTAGTAGAGCTCATGGCTGTGTAAGGTTAGGTAAGCCTAAAATCATGATAAGGGGAGTTAAGGTGGGTGCAGCCCCCCTCATTAACTTAGGTTAGGTTAATTACTTATTTGCACATTTTTATGCATCCTTTAGTACTATTTGATGTGTAAAAAATGTTCGGAATAAATACATCCGGTAATGTAAATAATTACTGTGTTTTTTCCTCCAAAACATGCTAAAACCATTGGTTTCCTGTTGTTTAGGATAAATCTGACCATCGCTATTACAGTAAGTTATTGCTTGTGCTGTGCTCCCCCACCCAAAACCCCCAGTTCCCATGGTAGTCCCCCCAGATTGTAGGAGGGGTTGGGGGGGGGATGAAATCACTTCAAGCAATATTTACTGTAATGGTGATGGTCACATTCATCCTAAACAACAGGAAACCAATGGTTTTAGCATGTTCTGGTGGAAAAAACAAAAATTGTGGTGGTGCCCCTATTCTGAACCGTTACTGGATATTTTTATCAATTATGGCATTATTCTCATTCTTAACTTGCCTGAAATGTGACAGCGAGTGCTTAATACAAAAAGATCAGAAGATATTTAGGTCAACTGTATGCCCTTGATGATTGGTTAGGTTGTCATGATATTTTCGTTAGTTTAAACAAAAATGACGAGAGCAAACTTTTCTGGTTAATTTTGAGGTGTTTTGTACGAAACTGCCATCCATTTCCTGTGCAAATGCGTAGTTTTCGAGATGATGATATCTCAAAAACTACATATTTGCACAGGAAACAGATGCCAGATTAGTGCAAAACACCTCAAAACTGACCAGAAAAGTTTCTCATCATAAAAACAGACTGGGTGTAAAAACAAATAATTACCGAAAACAAGGCTGGAATGCCCAATTAGGTCAACTGTATAACCTTAATGATTGGTTAGGTTAAGTCATGATATTTTTGTTAGTTTAAACTATGTCCAATCATCAAGGACATACAGTTAACCTAATCGGGCATAAAAACTGCACTATCATACATGTTAGGAAGTGACTAAATATACACATTCATCAATTGCTTGTATTTATGATGCTATTTGTTTATTTTTGGTTGGTTGAATAATTTGGGATGCCAAAATAGGATATCACCAATCGGAACACCCTACAATAAGCACCAGTGGCTTCATGTTTTCCAAATGAAATGTAAAGACTGCAACTCTCCTCCACCAGGCTAGGCCTAGAGGTGGAACCACCAGCTTAATCTTTGTGTGAAGAGATCTATGTATGGAACTGCAAGGTTACAAGGTATACATACCTACTATCATGCAGACCAGTTCTTTGAAACTTGTTACAAAAAAAAATCTTCACTAATTAGTTACTTCTCACTGACCAATCAGATTTTTGGATGAAAAGGATGTGGGAACTTGAGTTTGTGACATCAAATGTAAACAAAACTCTGTTAGCCCAACTAACATAATTTGGCCATCATTTGAATGACTTGATATGGTAGACTAGGCTTAGTTCACTTAACCCAGAACAAAAAACATCCTGAGGTAAAGTGGAGTTGGAGCATGGTCTAATATCTTATTATAGGTAGTTCTTGGGTGGTGTGGGTACCCAAAATGGGTAACTATTTCTCCCAGAGACAATCCAATACTGTACTCCAATATAAGAACATAAGAAATTTTTATAGTGGGCACACTAGGGGCCACTTCGGCCTATCGAGGTGGCTCCACTTTGTAAAAACTGCCTGTACATTAGCAACAACCAATTTTTACAAAACTAATTAATTATCAATTTAAAACTAAAGATAGAATCTCTGGATCCAGAGGATCAAAGTCATAATAGGCTACTATCCACAAATATGTTACACTCTATATCTATTTATAACTGACATGCAAATATATCAGATCCAAAGAATCCAGTCAATTTCATTACAGTACCCATCAATACCAGTACCTTGCCAACCAAAAATAAGTCACAGTCCATATCAATTGCGGACCAAGTCACAATTTACAACCATCTACATTACAATATATATACTTAGGAGGAAAAGTGTAGGTGTGGCTGTAAAGACTGTACAGTAATGTAGAAATGTGTGTGCACCCATTTTGGGTCTCCCATTTAAAGGTGTTTGTGGGGCAAGTGAAGATCATGAGTTTTTCAATACCTCACAGTACTATGGGGGGCACCACTCAGCAGAGGAATCTCTTTAAATGGGGTGTGTAAGGACAGAGAGTATCCCCTAACCCAAGATGCTGCCTCCCTATATCCCACAACACCTGTGTTGAGCTGTGGGATCTATCACCCAAATGCACATAATATATATGAAATAAACTAGTACCATTCATGCAATAAAAATGGGCTTAAACACCATCACCAGATGTCCCTTCCAGACATCAAACTATCCAACCTTCTTTTGAAAGAATCAAGTGTATCTGGTCACTACTACTTCTGTCAGACTGTTCCAAAACTTAATTACTCTGTTTGTAACAGGGATGGGGAGTCGGAGTCAGAGTTTTTTTGAAGAGTCGGGAGTCGGTAAAAATGACCGACTCCCGACTCTTTGATTCAATTTCTATATGCCAACAATTTACCAGAATACTACTCTGCCCTAAATAAATATCTTCCTGAACTAATTCTAGATTCACATTTCCACATTTGATTTATTGTTCTGGTAAATCTTAGCAAATGAATTTCATATTTCTATTTTCTATTTCAGGATACTAGGTACCATATAAAAATTAGCAATATATTAATTATTAATTTAATTAGCCCCTATTAGTAATGAGTCGTGGGCCTAGTAGAAAATCAGCAGTCTTTCAATATTTTAAGCTAAATGAGGATGAAAGTATTTTTATTTGTCACATCAATTGTGATGCTTCCAGCATCGGTGACTTGATCAGCTGGTCAGAAGGTGTGTCAGAGCCACCTCTCACCTGCTCTCTAAGCACCTCAGAGGTGCATCGAGAGGGTTGTTAAAATGGTGACTGAGGCTTCTGCTAAGTACTTCTCACAGGAAAAGAGGGATGGAGGGATCAGGGCTCAGGAGACCAGCAGGAAGCTGATGTCCAAGTCTGAGTCAAAGCAGGATTTGTGCAACCTGGCAAAGTTCAAGATGTCAGGAGAATGATCTTTGTAATTATATCCAGTGATATACATGCAGTTCACCTATTAATAAATATATGTAAAGTTGATTTGGCCTGTCAATATAAATGATTTACCTTATATCTTTTAATATATTATAAAGGGGTTCAAAAGGGTAAAATTGGCAATTTAGAAATACAAAATGATGTAGGTTAGAGTTATCCTATCCAAAAAATAAGCTCATATTTGAATTCCCCATGTAAAAACACATAATTTAGACACCCCTGATGGTAGGATTTCCTTCAGATTCATGTTGTCACCTGAGTAGTACAACCCGCCCTACTGCACATAACTTCTAAACGCGTTAGCAGCAAAATGCTACTTATTTACCTGTGCCTGGATGTGCTGTTTTACTCTCTCTATTAAACACCCAAATTAGAAGGGAAAAATCTACTCTGCGGTTATTCTATTTGCACCCGAAAGTGCATAAAGTATCATTGAATCCGTGCATATAAATTATAAAGTGAAATTCATTAAAATAAAGAAAGTGCAATACAGTTTACATCATCTATCACCAGTTTTGATGTATATATTCAAAATGAAAAACGAAATACAGTTGGGCATTCATGAAAGTTTGAAACAAGGCAGGAAAAAGGTCATAAGACGCAAAGGTCAGAAACCTCTCGAAATACACCCGACCATCAAAACATCAAAAGAAAGGAAACAGAAAAAAAAATTTAAAAAATAAATAAAAAATAATTTGGGTGGGCATGTTGTTATAATATAGGAAATTAAAAAAAAAATTAAAGTATATTTACAAAAAAAAATTACAAATATACTCATAAAATCCAATTGATCTGGGATGAGTATTTCTTAGTTAAAATATTTTAACAAATTCAAGTGCAAACATTACACTGGTATGCATATGAAATTTTTTTGTCTGCTGTGAGGGTTTTTTCAACTCATATTATATAATTCGACCATGCTGAATTCGAAAATGACATTGGTTTTCCTCAATCAGGTCAGGTTTTTTCTCTATTGGCCATTTATTATATCTCTATTGGCCATTTATTATAAGTCCAATTTTATTGATTTTTTTAGCTTAAACACTGTAGATACGAGTAATATTATCACTCGTGAAAAATGAAAACATTGTGTGAATAAATACTTTTATTCATACAATGAATATGGAAAAAAGTTTATTGAGGAAGGAATGAAGTTTTTTTGGCTTTCCATCTGTTTTTCTTCAGGCACGTCTCGCTTCAAACACCAGCAATAGTCCGCCAGCATATTGATATCCCAGTTTCCCTGGTACCTCTCTTCCATTATTTTGATATCTTGGTGAAATCATTCACCCTGTTCCTCACTATAATCCCCGCAATTTTCAGGAAAATAGTCCAAGTGGGACCACAAAAAGTGCATTTTTATGGACATGCGCGACCCATGAGCTTTGAAAGCTTCCATCAAGTTTTCGACAACGGACTCGTATTCTGGACTTCTACGCTTGCCAAGAAAATCAGTGACAACTGATTTGAATGCCTGCCAGGCATTCTTCTCAGTTGGAGTCATTGCGTTTTCGAACTGAGTATCCTTGATCAAAGTTCGAATTTGAGAACCATCAAAAACCACAGCATTTAGTTTAGCATCAGATATATGAGGAAATTTACTCTCGAGATATCGGAATGCTGAACCCTCCTTATTCATTGATTTGATGAAATTTTTCATCAAGCCCAGCTTAATATGAAGTGGAGGAGCAAAATTTTTGTTGGTGGTACAAGGGGCACTGAAATGACATTATGCAACCCAGGTTCAAAATTCTCTCTGGATGCCCATTCATGCTGTGCATAGTGCTTCTCATCTGCTCGGCTATCCCATTTGCAGAGGAAACATGGGTATTTCGTGTATCCCCCTTGCATTCGCTAGTGATGTGAGTCGTTTTTTATTGTCATTTTTTTGTTTGTTTAAAATGAAGATAGTCTGTTTTTTTTTGTTTTTATTGTTTTAAACTTATTCCATATTTTTCTTCCTTTAATCTAATAAGTACATTAGTATTACCTATAATTTACTATACTACCATGCTTATACAGTTATACCTAGTATATATAGTCACCTTTTAGAAAAACTGAATCACACAAAAAGTATATAATAGAAAGGAAAAACCCACCCTCATTTTTTTATATGTATATATATTTTTTAACTAGAACATAAAACATTCTTCCTCGTTTCAAACAATATACATAATTGTGATTGGCAAGAGTACCAGTATATATATTCCAGATAGAAAAAAAAATATTCACCTTTTTGTTAACCTAATGTTGTTTAACCTTCATTTCCAGGGAAGAATCATCACTAGATTGGGTAGAGCATATATGCTAGTTTCAATATCACAGGTACTGGTATAATATACATAATAAAAATACATAATACTGGTATAAAACAATATATATAATTGTGATTGGCAATACCAGTATGTATGTGTGTATATATATATATATATATATATATATATATATATATATATATATATTATATATATATATATATGTATATATATCCCCGCAAGGGGGTTCTAAGCTCGTGCTCTTGAGTGCTCTTTGTGCTCGTTTGTAGTGCTTGTTCCTGGAGGTTTCACGTGCGCCCTCCCGGCCCTAGCACCCAAGGATGATGGGGCTCGACCCTGCAGTCCTTGGTCTTTTTCCACTTCGACTGTCCCCTCCACCCTTTCTTTTTCCTCTGTCTTTCCTCTCACTTTTTCTTTGTTTTCCGCTGAGATATGCCCTTTAAATAGAGGCGAATCGGTTCTTCCTGAACTAAAAAAAAAAAATATATATATATATATATATATATTCCAAATAGAAAAATAAAAAAAAAAATAAAATATTCATCTCTTTCTTTAACCTTTGTGTTAACCTAATGCTGTTTAACTTTCATTATCTGATTCTATTTCCATTGAAGAATCATTATCACTAGATTGATTAGAGCATATAGTTTCAATATCACAGGTACTGGTACTTATTGCAGATTTGGATGTTGATGAAGCCAATGTAGCACCATGTTTTACTTCACTTTCTTGGAATTTTGCATTTTGGGATAAAATACTAGCTTTGCTGCTCTGTCTGTGCTTAATTGGTTTCTTTTGGCTGTATGGATATTACTGTATGTGCTAAATGATCTCGGAGGTAATGAAAGGGCGAAATAGAGGTGTATGAGTTGTGTGTAGGTATATATGTGAGTATGCGTGCGTATGTATCTGGAATTCTGGATGTATGCGTGTGTATGGGGTATATAATAGATATAAATGTGTATATAAGTATTTATGTATATATTGGTATATATGTATATGGGTGTATGTGTATGTATATATATGGATGGTCTCTGGGGAGAAAATATGTCATCGCGGGTCTAAAGGATAGTTAAGTGGGAGATTCAAAATCCGAGGCATGGATGGGAGAGTCCTGGAAAGGTTGGACAATGGGCAGTCAGCTCCCAGCCAGTGTTCTCGCAAGTTTAACGGATCTCAAGATACAAGACTTTCAGTGCAAGAAAGAGGCCAGTTTTTTCTGTAAATAGGCTGAAAAGGACATTCTATACTGGTACCATATGGCCTATTTTATTATTTATTTATTTATTTTTATAATATATATCATTGCAAAAGTATACCTTATAATTAAATTGGCAATATCTATATTAATTATTAAAAAAAACAAAAAAAATTAAAAAAATAAAAATGACAAAAAAACCAAAACAACACCATGGACATAAAAAAAAAACCATTTTTTAACATCACTATGCATTCCCAATACAAATGCCACAATCTGAAAAAAAATGAAAATATTTAAAGAATTTAGAGAATTTGTTCTATCAGATAAAAAAATCTATGCATTGGACTGTATCACTTCTGTGGGGAAGTTAAGTGTTCTTATACGCTCTCAAATAACCTTTGGAAAAACAACATAGTCAATAGCAATAGTTTACTTATGATATTAGTCAGGGTTGTGGAGTCGGTCCAAAACTTTCCGACTCCGACTCCACACATTGTAAAAAAATCTAAAAATCCAACTCAGACTCCTCACATTTTAAATATACGACTCCGACTCCTCTAGTGTTTCACTCTATAATTATCATAATAATAAGACATTTCATCACCACCACATGAATCGTCAGGTTACTTTCTAGATAAGGGAACATTCAAATATTAAGAAGGATATTGACTTGTAGATATTATCATATTAAGGGATTTTTATTTTTTCCAATATATATATATTATATATATATATATATATATATATATAAATAAATGAAAAAGATTCTCTTAAACATAATTAAGGTCTAACCAGTAGTAGTCCTACTTAAAATTGAAAACCCTTCTTAACCTAGTGGCTATAACCAGGGTTGTGGAGTCGGTCCAAAATTTTCCGACTCCGACTCCACACATTGTAAAAATTTGACTCCGACTCCGCCCTGAAACGTGCGACTCCACGACTCCGACACCCTGATATAGTATTACCTTCAAATCTCCACAGATCCTCCAGTTATGTGGTCGTAACGAGAGCATCCAGTAAAATTTTCATGTTATCGTAGCTCTCAGTAAGTTGTATGGAATGTGCTACAGGGACTGATGCAACCCTATTCCCAATGTTGAGAAGTACTGCTTTCAAACTTCGTTTAGACGAGTCTATAAATAGCCTCCATTCTGATGCGTTATATGGCAGGCCCAAGGATTCGATTAGCCCCTCAACATTGCAGCAGTACACTAAGGAAGAGGTATTTTCATGCACTGTAAGAAACTTGCGGAATTCTTCCTCTCGTTCTATACCAGGAGAATGTTGTTCCGGAGCCAGCAAGTTGTCCTCTCGAAGTCGTGAGCCCAAGATCTTGGCAGCTAATTTGGAAAGTCCTAAATCCCGGTAAGATCATTAAGTTTGGCCTGGTTGAGAGGCTCGGCTCATTTGAAGCGGTATTTTGAGGTATATACGACTGGGACTGGTCATTGATTCATCATCAGAATCACGAAGTCCAGGGTTTGAGGTGGGTCGGGTATTGGAATTCCAGGACCATGGGGTACAGGTCTCATAGCAGAAGGAATGTCAGGGTATACAACAATGTGTTTATTCTTCTTGTTAACTCCTGAAAATAGAAACACAGAAACATGGATATAAAACTTGCATATGAAATAGAAGAAGCATTCAGACAGTGGCGGCTCGTGAGGGAAGGCTGCGGTCTGTAAGATATGAAATAGGTCGATGGAGTCTGTATATTTTTTTCTTTCTTTTTCATTCATATTGTCCCTTCGGGACAATATGAATGAAAAAGAAAGAAAATATACAATCATTGTATATGTAAATGTAACTTGATAACAATATGTTGTGTGTGTAAATGTATTTTTCTATAACAATAGTATATGTAAATGTTGATTACCATTATGGTGAATATTATGTCAAGTTTCATACGAGGATTCAAAATATTTAAGAAAAATAAATTATAAGCCCACCTTGGAGGTTTGTCATGCAGAAATAGCAATCTGTCACGTGATCCTTTCCTTCTCTCCAAATCATGGGAATTCCAAAAGGCAAAGATTTCGCTCTGCCTTGCTCCATCTCTCAAATTTTTCAATGCACGTCTTGCAGCCACATGAGGGGCGAAATTTTTGTCCTGGTCCCCTAGCTTAATTCCAAAGTATGCTCTGTACATTGTCTTCACAAATTTAGTGATTTGGGACTGTTATTTGGCATGGTAACCGTCCCACATATGTAGCAGAATCTATTGGGATCAGTTTACACGCTCTATTCATTATGAAAATATTTTATCTATATGCTGAAAAGTAAAAAAAGATATTATACAAGTGAAACAAGTGATGATAGATGTTACTGTTCCAATTCCGCTTTGACAAAATCACGAAAAATTCTATTTTACTTGAGGCCATAGCCGGATAACCTGAGCTGATTGAGAAAAACGGATTGCAGATTCGAAATCAGCAGGAAAAAAACTATAAGAATCACTTACAAACCCTTGACAGCAAAATTGATGCATACCAGTGTTATACAAGTACGGTAAATAATAAATAATAATAATAAATAAATAATAATAAATAAATAATAAATAAATATAATAAATAAAAGTAAATAATAAATACTAAACAATAAACTTAACCTCTGCAAAATATTTTAATATCTAAAAAAGGACTCACTCGTGACTGTTCTGCACACTAAAACCAGTAGCAAGTCAACATGGCAGAGGAAGAAAAAAACAGAAACCCATGCATAAAATGTGCATTAGACTGCAGCCTACATGCATTAAAATGTGATGAATGCAGACTATAGATTACACTACAGTTGTAGTGAACTACTATTTATTTCCTACTCATCCTTCAAAATTCAAAAATAAAATTCTCATGCTTTAGATGTGCTCGTCAAATTTGCATGACTATGACAGGCAATTTGAAGAGCTTGAAGTAGAACTGGCAGGTGAGTTACAGGAGGAGGAAATTATCATTGCAAATGCAGAGCTTGCTGAAAAAGTGAGAAACCCTCAGGATGAGACCCTAGAGAGAGGGAAACTGCAAGCAAAAAGGCACCAAAAGAGAGAAAACAAGAACAGGAAATGGACACTAAGACCTTCAACAAAGTGAACAACCCCACTGTACACAGTCACCAAAAAGCCAAAAGTGAAACCAAGAGGCCAGTATGCAAGTATTACAGGAGGGCCCCGGGTAGGGTGCATCAAACGCCCCAACTGATGTGGATTTTGCTGGCCAGTTCTGAGC
Source organism: Bathynomus jamesi (assembly GCA_023014485.1). NCBI lineage: Eukaryota > Metazoa > Arthropoda > Malacostraca > Isopoda > Cirolanidae > Bathynomus > Bathynomus jamesi. Next base: position 100,084 of record JAJOZX010003637.1, read on the forward strand.
TGTTGCTTCTTGTGTAGTTAAGACCTATGGTGCCAATTTTTGGTCAATTTTTGAAATTTTCACATTCCCACTTTTTAATTGAAAATTTAATTTTTTTTGAGAAATTCTCCTTTTTCACGATAAAGTGAACAACAACAAAGTTGTTTACACAGTGAAAGTTTTCAATACTATGGATTTAAACAGTATCAATCATCTATTCTTGTAGTATGCACTATCAGGCTATTTATTTAACACACTATTTAGAAATATACTATTTTAGAAACTATTTAAAAATACTTGCTTCGTTACAGACTGTTTTTCCATGAATGTGCGTGGTAGACAAGACTTATGCCAGTTTCTGCTCGGTACTCTGCCAACAGAAACGGACAAAATTATAAAAGGTTCCCGCCTTCCCACCTATGGGCAAGTATATCGCTCCTTCTTATAAAAAGAGCAAATTCGATAGATCCACTGGTTATTTCAAGAAAGTTCTCTATCAAGCTGCAAAGGAGTTGCAGCACAAGTTGTTCCATTTTATATAAGGGCGGCATACAACATGTAAGTGAGAAAAGATTGCCGAGCATATAATGAGATTGCATGATGACGTGAATAACCTACAAAAAATTCAAATCGACAAAAGAGACAGCGATAACAACATGAGAAAGATAAACGAATTTCGGGAAAAACTTGGCCTCTATGGCCAAAGAATGCCGTGGAAACTATTACAAATGAGGAAGATAAAGTTTTTCTCAAAAGCATGATGTCTGATAGAACAGCATCATTTGGCTCTTTGGACAAGAAAAATGCTATATCTGCAATAAACGGAATGAGAGAATGGCCAAAAGAAATGAATACTATCAAAAGCAAAAAGTAGACCAGCCTAGCACAAGTTGGGCAACAGATGATTATGAATCAGATGCTGACACTATCACTGGAACAAAACACGACAATGAAGATCAAGACAGTGGTTCTGATAGAGAGGAGTTTGATTTGGAGCCAAAACGAATGCACAAAAGAGTGAAAAAAAACTGGTGAAGACATTTTCATTCCCTATGATATCCTGAAAGACAAGAGAGTTACTTCTGTGGCAGCAAGGGCCCATGGAGTTACTCCAACTGCTGCTGTAGGTATAATATCTGCATTTGTGCAAGCCTGTGGAGGAGACACTGACAAACTTAGTTTGTCATATGCATCAGCATCTCGAGCAGCTGCAGCCAATGTAAAGGAAATGGCAGAAAAATCCGAGGTTTATGGCAACCATCAGACATTGGAACCGTTCACTGGGATGGAAAGCTGATGAGAACGCTGAACAACAAACACCATGAAGAAGAACGTCTCCCAGTAAAGGCTTTGCCCAGCAAAATGACGAAATTTCAATCCGAGCAGCTAAATCATTTCAGTAGGTTTGGTACACTGATATATGCTAAGTATTGGTTTATGGCATCTAATGCCCTTGATGCTCCAATAAATGACTTGGAACTTATTAGGAATCTTAAAACATATTCTAAAATTGACCAAGAGGTGGCAGCTGTTGCTACCAAGCCATTGAGCGTCATCTGTGGAGCTTAACAGCAGAAATGGTACCTGTGTCACTATTTAGCCAAAAGGTACCAGCAGAAATGAAAAGGAAAATTTCCAATAAAATGATAATGTCAAAGATATGAAAAATTCATTCCAAAGGCATGGGGCTGGATTTGGTAAGCCAATATTTCCATCGCTTGATGCCCTGCATGCAAACTCTCAAGATCTATCTTCCTTTGTCAATGATGGGTCATGGGTATTTTTCAAGACACTCCAATGCAACCCTACTTTCTTGCAGAACCCTGAAATTGGGCGATCAATCCTCCTACAAGCAATGTCAGGAAAAAGTCTGCAATCTAAAGGTTGTTAATGATTCTGCCGAACGCGGTGTCAAATTGGCCAGTGATTATTTAAAGTCTTCTAAGAAAGAAACCTCTATACCAAGATACATTGCAAGTAGTTGAGGAAAATCGTGAAAAATTGGCAATATGAGAAAAAAACAAATGTTTGAAAAAATTAAAATGGCTCCTGACAGCTTAACTTAAGGTGTTGTTTAGTGATAAATGCTTTAAACAGGATTCTGCCCATTTTGCTTGTTTCATAGTTCTGCTTTTGCTCTTTTTTGTAAATTTTTGCTAATTTTGTTAATTTTTGTCTTTTATTAATTTTCTAGTAAAAATGGAATGTGAAAAATTTAATAAAAAGGAAAAAATTGTTTATTTTGTATTCACCACAATGAGGAGCAAGACATATGTGCCGGCCAGTAGTGTGATATCAATTTAAAATTTTCATGGGGCGTTTGATGCACCCTAAGGAGGGGCTTGTGTAAATATGGACTTAACGGAAGAGAATGCCCATTTGCTCACCCACCACTCTGCAAAAAATTTATACACGATGGGAATGGCATTTCTGGATGTAGCTCCAATGCAAGATGCAGGGCTGTGGAGTCAGGAGTGCATAGTTGGATGAGTCGGAGCCGGAGTCTGTGCAAATCCTTCAATTATAACCATAGCAGCCTAGGCCTAGCTCAATTTTATGAATAAAATAGATTTAACTTAATGTTTTAATAATATAATATAATACATAAACAGTGGTGGGCACCGTTAACCAAAAAGTTAACTTCGATAACGATAATCCATTAACCCCAATTTTTAACTCCAATAATGATAATCCGATAATTTTACTACAAAGTAACGGAAGTTAACGATAATCCGTTACAATAACTATTTCTTTACTAACATTTAAAAAAATCAAGGAAAAAAGCTTTAAAACCCATAGAAAATGTTTGTTTATGCAAAATCCAACAATAAAATAGGTATTTAACTGTATTTTTATCAAGTTCTGGTCAGACAGACTCAGAAGTGCCTGAGACAGAGGCGATCTCAATGTCGAGAACTTCTTCTTGGTGCTCCATGGTTGAAGTTTAAAAGTTGTAGAGAATGCTTGGTAAGAGAGAACTGAACGCTGTCTAGTTGACGATAATACGAAGAACCTAAAAAAAGTAAAATGGGTAATTCTATGAGAAATAGACAAATGAAGTACATGGTCACCTCTTCAAAATTCATGAAACTTCGTGTGAGTGGGTTTAGGTCCAAATTACAAATTTCTGAATTTTTTTGAAAATTGGTCAAGTTGGTCAAATTTTATGGCTTGACCAAATTTTGGTCAAATGAAAAAACCAATAATTTTCAAACGTAAATATCTCAGCTCCTAATTGTGGTAGTGTAGTAAGTCTTAAACGATAAAATATGTAAAATTAACTGTAGTTTCTAAATATGTTATCATTTTTTAGGGTAACAAAAATAAAATTATGATTTTTTGGAAAAAATGTCTTTTTTTTTTATTTGGCAGCGAAGATATCATTTTTCAAAAAAAAGACCAGGAATAAAAAATGTTTATTTGATGTATGTACACCATAATAAGTAATAAAAAGTCAGCTTATCGATGATTATTATAAAAAAAAAAGAAAAAAAAAAAATCCTCCAAATTTTAATAATTTTTTGCTTTCTTTCCAGATTTTCAGTATACACCTAATTTTCTAGTATACGTAAATTTACCTAACCCTTAAACTGCATCAAAACACAAAATTTTGTTGCGATCCTATGAAAAAACACAATAATAATTTTCTGTAACATCAAAAAAGTAAACTCTGCCATGGCAGCTACAAGCTATAGAATTTTGGAAAAAAATCAATTACTATGCAGCAATTGCTATGTCATAATAAAAAGAAGCCAATTGTATTAGAACATGTTCAATGTTCATCCAGAGAGGCGGAACCTGCGCCAATACCTGAGCCAGACATACTTAACGAATCTATGGAGCGAAGTAGTAGCGATTCCACAAATCCACCACCATTGGAAGAATTTGTCGTTCAAGACAGGCAATTCAATAAAGATTTGCTCAGCGACAATATTTTACCTTCATTTGATGAAAGCCTATTAAAACAGGTAATAAAACAATAGAGACCATTCAGGACATTTGTTTCTTAATGCCAAATTCGTAGTTTTCTGTTTTTAAATATTAGCATCAGCACTTGAATACATATATTCAAAATATTTGATATTTGATTATTTCATGCAACCTAAATTTATGAATTTGTTTTACAGCTGGATTGAAGCCAGGACAAAAACAGATAAAGGCTTCTACGAAGTTGTAGATGTAGAGCTTTCTTTGCAAAAACGTCTGAGTGAACCTATTACTTCTATCAAAGGTACTCAACAATTACATCGCTTCGTCCCAATTTCCAAGAATTCGTTGAAGGTTTATCCATCTCTCAGAGTGCACAGTCAGTCGAATAAGAGAGCTCATTAGAGTTTCTGCTTCGGTTCAAGAACATAATACTGTCTCTCAACGCGAAATTGAAACAGGCTCTTTTGTGGGTTGTATGTATGAAATAAACTATGGCTCGGATTAGTCCAGTCCTTTGATTGTGAATATGATGATTTTCTGATAAAATTTCTCCATCCTTCGGGCATATGTCCCTCATACATTTTTCCTGCACATGATGTTGTTTGTCACGTTCCAACAGAAAAGATATTTGGGAGTATTGAAGCAAGTTTACGAGGAGGAACAAGAATACAATACATTTTTCCGCTTCAAGAATTAAATAACTTTTCAAAGAAGATAAAATAAATTCTATCGAATGTATACTATTTAAGATGTCTATATATATTTCAAAACTTTTATCTAAGATTTGTGTATCTACTTAATAGTTATAAAAATCTTTTCAAATTCTTTTTTCTTATTATTATATTATTAGTAGTGATGGGACGATTAATGAAATCGGAATCGAGAATTGGAAGAATCGAGCATTTTTCAGGAATCGGAATCGAGAGAATTGTACCATGATTTCCGATTCTTAAACTTTAATTGAACCAGTTTTGCAATGTAAACTTTAAAATTTAAATGAAAGAGGATAACAAATTTCATTTTTATTGTATTGTAGCTATACATTAAAACATGTATATCCATGATGTGTAATCAAGAAGATTAAAATGAATTGTTACAACTTACAGTTGATTTTTATTTTTAAACCAATCTATTATAATTTATAATTATATTACCATACTCATAATGTAAATAGTTAATCTACCAGAGTAAAATATGACAATTTCCAGAAAAACAAGTATAGAATTTATATTTAAAAATATTGAGAATCAGAATCGAATCGGAATCGTTAAAAATTTGGTATCGTCCCATCACTAATTATTAGTGTCTAAAATTTGGATTCACTGGATGAGAATACTGTCTCTTAATTCATTCTCAAAGACTTGTGTACATGTAGTATTAGGAAGAGTATTTTTACTCTGATAAGCGCTTATTAAATTAAACATTATATTGTCAATATATTCTGTCCCTAATATAAGAGAGGTTATGTATGTACATTGTACATATATTTTAAAGATTTTTTCTCCTTTGGTTATCTACATGTATTTTTATATGAATTGAAAATTGTCTTGTTTGGACCAACAAGTCTATAATAAATCTTCATCGCCTGAAAAAAATTTTATTACTTAATTTCAAAACTCAGTTTGAGTCTTATAATAAACTATAAGCTGCTTTTTATACTTATTATGGTGTACATACATCAAATAAACATTTTTATATTGGTCTTTTTTTGAAAAATGATATCTTCACTGCAAAATCGCAAAAAAAAAAAAAATTGATTTTTTTTTCCAAAAAAATTATAATTTATTTTGTGTACCCTAAAAAAATGATACATATTTAGAAACTACAGTTAATTTTACATATTTTATCATTTAAGACTTATGTGCTACCACAATTAGCAGCCGAGATATTTACATTTGAAAATTGTTGTTTTTTTCATTGGCCAAAATTTGGTCAAGCCATAAAATTTGACCAACTTGACAATTTTCAAAAATTCAGATTTTTGTAATTTGGACCAAAACCAACCCTCTCACTAAGCTTCATGGATTTTGGAGATGGTGGAGTGTACATTGGCACTTTCATTTGTCTATTTGTCCTGGAATTACCCAAATATTATCGTATAAAATATGTAGCTAAACTAATAAAATATTAATTCAAACAAAATAGCAAAATTAATTCAAAATAATATTAATTATAATAATAAATATATAATATTACGTTATATAAAATATTTTATTTTACTTAACATTTTTCTGTGAATTTTCAATAGAAGTAATTTTTCTCTATGTAATTATTTTATCTATAAAATATTTTATCTATGAATTATTTAGTCTATAAAATAAAAATACTTTGTCCATGAATTATTTTGTCTATAAAATATTTTGTCTATGTAATATACGCAATTGTTATTTAATATGAAGACAATATTACAATCAGTGAATAAAAACTATTATTCAAATTTTACATACTATATATACTTTCTTAGAGATTTACTAACGCAGTGTAAAAATACTTATTCATTGGTCATTACTATAAATTAATTTTTCTCAACCGTACATTTTACCATACGTATCTCCATACGTATTAATATATATATAATATTATAGGACTTTTACTGATGTTAAAAGAACCTTCTTACCTTCAATAAAAAGCGCACAACCTCCCCTTGCGAGATCTGGAAGCAGACTGAAGTTATGGCAGTTTGAATTCATTCGCGGAGCAGTGATCTTCCGTGAATGACTCCTCGCAGTTAACATGTTAACAGACTTTAACAGACTAAATATTGAGTTATCGGAAGTTAACTGGTCCGATAACGATAAATGGAAATTAACTTCCGTTAATAGTCCGTTAAAAAAAGTTAACTTCATTAATTAACTGTTATCGGATTAATGCTTTAGTGCCCAACACTGTATATAAATAATATATAACATATAAATATATAAATAATATATAAATATAGTTGCTTATAATTAATAAGGATTATAATTAATTAATTAACATAATTAATAATAAAGAAATTTAAAAATTTTGTACTAGCAACCCTAAATCTTTTTCATTTTTAGATTTCAATTTGATAATTTTGATAAGCATCACTGAAAGAAGATTTAATGGAAGCGATCCTTTTTTAAGAACAAATTCAGTTTAGGTTAGTACATTTTGTTACGGATGTTTATAATAATACAAAAACATCTTATTAATTTGCTAAACCAATAATAATCTTATTTTGTTTAAGTTTCAATCAGTTTGTATTTTGGGATTTATTGTAATTTTTGAATAGAGAAAAAAGCCATTAAGGCATAGTTACAGCCACTAAGTAACCTGATGAGTCATGTGGTGGTGATGAAATGCCTTGTTTATGAATCTCCATTGGCCTAATAAAGCTAATTGTAATCAATTTGGCCTTAACATTCCATTGGAGTCGGAGTCGTAATTATACAAGTCAGATTTCTGGAGTCGGAGTGTTAAAATTTTTGGAGTTGGAGTCGGCAAATTTTATCACCGACTCCACAGCCCTGGCAAGATGTCCCTATTTTCATCCCCAAATTTGCCAGAGCTCATGGTGGGAAAGAAGTTTTAAAGAGAACTGCAATCTGGCCCACCTGAAAGGAACAATCCAATTCCAACCACATCAAACTCAACGGAGAGAATACCAGGATAGTGAGCCTGCTATCCATCAGCACTATTTGACCCAAGGGATGCAAGAAAACCCAAGACCAAATACCATTCCTGCACCCAGATCTTATGCTGATGTAGTGGGTCCAGGTAAGCCCACTGGTGAAAATAGTACAGCAAGCAACCATGAAACCCCATTGGGGTTTTACCACCTCATAAAACAAATACAAGACATTCAAAGCTCACTTGGGCTCCTCATACAAAAGCAAAAGAACCCCAGCAGGAACCCTACAAATGCCCTATATGTGGAGATGAAACAAATGGCTCCACAAATGTATCAATAATTTACTTAACATCCAGGGCCTTTACCCACACTCAAACCATACCAAAGTACCTTACCTAAAGAGCCTAGTGGAAAACACTACTAGCACAGTTATAGCCCTCACAGAAACACACCTGAACCCCATGATCATGAGTAGTGAAATTGCAATCAAAGGGTACACCACCCATAGATGTGACAGAGAAGACCGTCTAAATGGTGGTGTCCTGATGTACATCCCTGAAAACATTCAAAGTGAACTGCTCATGGCATACTCAAATGGAGCCTGTGAACTCCTAATCATCATGCTCAGTATAAATAAAGAAGACATAATACTAGGGTCATTCTCTGTCAGATCAACCAGTGCCTAACACCCTCATCTCTCAGATTTTGCTGAAATTTGGTTTATAGGGAGTTTGTGGGCCCTGAATCCATTTCTGAAATTATAAGGTCAATCCGACCAACGGTTCAAGAGATATGACCTCGGGAAATTTGAGGTCACTTGCGAGGTCACTAACATTTGGTGACCCATAACTTGGGTAATAATGGTCACAATTATATAAAAGTATATATATATATAATCAGAAAACGACAAGGAATCCAAATATGCAAGTTTTAGAACTCTAGGTTGAAAAATAAAAAAGTTACACTGTAACCAAAATTTGAGGTCACGATTTGACCTCTGGGGTATCAAATGAGAATTTTTTTTTTTAAATGTAAAAAATGAAGGCATAGGCATTGGCTATTAGAATCAGCAAAAAAAAGTTTTTGTTAGTATTTTTCATGTAACTAACATATAAGTGAACACCATATTCATAAGTTGTGCGTCAATTCTACCTATTTTTTCACACTTAAGCTCATAATTTGACCTATAGAAATTAAAATTACATTTTTTTATAGATATAAAAACAAAGGCAAAAAATGTAAAATTGTATTTCACTGCTAATCTACACTGGCAATAATAGTTATAATAGTGAAAGGGAAGACCTACTTAGAGGATTCATGTGCTAGCCTAATACAATTTTTGCATGCTCGATGCTCTCATCAATTTCTTTTTGTGGAAAAATGTATTGAATTCTGCTGCCTCCTCTTAGGGTAGGACAACTCATTACAGTTAATATATGATGTCCTGGCACTGCACATGAATCCTTGTTTGATGGATAATAATATGCACTTGATCCTGATGACCCAGAGGGATGTAGAAAGTTCACAGTGAAATCATCAAACTCTTCACAATATTCCTCCACAATTCCATACCAAACTTGCATGTCATAAATGCAGCCAACATACTCTCCTGGTTTGACACATTTTAGGTTACCAAGCATTGCAGGTTCATTAGTAAAATGACTTTTCCTTATTCTTTTCTTTTCTCCAATGCCACTTGAAATGGGATACACCATCAGTTCTTCCTTGTTTAGGGGAACAAATCTATGATATTTCTGAGTTCCAGGAATAGCCCTACTATCCTTGAAGCGATGTTCTAACCAGGGTTGTGGAGTCGGAGTCGGAGTCATGGAGTCGGAGTCGTGGAGTCGCACGTTTCAGGGCGGAGTCGGAGTCGAATTTTTACAATGTGTGGAGTCGGAGTCGGAAAATTTTGGACCGACTCCACAACCCTGGTTATAGCCACTAGGTTAAGGGTTATTCAATTTTAAGTAGGACTACTACTGGTTAGACCTTAATTATGTTTAAGAGAATCTTTTTCATTTATATATATATATATATATATTATTGGAAAAAAATAAAAATCCCTTAATATGATAATATCTACAAGTCAACATCCTTCTTAATATTTGAATGTTCCCTTATCCTAGAAAGTAACCTGACGATTCATGTGGTGGTGATGAAATGTCTTATTATTATGATAATTATAGAGTGAAACACTAGAGGAGTCGGAGTCGTATTTTTAGATTTTTTACAATGTGTGGAGTCGTAGTCGGAGTCGAATTTTTACAATGTGTGGAGTCGGAGTCGGAGTCGAATTTTTACAATGTGTGGAGTCGGAGTTGGAGTCGGAAAATTTTGGACCGACTCCACAACCCTGGTTCTAACCGTTCTTCTGCATCTTTCAAATCAGCTGTAGTTACAAAGAAAAAATTTATCTTCTTGCTCAAGTTTTCTTCACAAAACTGAAACACGTGTTCTGGTGTAAGAATTTGCCTCTCTGTAGTTCTCTGCAAACTGGCATGAGCAGTAGCTCTTTTCACTGTTCCTCCAATCCCATCACATGCATTTTTGCCATGGGATGTAGCAAAGAAGTGCCATTCACAAGACAGACCAAAATCCTCTTCATGGTAACAGAGATTTGTGAAGTTGTATCTGTTCTTATATTGGCCAGCACATCCATCTGAGAAATAGTGCACCTTCTTCAATTGTGGGCATCTGAATTTAACATATGTCATAAGCTTCAATATGAATGAGTAAACCATTATAGTGTTGTGTTTTAGTGATGCAGATAAGAAACAGACACTAAAATGGCTAAGTTCCTGGTCTGCAGATGATCTATAATAGATGACAAAAGGGTGAACTGTACACTGTGAAACCCTTGGGCAGCATCCTGGACAATGAAAGAATAATTCTCAGAGAAATCACCTACTATAACTACCTCGCTCTGAGGTGGTAGTGTTTCTTTCAACTGCTTGAAGTACTGTGATTGTTGCTGAGCAACAAAGTGATGACGAGCCATGCGGGATATTTCATGCTTAGGGATGATAAGTATTCATGAAGTGGCTCCACCTTATCAACCATTGTACAACGGTCAATAGTCACCCATTGCTTGTAAGATATTTCATTTGGAGCTGATTTCACACTGTCAAGTAACTCAAGAAAATCCAGGACACCCTCTTCTCTGGGCAATCATTGCAAAGTTGCATCATGCAAGTCTCTCTTTCTGTACTGCAGACACTGTAATCATAAGATCCTTGTATGAAAGACCTCTTTCTCCCAATGCAGCCAGCTGCAATTTTGGATTTTGATGGTATGTGCAGACACAGACAGAATGAGTCCCACCACTACCAGCAAGCACACAATATGATGGCCGTAATTTTGCAAATGTGGAAAATCCTATTTTGGGATTCTTTTCATCATTTTTATATAGTTCAAACATCTCTCTTAAATTCCGAGGTCCAATCATTTTTTGCACCTTCAGCACTGATAACTTTCACGCAATCCTTTTGGCCAGGACACATACGACTAACCTCTTCTGACTCATAGAATCTTCTAACTATATCCTTGTGTTCTTCAGATATCACTTTTCCTTTGCTCATTAGTGGAATCTTCGGAAGGATTCCATGTTCTGATTTAAGTGAACGGCTTCTTTTCACCATGTATGTTGTAGTTTGAAAGAAACTAGCTGTTTTTTCAATTGTGTATGGCGAGAGTGTCAATATTTGTAGTTTGTGATGGTGACATTTGCTCTCCAGGAATGACTGTTTCAATTCATTCATTAATTTGTCTAGATGTTTTTCAGATTTAGTTTCAGGTTTTGAAGTATCACTTACCTCCTCAGTAATTTGAACACCGTAACTGAGTTCTAGCCTCTCCTCCAGGTGTTTCTGAGCAGATGATAGCTTACCACGAGCCTTGCGCTTTTTCTGGCTTAATGACAGCCCTTCTGAAAAGACCAGAAAAAAAAGGTTTCACACACCTGAATATTAGTAATTAAATATTAATTATAGTACCTTAAATGCTATATAATTGACTATATAGTAGATCAAACAGACCTTGTAGTAAAGTATAAGTTATTATATTAATTTATTACTTACTTTTTTTAAACTGGTGTTTGGTCCAGAAATGCTAGAACTGGTTCAACTGAAGTTGAAGGATTTTCCTTTATCAAGCAATCACTGTCATTGTCCAGATCTTGAATTGAAGAGATGTTACTCAAGCCACTGATAGTAGATGATTCATTTGAATCCTGCTCAGACTCGTTGTTTTCAGTGGTACTAAGTATAGTGGGGTTTTTCATTATCAGTGTCCAGCAGTTCACACACAACAATGAGTCTTTTTTCACTCTTCCAGCACATTTTTCAACAAGTACATCAGTCACTTTTCTAAGATTGATTGTATGCGTTTCTTGTGTTTGAATAGGGTCCTGGCAGTATTTCAAGTGCCGAACCATTGTATTTTGATCTGTAAAGATATAGGATTTACAATTAGGTAATATATATTTTTTAGAAAATATATAGCTATACACACTTAATATTTTAGGCCTTGATAGTCTCTGAGGCTCATTAAAACACCATACCCACCAGCCAACCCACAGTGCTGGCTGGAACTGTACTAACCTGTAGACAAGGAATTTTGCAACTATCTGTGTTGATTCTGCACTTAGACAAGTAGCAACATGTTTCAAACAGGTTTGTTTAGGCTACATGTGAGCTTAGTCTTCCCCTTTCACTATAACTATTATTGCCAGTGTAGATTAGCAGTGAAATACAATTTTTATTAAATTCTTGGAGCTTGAGGTCAAATTGATAGCTAAGATATAAAAATTCCTTGAAATGACAAGCAATTTATAAATATGGTGTTCACTTATAAGTTAGTTACATGAAAAGTACCAACATAAAACAAACTTTTTATGATTGTTTCTATTAGTCAGAACTCTGACTTTGTTTTTTATATCTATAAAAAATGTAATTTTAATTTCTATAGGTCAAATTATGAGCTTAAGTATGAAAAAATAGGTAGAATTGACGCACAACTTATGAATATGGTGTTCACTTATATGTTAGTTACATGAAAAATACTAACATAAACAAACTTTTTTTTGCTGATTCTAATAGCCAATGCCTATGCCTTCATTTTTTACATTTAAAAAAAATATTCTCATTGATACCCAGAGGTCAAATCGTGACCTCAAATTTTGGTTACAGTGTAACTTTTTTATTTTTCAACCTAGAGTTCTAAAACTTGCATATTGGATTCCTTGTCGTTTTCTGATTCTAAATATATATACTTTTATATAATTATGACAATTATTACCCAAGTTATGGCTCGCCAAATGTTAGTAACCTCGCGAGTGACCTCAAATTGCCCGAGGTCATATCTCTTGAACCGTTGGTCGGATTGACCTTATAATTTCAGAAATGGATTCAGGGCTCACAAACTCCCTATAAACCAAATTTCAGCAAAATATGAGAGATGAGGGTGTTAATTTCAATTTTTTTTGGTTGATCTGACAGAGAATGACCCACTAGTGAATATCTATAGCCCTCAAGATAGCTCCCATCTAAAGCTCACTGAAGTCCTGGAAAAAATTAGGCAATGCCCAGCTATTGTAGACTCAACAAGAGACTTAATCATTACAGGAGACTTTAATCTCCCAAATTGCACCTGGAACCAATATGGTGGTATGAAATCAGGGACAAAAAGGTCCAAATTAAAACACCCGAATGAATTTATGGAAAAACTGCTCCTAGTACAACATGTCCACTGCCCAACTAGAAAAAATAATAGCTATCCTAGATTTAGTCCTGACAAATAATGCAACTACAATTGACCACATTGTTATAACACCAACTATACACTCCAACCACAATGTCATGCACATATTCACAAACTTGTCCCTCCACAAATGTAAGAAGACCCATGCCAAACGAACTTGCCATACTCTGACCTAAACCTGCACAAGTCAGACTGGACATCAATAAATAACTGTCTGGGAGAAATAAACTGGGAAGATGAATTAAAAAACCTAGAGCCAGAAGAATGCTGGAGTAGAATACAATACCTGCTATCATCAGCATTATACAAACACACACCAAAGAAAACGATAGTGCAAAGAAGCACCAGACAAAAGAGCACAGATACAGAAGAACACTTATGAGAAAGAGAACAAAGCTATCTAAACAACTGACAAAGCAATTAAGTGATACAAGACATAGTAACATCCGGAATCAGATACTGATGTTAGAACTTAAAATAAAGGAGTCAACCATAAGAGAGAATATTGATAATGAACACAAAGCTATTGACACTATAAAGGAAAATAGCAAATTCTTCTTTAGCTATGCTAAATGCAAACCAGTTATCAGCATTGGCCCATTGCTTGCTAAAGATGGACTAACTCTCACATCTAATACACAGGAAATGGCAAACATTCTACAATCTCAATATGCTTTAAGCTGGAGTACTCCTGTAGTAGCAAAGAAAATAAAAACTACAGCATTTTTTGATAGTGAAGAAAATGACCAAGACAGACCATTATTGGAAGATATACAAATAACCACTAGAGATATACAACAGGCAATAACAGAGCTACCGGAGAGTTCAGCCCCTGGTCCAGAAGGAATTGGAGCCAAGATTCTTAAGGAATGCAAACATACTTTATCTCTGCCTTTGAAAATCCTGTGGAGATCCTCACTAGACACCAGTAGAATACCACCAATCATGAAACAAGCAAATATTACCCCAATCTACAAAGGAGGCAAAAGAAAGGAAGCCAAGAACTATAGACCCATATCTTTGACTTCCCATATTATTAAAATATTTGAGAGTCCTGAAAAGGCACTGTCAGTTTTATAAAAATGAACATCTCTTAGAAGACTTTCAACATGGATTCAGACACAAGAGATCCTGCCTTACTGAACTTATAGACCATTGCAATACAATCCTACAATATTTGGGAGAAAACCACAATGTTGATGTCATCTATCTAGACTTTGCAAAAGCTTTTGACAAGGTCGACCATGGTATATTATTCCATAAACTAAAAGAACTTGGTATTTGTGGAAAAATAGGAAAATGGATCCATGCCTTTCTCTCTGACAGAAAACAAATAACAATTGTAAATGGAACAAGATCTATAGAAAAAGAAGTGATTAGTGAAGTGCCGCAAGGCACAGTACTAGGACCAATTCTATTCATTATACAGTGGAACCTCACTATACGAACTTAATCCATTCCTGAGGGTTGTTCTGATATCAAATTGTTCGTATATTGAATCAATTTTTCCCATAAGAAATAATGTAAATTGGATTAATCCGTTCCAGACCCCCAAAAGTTACCCCTTACGAAACATTTTTAAGTCAAAATATTGGTTAATTAAACCTGTAAAATAAGACTTACATGCATAAAATCATACATGAAACCTGTGACAACAATAAATAATGCAATATTATACAAATAAATGAAAATTTAACCTGAACTTTACCTTTGCTGAGGAGTGATGATGGCCTAAGTATAAAAATAACACCAAAGAATAACAGTGGAGTCACAAGATTCACAAACGTTTCACGGAGCTAAAAAAAAAAGTGATGCGCACCAAACGCTGGCTGGAGAGAAACTGACTGGCTTCTTTCGGTTCGGATATGAGGGAATGGTTTGTATACAAGGACAATTTTTTCTCGAAAAAGTTGTTCATATACCGATTTGTTCGAATAGAGATGCGTTTGTATATTGAGGTTCCACTGTAATGCAAATAATATAAATGTAACCTAAGAAGCTCTCTCCTGTCATTCGCAGATGATACCAGAATACTAAGACCAATTACAGAAAAAGAAGACTGTGTAGAGCTACAAAAAGATCTACAAACTATATATGCATGGGCAGATGCAAACAATATGGCCTTCAATGAAGACAAATTTGAACTAATTAAGTATGGACCAAATAAATACCTGAAAGAACAATTCAACTACACTGGACCCACAGGAAAAGATATTGTACAAACTGATCATGTCAGGGATCTAGAAATTATATTATCTGAAGATGCAACATTCAACAGGCACATTGACAAAGTAACCTCATCATGCAAACAACTAATAGGATATATACCGAGGACATTCAGAACTAGGGACAGTATGACCATGCTTACCCTGTAGAAATCACTTGTCCTTCCACGCATTGACTACTGCTCTCAATTATGGTTTCCCCACAAACAGAATGAATTGCAAAAAATTGAGGGCCTACAAAGAACCTTTACCTCGTATATTAAACAACCTGATGGGCAACAGGTGAGTAAAAACAAATTAAACTACTGGGGTAGGCTCAGAGGCCTCAACCTTTATTCCATAGAGAGAAGGTTTGAGAGATAAAGACTTAGACAGAGTAACAGCCTGGGCAGATAAGTGGGAGATGAAATTTAATGTTGATAAGTGCAAGGTTATGCATATTGGGCCAAAAAATCCAGAATTTGAATACAATATGAATGGAATTTGGATTAAAAATGATGATAAAGAGAAAGACTTGGGTGTCACTGTGACTAATGAACTTAAACCCTCAAATCACTGTAGCTATAGTAATCAGAAATAAAGCAAATGCTAGACTCAATCTCATGCACACACACATTGAATACAAATCACCCAATATTATAAAGCAACTATACATTTCATATGTGAGACCCCTCCTCGAATACTGCATTCAATTTAATAGTACCTATTTGATACAAGATATTGAAAAATTGGAAAAAGTACAGAAATGAGTAACAAGAATGATCCCATCTCTAAGACAATTGACATATAAGGAAAAACTGGTGTATCTAAGCATGTTCTCATTAAAAAGGAGGAGGTTAAAGGGTGATATGATAAAGGTGTATAAAATGATAAAAGGGTTGGATAATATAGATTTTGAGTCTCTTTTCATTAAAGATCATAATAACCAGACTAGAGGTCATAGTATGAAATTATTTAAGCCAAGATGTAGAACAAATTTAAGAAAACATAGTTTTACAAACAGAGTAATTAAGTTTTGGAACAGTCTGACAGAAGAAGTAGTGACTTCAGATACACTTGATTCTTTCAAAAGAAGGTTGGATAGTTTGATGTCTGCAAGGGACATCTGGTGATAGTGTTTAAGCCCATTTTTATTGCATGAATGGTACTAGTTTATTTCATATATATTATGTGCATTTGGGTGATAGATCCCACAGCTCAACACAGGTGTTGTGGGATATAGGGAGGCATCTTGGGTTAGGGGATACTCTGTCCTTACACACCCCATTTAAAGAGATTCCTCTGCTGAGTGGTGCCCCCCATAGTACTGTGAGGTATTGAAAAACTCATGATCTTCACTTGCCCCACAAACACCTTTAAATGGGACCCAAAATGGGTGCACACACATTTCTACATTACTGTACAGTCTTTACAGCCATACCTACACTTTTCCTCCTAAGTATATATATTGTAATGTATATGGATGTAAATTGTGACTTGGTCTGCAATTGATATGGACCGTGACTTATTTTTGGTTGGTACGATACTGGTATTGATTGGTACCATAATGAAATTGACTGGATTCTTTGGATCTGATATATTTGCATGTCAGTTATAAATAGATATAGTGTGTAACATATTTGTGGATAGTAGCCTATTATGACTTTGATCCTCTGGATCCAGAGATTCTATCTTTAGTTTTAAATTGATAATTAATTAGTTTTGTAAAAATTGGTTGTTGCCAATGTACAGGTAGTTTTTACATAGTGGAGCCACCTCAATGGGCCGAAGTGGCCCCTAGTGTACCCACTATAAAAATTTCTTGTTTCTTATGTTTAGATACATCCTAATCTACACCTGGAAAATTCTAGAAGGGCTTTTAGTTGCCCCTAATACTGAACCAATTGTGCCCACCTTAACAAGAACTGGCAGAATGTGTAAAAAATATCACCTCTCACCAAACAGTCTGAGAAGGATTCAAACCCTTCAATATAATAGTATCTCTAGGCAGGGTTCTCACCTGTTTAACTCCTTGCCTCAGTACCTTAGAGATATAAGTGCAGTCCCAGTAGATACTTTTAAAAAACACTTGGACATGTTTTTAGCCAACATACCCGACCAACCCACAGTGCCAGGGTATTCCTCTGCCAGACCAGCCCCCACAAATTCAATAGAGGACCAAATCATATGGCAAGAGAAAAGAAGGGTGGTGACCCTGTCATGGCCCCGCCTCAAGAGGCACTGAGCGGACTTCGTGGGAGCAGCGCATCCTTGAGGCAGAAGCGCTTTAAGATAAATCAGCAACAAAAAATAAATGTCACCATCATGTTCAGCACGTAAAAATACGTAGGAATCTGGTGTCGGAAATAAAAAAACGCATCATGTCCGAAAGTAAAATAATACAGAGTTTGGATTATTATTGCTAACATTTTGTTTTATAAGCCTACTTTCTTCAGCTTTCTCATCTTGATCCTGGACCAGCGAGAAAGTATGAAACTGATTGGTTAGTTCTATAAGGACACTTTCCCTTGGCTCTTGAATTCTAGCTTTCCAGGTTTTCCTAGGTTTAGTCCACTCATCATTTTCGGAAATTGTCTGAGGATATCTAGGCCTGGGCTCAGCATGAGGTATAGGGACATTTCATTTAAGTTTACTTGAACTGCTACTTCACTAGATTTAGGCTCAACTGCAGTATCTCTATAAGTTGGTCTGGCCTCTCCCTCACTAATAGACCTTCTAGACTTACTAAAATTTTTTATTACAGTACTACACTTGTCACAAAACCACATCAAGTTGACATTAAGCTTAGAAGCAGCATTTATACCTTTATATATATCATTTGTAAGGCCTTTGCAGCTTATGTGATACCAGTCATCACACCTATCACATGCAATAGCTCTATCTTTACTCTTAACTTCCTTTTCACAAACTCTACAGTCACTGTCAAAACCCATTTTTGTAGGGTAGGCTATGTTCCTAAGTTAGGTGCTAGGTTTAAAAATTTTGTTGACTCAACAACTTTGATACTTCAAATTCATCATATACTGTATTTAACATACTACAATACTCTACACTACAGTAATTTAAATTATATTGGACTATGGTTGGAGTTGGAGTCTTTTACCTAACACTCTAGGGAGCAGCCAAGAAGGCTATGTCTTCCGAGGTCGCTTCCGACTGAAACCAAAGCCTACCTACAAGTATGCTTTGATTAAAGGAACTGGGTATGTTTAATTTCCATGGGCACAAATCACTATCAAAAAGTGAGTGGTACATTTGGATATCAAAATTAACTGATTTTTAGTAATAATAATAATAATATAATAGGGCGTAGGGCAACCAAGCTTATCCCTAACCAAAGAAGATTGGAATACAGGGATAGATTAAAGGAATTACGTTGTATGAGGGGAGATATGATATAGATGTTCAAAATGTTTTCAGGTTTGGTCAATTTAGATGTACATAACTTTTTCTCACTAGATACTGATGGGATAACTCGTGGGCATAATGAGAAAATTAGAAAACAGACTTGTAAACTTGATTTATGAAAATACTTCTTCAGTCATAGAGTGGTAGATTTTTGGAATGACTTGCCATATGAGTAGTAAACAGTAGCTCATTAGTTAATTTTAAGAAAAATTTGGACACTTTCATGAGTGAAAGAGATAGTCTGTAGATTGTATATAGTGTATATTCTTTGTTTCAGTTATAGAGACTACTATGGTGGTAGTAAAGAATTGTATATTAATTTTCTGACAGGGGTGGCACTTCCACCACTATATATATATATATATATAATATTGGTAATTTATAGAGGATAATTAAGATAACACCTTACTGTATAAGTAATCTCGAGTATTTATACTATTATAAGTTAAACAAAAGCAATAAAAGCACACTAACAATTTTATATAAAAATGTCAGCTATTGCATATAAATATAACACTGTTTCACCAGTGCAAAAAAATTCGAGAAAAAAAAAAAAAAATTGTGGGTAAATAATTTGTCGCTTACTTTACTTGCATGTATAATTGCAAAAATGCGTGAATTTTAGATTGAAACAAGGCTATATATACATTCAACGGTGTAAATATCATTAGATGGTACATTAGCGTATATTTTTGGTAGATTTTCCGTGTTGTTTTATAATTTTGGTAGATTCTCATATTTTATCAAAGAATTTCTGCTTAGAGGAATAAGTTTCATACGAGTACAGTTGCCCGCATGTGTAATGTCCCTCGCCTCACAGGCGACTCCGTGCATGTGGCAACGCCGCAGTGATGGTGAAGGTACTCCAACTGGGGAAAGGTAGGGTGGAGGGGGGACAACCTAGTCCAAAAACATATAACACAGACATATATATTAGGGCGGAGTGAAAATATTAAACCGTCTTGCCTCACTCATGATTTGGTGTATTGACCCTCTTGAAGTTCTAAAAAGATAATATTTTCTTTTTAGGACCCTCCACCCGCCGCATTTTGCCAAAAACAAAATTGCGGAAAGTTATATTTTGAAAGACCCCATAAAATATCTGTCAGTTTTTGAGAGAAGATATCGCGTTATATTGTGCGTTATTTGGTTATAACTATGATAACGAGTAAATGTATTCACACAACACAAGCGATACTTACTAATCACCAACTACTTAAGAACACGACACTTATCTAAACATCAGTCTCACTCGAGGTCAATGACATCTTGCATACGGCTGATAAGGGATGGGGGTAGGAGCCGCATGCTGCATATTGTAGCATGGGTGGCTACAAAGACTATTGAGTAAAATATGTTTACATTTTAGTTTTAGAGCTTATATATACAGTAATTTGTTTTTAACTAATTCCGTGTTTTGTATTTTTTCAGATTTTCATAATGTGATATTTCTGTAGAAATTTAACCTCAGATCTGAGTATGGCAAAATCCCTACTAACTAGACAGTCGGTGAAGCAACATTTTCTGTTCGGAATTCCAAGTGAATTGCCATTTAATGTCTTACCCTCTAATATGTAGGTTAGGAGATACTTTCTTCTACTTAAGGAAGGTTCATCTGCAAAATTGACAAATAATGATATCGAAACGATAGCAGAAGCATTGGTCGAAGTGTGGAAACGTTCATCAATACCCTCAATGAGTAAAAAATCCATAATTACCAAGCTGAAACGCTTTACCGACAAGGTTACGCAACTCAGTCGATCCGAAAGCAGTGTGAAGCTTATTGAATTGTTCAAAACATCATTGGTAGAACTCTTTGACATTTGTGCCTGTAAATGCAACCTCGTTTCGCACCAAGATTTTGGCTGCCGAAAAAGCGGATGTAAAGAAAAACATAATTGTATTTGTCCAAAAGAATCAAGAATACCCAAAGAAGAACTGGAATTCCTTGAGAATCAGAGGACTATGCGAAATATGGTGATTGGAGGTGTGGATGTTACCCTTTCAAGATCTATAGCAAAAAGAAATGCAAGAAAGTTGAAGGAGCAACAAGGAAGTAAGCGAAGAAAAATAATCATGCATGAAGAATTCGAAAAGGTAGTCATTGATTTGACGTTTCAGATAGGGCTGCATCGGCCATTGTTTCAGCTACTTTGGTGGATTTGGGTATCATTATCGAAAAAGACAGTGACTTTTTTACTGATCGAAGTAAGATGAGAAGAGAAAGACAGAAATTGAGAAAAACATTACAAGTTGAAGCTGTACAAAGTTATAGTGATGTTAGAGCATTATGTTTTGATGGGAAAAAAGAAAAGACGTTGGTAAAGACAAATAAAGATGGTAAATGGTACCAGGATATAATTGTTGAAGAACATTATGTACTATTAAGTGAGCCTGGTGGAGAATACCTTAACCATTTGAGCCCTAAATCTGGAAAAGCAAGTGATGTATCTGAATCGTTGTTCACTTACTTGAATGAAGTGACACTAGACCAGAATCTCCAGGTGATAGGGTGCGACAGCACGAATGTCAACATTGGGTTTAAAGGTGGCATAATCCATTTCATCGAGCAGAAGCTGAACCGACCATTCCAATGGAGCATTTGTATGTTACATACAAATGAACTTCCCTTAAGGCATCTGTTTGAGCAATACGATGGGAAAACAACTGGACCAAGATCATTCAGTGGTAAAGTTCTCCCCAATTACGGATGGGGCCGATATCATCCTAGTTCTCACAGATGAGCTCATAGAAGATTTAAGTAATGATGAACAATACATGTTCAGAATAATTGGGGCCATAAGAGGATATGTTGACGGAAGCCTAGAGAAACTCAAGCCTGGTCCCCTTAACAACTCTAGATGGTAAACTCTAGCCAACAGACTATGTCATTATTATGTCTCCCAAAAGAATCCCTCCAGAGAGTTACGTACCCTTGTTCTGTTCTTAGTAACACACTATGGTCCTAACTGGTTCAATATAAAATTTAAACCGTATCTGCCTGATGGACCCAAACATATCTTTGATGCGATAAAAAGGTTCAACCTGTTACCCCAAGATATACAAAAAGTTTCCAACCTTATATATCACGGAATGCCTATTTTGCTCACTCAGAAAATATTCTTCTATCAATGCTGTCAGATAGTGAGCAAAAGCTGCGCAAAGTTGCAATCGATCGAATAATACAGACAAGAAAGTGTAAGGAAGCCAATACAAAGAAAATCAGAGAATTTAGAGTATCAGAATTGAACTTCAAAGCATCACATTGGCAGACATCATCTTCTGGGATAGGATTGATATCAGTGAACCACCTCTCACTTCTAAATTGTGTGATGAAGAATTGCTTGAGTACGAAACAAAATGTTTCAAAGTTGAGCAATACCCCATTCAAACACAGAACGTCGAAAGAGCTGTGAAGTTGGCTACAGATGCATCAGCAATATTACAGGAATCAAGAGACGGATTTATTAGGTCAAGAATAAAAAGTCGCTCTCTGCTCCCCTCACTTGAAACCAAAAAGGGATCTGATGCCTCTCCTGAAAAAATAATAATATTTGAGATGAACGGGTTTTATATCGCATTCAAATGTAATTGATTTACGGCATCCAACCAAGTGAGACCAGATACAATTTTATTTCAATACAATGTAAGCACAATAGTGTTTTTTAAGTATAGTTTTTGCATTATAAAGCGGTTTTTTTTCAATTATTTTTTTTATAGAACACTTAGTTTTTATGTTATGAACATATTTTTATTTATGGACAACCTGCTGATGGCCATTTTGCTTTTATGTAAAAACGCGAGAGATGGTTTGAGTTACAAACATTAAATGATTGAATACATCATTTTTATGTTCTAATACACCAAAAAATAAGTGAGGCAAATACAGTAAATTTGAAATAAAAAGTTGCGTTTCACTCCGCCCTAATATACAGGGCGTCCCAAAAAAATGTATACACACTTTAACAGCTGATAGCTCAATTGATGTTTCTTTCTTTCCAAGTTAAACCCATTAGAATTAATAATGGCAGTCAGACTAAGCTTTGAACAAAGGAAATTCATTCTAAAATGCTACTGGAAGTGTGAAAACGCAGTTGAAGTGCAAAGACAGTTTAGGAGGGAGTTTCAAACAGATCCACCAACGCGACTTACCATCACTCGAATTAGAGATAAGTTTGAAGCCGATGGAACTGTTCAGAATGTCCACAAGAAGCGTTCCGGAAGACCACGGACATCGACAAGCCCCACAAAGCAAGAAAGAGTACTGGAAACGTATCACCAAAGTCCAAGAAAATCTGTGCGGCAAGCGAGTCGTGAGGTAGGAATTTCAGAATCGTCTGTCCAACGCATTTTGAAGCGCTGTCAATGGAAAAGTTACATTCCAAGATTAGTCCATGCTATTAATGAGATGATGATCCGGACCGAAGAGTGGAGTATTGCGAGTGGTACTTGGCACGATGTGGATGTGGATTGGACGAAGGGGTTTCGTAGAATACCCTCCGCGTTCACCAGACCTCACACCACTAGACTTTTTTTATGGGGATACTTAAAAGACAAAGTCTACGCTATAAAACCTGCAACAGTCGCTGAATTGAGAGCAGCCATTGAACGAGAATGCACACAAATACCAAACGAAATGTTTCGTGATGTTTGCGATTCCATTGCTTCGCGTTATCAGCAGTGCCTGGACCAGAACGGACGTCGGTTTGAAAACAGGGGTTGACAAAACAATTAAATAATGTCTGTAGATTCTATTACATTTTGAAAATGAAATGTATTTTAATAAACACTGCCTTTATAATTATTTAAAGTGTGTATACATTTTTTTGGGACGCCCTGTATATCTAAAGGACAATTGAATGTGCAGTCATTGACATACAGTTAATTATAATGTAATATGCGTGTTCATAAGGATAAATAATTAATATGGTCGTGAGCAGCGTTGAACTCCATGTAGTTTACTAGTCTTATACAGTAATAAAGTTCCATTATGATTACTGCAAGTCCATGTGAACAGCTACCACAATACAACTTTTTATATACTAGTGAATTTGAACCAAAAATAGATATTACACAACCAATCTCCACACTGTCTCATTCCCCTTCCCCACCCACCAGTCTCGCGCATATTAAATCATTATGTAACAATACTAATAAAGCTATTTGTAGAGTCCGTGTCCAGCTCACATATTGGACCAGAGTTATCTTCTCTGACGAGAAGACATTTGCGTCTACAACTCACGACCGTCTTCGGTGTTGGCGAGACAGGACAACACGAGATATGCCCGCCAAAATATTTACGAAGTGGCACGGAGTGTGCTCGTGACGGCGAATGTGTGGTGATGGATGCACCTGCAATACAAGGACTAGGAGAGCTGACTGAGATCCACGGGAGGTTTACGGCAGATCAATATATAGAGATCATGGAGAAGGTGATGCTGCTTTGAAAAAACTATATAGGGCGATGGGTTGGTTACTTGATACCTCTCATCCGTTGGAAATTTCCAGCAGATTTCAGTGGAGAGTTAACAACAAAAACCCTACGTTTTTTCGCTAAAGAATTATGTATGTGGAGGTCTTCAAAGGACCTCGTTAAGTAGTGTTTTTATGGTTAATGTTAAATTTATTTGCCTTCGGTATTTTAGCTCTGCCGAATGGTAAAGAAAGAAATTACCTTACCTTAATATTTCGTTGGATCTCGCTTCTGGTTGTAGGGCGCGACGATCTTTTTCGATGTAGGGCCGCTATATGACGGAGTTACACAACGAGTTGATTTTATTTAATTAATATAAGCAATCTCTATATTTAAATTCCTGAAGGTATAGGCATATTCTTGTTATATTTATTGGATTCAGATTCCCAGCTGAGCCCTGAACGGCCAAATTGAAGGGCCAGTTTAACCTACAGACCAAGTTAGGGTAGACAAACTTACGGACTTGGAGGTCATATTAGGTCCTACTTCAGGATTGCTGACTCGATGTGGGCCTACCTTAGGCCTCAGTTGCATAAAATTAAGATAAAAACAAAAGGGGCACTATTTATGGTCTTCTTTCTAAACCTTGCAACAACACAACCTGCACCATTGCACGATGCAACAATCTTGTATCTAAACAACCAAACTGAATTGCAAGAGAGCTCTCTATAAGACCACGCCATGTAAGTGCCACATTCAACAAACGAGTAGGAAGGACGCGCAGTGTCTCCCAAAAAATGATGCCACAAGAGTGCAAAAAACAATGATGCCACAAGAGCCCAAAAATGCTAGCTTTAAATTAAGTGAATTTTTCACGAACCTTACAATTATGAGATGGATATACACACACACACACACACACACCTTAACTTAATATATACAAGCAATGCTGCATCAATCAGCTTAATCATCATATCGCCTTGGGACAACAATGGCTCTTCCTCTTCTAGATTTTCTAACACTCCCCACATTAGAGGAATTGTTGTCATTACCTTCTGCAAATTTAGCCAAGCCTTCTCCAGAAGGCTGTAACTCAAATGTTTCATCTTGACTATCCGTGTTTTTGCCGATTTCTAAAGCATAGAGTTTTTGTATAGGTCTCTCTAATTTTCCTCCTGAAGTCTTTACCACCAGTGCGGACCTAACTAAATTGTCTTTGCCAACAAACAACTCTTCAATTATGCCAAGCTTCCAGCATTACCACTTCTCCCACCTTGATACAATTTGCATTGGAGCCCTTTACATTGCCTGATGGGTAATAATTGAGTTCTGGCAAGTATTCCATCTGCCACCTCTTCCATAACTGATCTTGTAGCTCTTGAAGGTACTTGAACCTTCTGGTTAACTCTTTTTGAGTGCTCTGGATAGGCTGCAAGATTTCTGGCAAACTGGGGTTTGATGTTAATCGTTTACCACAAAGAAATGATTTGGTGCCAATGGCTCTGCATCCTGCATACTGTTATAAACAAAAGTGATAGGTCTACTGTTCACCATTGCTTCCACTTCACACCAAACAGTGCAGATTTCTTTTTGCTCAAATAAGCATTAGCTAAAAGTTTGTTTAATGGCCACTTTACACTTCTCACTAGCCTTTCCCAAAATCCTTCCCACCATGGTGCTCTCTCAACAATAAACTCCCACTGTACCCCTTGGTGTGAAAAGTAGGATTGGAATCCTTCCTCTTTCAGCAAGGACCAAACTTCTTGGAGTTCCTTTGCAGCCTTTTTGAAGGTTTTTGCATTATCCGATATGATTTTATTTGGGAAACCCCTTCTGTTCACAAACCTTTTAAAGGCCAAAAGAAATACATCACTACTTAAGTTGCTTACTGTTATTATTTTTTTATTGGGTTCAAAATCCCAGCTGAGCCGTGAACGGCCAAGCTCTGAAGGGCCAGTTCAACCTGCAGCCCAAGTTAAGCTAGATTAAAAACTTACGGACTTGGAGGTCCTATTAGGTCCTACCTCAGGGTTGCTGACTCGATGTGGGCCTACTTTAGGCCTCAATTGCATGAATTTAAGATAAAAAAACAAAAGGAGCACTATTTATGGTCTTCTTTCTAAACCTTGCAACAACACAACCTGCACTATTGCACGATGCAACAATCTTGTGTCTAAACAACCAAACTGAATTGCAAGAGAGCTCTCTATAAGACCACGCCCTGTAAGTATCGCATTCCGCAAACGAGTAGAAAAGACGTACAGCGCCCCAAAAATTGATGCCACAAGAGTGCCCAAACGATGATGCCACAAGAACCCAAAAATGCTAGCTCTAAATTAAGTGAATTTTTCACTAACCTTACAATTATGAGATGGCTATATATACACCTTAACCTAATATATACAAGCAATGCTGCATCAATCAGCTTAGTCAGCATATCGCCTTGGGACAACAATGGTTCTTCCTCTTTTAGATTTTCTAACACTCCCCACCGAAGAGGCATTGTTGTCATTACCTTCTGCAAGTTTAGCCAAGCCTTCTTCATGAGGCTGTAACTCAAATGTTTCATCTTGACTATCCGTGTTTTTGCTGATTTCTAAAGCATAGAGTTTTTGTATAGGTCTCTTTAATTTTCCTCCTGAAGTCTTTACCAATGCAGACCTAACTAAATTGTCTTTGCCAACAAACAACTCTTCAATTATGCCAAGCTTTCAGCATTGCCTTGGTCTTTCATCCCCAATCATTACCACTTCTCCCACCTTGATACAATTTGTGTTGGAGCCCTTTACATTGCCTGATGGGTAATAATTGAGTTCTGGCAAGTATTCCATCTGCCACCTCTTCCATAACTGATCTTGTAGCTCTTCAAGGTACCTAAACCTTCTGGTTAACTCTCCTTGAGTACTCTGGATAGGCTGCAAGTCTTCTGGCACACTGGGGCTTGATGTTAATCGTTTACCACAAAGAAAATGATTTGGTGTCAATGGCTCCAAACTTCTTAGAGTTCTTTGCAACCTTTTTGAAGGTTTTTGCATTATCCGATATGATTTTATTTGGGAAACCCCTTCTGTTCACAAACCTTTTAAAGCCCAAAAGAAATACATCACTACTTAAATTGCTTACCAACTCCAAATGGATTGCTGTGGTGGTAGCACATGTGAAAAGACATATGTAATCTTTGTTAGACTCCCCTTGCTCATACACATAGACTGGACCTGCAAAGTCTACTCCCACTACATCAAATGGGGCAGTATAGACACACCGTTCTCTTGGAAGTGGAGCCACCTTTGCATAATAAGGCTTTGCACTCCAACGCTTGCAAACCACACATTTATTGCAAGACCTTTTTTACTACTTGTCTAATTTTAGGAATCCAAAACTGTTGTCTGATCTCTATCACTTCTTTAACTCCAGCATGTTGTAAGGGTCTGATTTATTATTATAGACCTTTACGTAGATGGGATGGGGTCAAATACGTATTTGTATTTGTATTTACAAATACACAAAAATGGATATTTGCATTTGTATTTGAGAATTTAAAAAGCTGCATATTTGTATTTGAATTTGTATTTGAGCCTTTTATTTGCCGTATTTGCTTCAAATACAGTCAAATACACTTATGTAATATAACTGTGCATATAACTACAAATTGATATGAACAGTAAAAATCAAACATTGAGAAATATGAACTTATTTTCTTTAATTATGCAAAAGTGCAGAAATATCAAGAAGTGTGAAATAATTTTCTCTAATAAAAATAATAAACAAGAGGAATTTGTTACTTTCTTGCCTTGGTGTGAAAATGAAGTCTACTTTGATAAGAGCCAAAGTATTGCAATGTTAAGTTTTATACAATAAGTACTATACCAGTATTGTCTTACTTGAGGGGTAGCCGAAGTCAAGTAACTATTATCCGTTTATATTTAGGATGAAATTGGTACGAAATTTGCAAATACAGTAAAAATTGTATTTGCATTTTATTTGTATTTGAAGCTTCATATTTGTATTTATATTTGTATTTGGGGATTTATAAATTCGAATATTTGTATCTGTATTTGAATTTGGCCGTAAAAAAAATAGTGTATTTGTATCTATATTTGTATTTGGGCAATTGTATTTGATCCCATCCCTGGTCACCAGCGCCCAAATACTAGATTGGCATCCAGCACTGCAGCGCAAAAATAATTTTAATAAAAAAGGAAGGACTGATTATAAAATCATCAACATGAATTTTGTATTTTATTGACAACAATTAATAAACTATATGCAACAATTATTTGTAAATGCAAAGGGGATTTTTTTACCCGTAACAACTTTGATCGACATATAAATGAGAAATTAAATAATGGCACCGTGTAGCTAATATATAACAGTCTGCAAATAATACTGATACTAATAATAATAATAAATATGTAAATAATAATAATAATAATATACAAATAATATGCAAATAATATGCAAATAATAATATACAAATAATATACAAATAATATTGTGCAAATAATATACAAATAATATTGTGCAAATAATATACAAATAATATTGTGCAAATAATATACAAATAATATTGTGCAAATAATATACAAATAATAATATACAAATAATATACAAATAATATTGTGCAAATAATATACAAATAATATTGTGCAAATAATATACAAATAATATTGTGCAAATAATATACAAATAATAATATCTAAATAATAGCCACAATGACAACCTTGTCTGCAAAGAGAGACAAGAATACTGTAAGTAATATTCCAGACAAAAATGATACATAATAATGGCAAAAATTGATAATTAAAATATATATGCTATATAGGCCCAGTAACCTGTGGATGGTGAATTACAGTTAATCCTTATTATGGGATTGTGTTAAGTTGAACGGGAAAACTAAGAAAGTATGTAGGCCACAAATGACTAGTAGGCCATCTGCTAAGAAAATACATGAAACATAATAGGCTTATAAAGTAAAATATATTAAGAAAATTAATGGGCAGGCCTATGCCTCTTCAATATAGTAGGCTGAGGTTAATCATCTAAAACAAAGGCTAGGGTAGGCCTCAGCTAGGCTAGAGTAATTTACAATTTGGCTTTTGCCTAGATAGACCTACTATGGAAAACTGATGAGTGGGTAGTTGGGAGGTAACGAAAATGGTTCACTGAGTAGGTAGGTAGTTAATCTAACAATCATTAAATTCCTTTTATGTCAATAACTGGGTGGATGAAACCAATTGGTTGCTCACCAGAGTTATTCTCCACACTAGTATGTATATACTGTGTGGGAGGAGCGTGCTCGGTAATAAGGATACATTACCGCTCAACCAACCGAGGAATAAACCAAGACAACGCTGGTACGAGAAGCCCCGCGAAGAGGAGAACAGAAGGAAAACGAAGAACGGGGCGAGAGGACGTACCAGCAAAGTGCGCTCTCGAAAACATAACCGGAGAAGGGAGACACTCCGATAACAAAAAGTAAGTGACTAATTGAGTTTTTACACCAAAGTTAATCTCATTAAATTAAGCTGGGTCAGACAAGTTAGGCCTACATTGTGGCCTAAGACCCAGCATCAACTCATAGCTTAACAAAGGTGAAGGTAGATTGCCCTAACCTAATTCTTGTGAGGAATCCTACTGTGGACCTCAATTTATCTGCCCGCTCTGGACCATTTCCGGAATCTCTAGGCTGACCCCTCTAGGCTAGACTTGATCTACTCTATAGTTAGACTGGAGATATAAGGGGTGGGTTAATTGTGGACCAATTCATACAGAGCATTTTTCGCATTGGTGGTCCGTGTGTGGGGAATTTACAAACCTTAACCTTACTTAACAAAAATTGCAGAATTAGGCTAAATAGCCTAAGTCTAGCCTAAGCCTAAGCTAATCAAGCCTAATTAGGTCTACAACCTAGGGCCTAACTAGGAAACATTTACATTAAAGGTCTCATTCTCTTATAAGCTTAGACCTGAGTGACATAAGTACTTGGGGGGGATTAAACCAAATTTAAACTTGACTCTTTTGTCTGTGCTCTCTCTCTCTGGTAATTTCTTCTTGTCCTATATTTCATTACGATCCCCAGTTAAACAACATTAGTGAACAAGCATTTAAAATGCATACAACTCCAAGCATCCAATTCTTCTTTTAAGGAAGAATCACTCAACAGATTTTTTCAACAGGCACATGCATTCCTTGCAATCTGTGTGTATATATATGTATATATACACTGTACTCTTTACATGTGCCACAAATACACTCAACCTATCTGAACATAAGCAAGGATTGCATGGGTTACTCAATGAGGGTCTTATGGCCTACTTGGCCATGGGCCAAACAATGAGCCTTGGTCTTGTGGCCTACCTTGGCCATGGGCCAAACAATGAGCCTTGGTCTTGTGGCCTACCTTGGCCATGGGCCAAACAATGAGCCTTGGTCTTGTGGCCTACCTTGGCCATGGGCCAAACAATGAGCCTTGGTCTTGTGGCCTACCTTGGCCATGGGCCAAACAATGAGCCTTGGTCTTGTGGCCTACCTTGGCCATGGGCCAAACAATGAGCCTTGGTCTTGTGGCCTACCTTGGCCATGGGCCAAACAAGAAAGGTCTTATGGCCTACCTCAGCCATGGGCCAAAACAATTGAACCTTGGTTTGTGGCTTATTGTGGCCATGGGCCAAACATTAAATGTCTTATGGCCTACCTTGGCCATGGGCTAAACATTGTCTTATGGCCTACCTTGGCCATAGGGAAAACTATTACAAGGGTCTTATGGCCTACCTTGGCCATAAGGAAAACTATTACAAGGGTCTTATGGCCTCCCTTGGCCAGAGACCAAACAATACAAAATAAGACCCAGACTGGATAAACCAAAGACTGTTCCCAGAGACCAACTAGCTACAGCCAAACAGACAAAACTTGATACTGTAGAATCAAATGTGACCAACTATAAAACACGAACACCTACATTACAGAACTTTAATGTAACTGCTGCCTCAACTTACACCATATTGCAAATTTTGTGCAAGTAATGAACACAGTAGTACTGGGTGTGACAAATATTCAGATTTTAACCAAAGGGTAAAAGATGTGAACAGTTGAACCTGTGTAAAAAGTGTACTGGCCAGGGACATTATAAGAAAGACTGTAAATCTAGGTTAAGATTCAAGTGTAAGTTTTGTAAAAGTTTACGACATGTCTCATCAATGTGTGATTCACCAAAGTGTCCAAATAATAGTACTCAAACTCAAAAGATACCTCCCCCAAACAAAGGTAATCAAGAAAATGCCACTTTCATGGGACATTCTGCTTGTTCAAACAATGTAACAAGAAACACTGAGATTCTTTTACCAACTATTACTTTGGACTTAGTGAATAGTGAGGGTAGTACCACTCCAGTGAGATGTCTTATAGACTGTTGTTCTCAACAAACATTTGTTTCAAAAAATGTAGTTAATAAATTGGGTTTGACACCAAACCCGAATGAACAAAATCAATATTGCATCCTTTGTTAAGGATAACTCGGACAAAAATAGCTATAAGACAATTGACCTGGAACTACATTTAGGAAGTAAATTCAAGAAAATTGAAGCAGTTATTATTTCTAAAGTAGGACAAAACAAACTGGTTATACCCAAACTAGAACAAACCATAAATCATTTGGGAAAACACTACAAAATAGCTGATAGACATATCACTAACAACACAGTAGCTAACATTGAAATGCTAATAGGGGCAGATTATATTAATCTTATTCATAAGGGCATAGTAGAGATAGGTAATGGTATAGCTATTCAGACTCCATCAGGGATAGCCCCTTTGGGTGACCTATCAGACTACAACCTAGACCTAAACCAAAACAGTTCATGACCAACAAATACTATGTGCCTCAACTCAGTCCTACATAACACCTGTAAGAATAGCAACACTTTGAATAATATTATCTCAACTGAGAACATTAATTCATCATTATCAAATGAAACTTTGGATGAGGCAATTCAAACTTTATGGTTGCTAGAATCTGTGGGTATACATGACACAAATCAAACTTCAGAAGATCAGTTAATGGTAGAAAGATTTGAAGACACCATTCAGTGCAAAGACAATAGTTATTTTTTGAGTTACCTTGGAAAATAAATTGTCCAACTTTAAGAGACAATCTCAAAGTAGCTAAAGGACATTTATATAAAGTAATGAAAAAACTCAGACAAGATAATGTAATATTAATATGTCTTCAAAGAACAGCTACAGAAAGGCTTCATTGAAGAAGTAACAAATAACCCTTTTAAAAAAGATGGTTGTCATTATTTAACCCACAGGGGGGTTTATCGACAAGATGCCCCAACAACAAAACTCAGAGTAGTATATAACTGTAGCCTCAAAGACAGTGATAAACACAGTTTGAATGATTGCTTGATTGAGGGTCCTAATCTCATTTCTGACCTTGTGAAGATCTTACTGAGGTTCAGGTTAGACAAATATGCTGTACAA
This sequence comes from Bathynomus jamesi, assembly GCA_023014485.1. NCBI lineage: Eukaryota > Metazoa > Arthropoda > Malacostraca > Isopoda > Cirolanidae > Bathynomus > Bathynomus jamesi. The sequence continues at coordinate 132,875 of JAJOZX010003637.1, forward strand.
AGTGACATTTCAAAGGCATTTTTGAGAATAAATCTTAAAAATGAATATGATAAGAACCAACTAAGGTTCTTATGGTTCAAGGATCCATTTGATTTGAATAAAGGGTTCATAACCTATAGATTTAATGTTGTGTTGTTTGGAGCCAATTGCTCACCTAGCCTATTAGCATTGACAATTAGACATCATTTAAACCAGTTTAATAACTCTCTAACATTGAACTTCCTTAAGGAACATTTTACGTAGACAATCTAATAGGCTCAACGACAACAAAATCTGAATTATCTGAAGTCTATGAACACTCTCAAAACATTATGCAACAAGGTAACTTTGAACTTAGAGAGTGGATTTCAAATGATGAGGATTTAAACAAAAAGATTTTAAGGATAATAATGGTCTTACTGAGCCATCAGACAGAGTTAAAACTTTAGGTATGAACTGGTATTTGGATGCAACTTCTAACAGTCATGATTCAATCTGTACTAAAGGTTTTAAACTTGATGAGGAAGCAAATACTAAAAGACAAATATTATCAGAGGCTTCCAAAATTTTTGATCCTATGGGTCTATTCCTGCCTTCAACAATAAAATCAAAGATTCTCCTCCAAGAAATTTGGAGGACAAATGTTGGGTGGGATGATCCAATAACAAATGAAAATCAAAAATCTTGGAAGAAGTTAGCTACTGATTTAACAAAAGTGCAGAACATTAAAATTCAAAGGTGCTGTGGGTTTAGGGATAAGCCCCAGAGACTTCATGTGTTTGCTGATGCAAGCACACAAGCTTATGGGTGCTGTGCGTATCTTGTAAGCCCTACAGAAAGTCATCTAATTTATGCAAAGGGAAAGTAGCACCTCTCAAACCTATTCGAACCATACCTCAATTGGAACTATTGGCTGCTACATTAGCCATTAAAACCATTTCATTGCTTAAGGATGCTTACTATGATGTGTTCATATAATCCACGTCTGGCTTGACAGTCAGATTTGTCTTGCCTGGATACGGAATGATAGCATTAATAGTAAGAATATCTTTGTAAGAAATAGGCTAAAAGAAATAGCTGACGCTAATGAAAGCCTACAAGTAAACTTTCACTATGTTCCAACTAAACAGAATCCAGCAGACTTTCTGACCAGAGGTTTATCCTACAAGTTGTTGAAGTCAAACAAAACTTGGTTTATGGGACCAAAGTGGCTCTGTGATACAGACCAATGGCCTGTGGAACAAGTTAACTTGACATTAAATTTAATCTTTTCAAATGAAAAGGTTGAACCAATCACTAATTATGAAATATTCTGATTTCAACAAACTTGTCAGGGTGACAGCCTACTGTTTGAGGTTTGCTCACAACTGTTTAGCTACAATTAACAAACAGCTAAATAAAAACAATCATAATTATACAGAAGTTGCAACCCAATATTGGATAGGCCAGGCCAACAAAAAGAGTACAATAAAGAGTTAGAATTCTTAACAAATGGGAAACAAACAAAAGAACCTGTACCATCAGTAGTTGTGGATCTAAACTTGTTCAGAGATGAGGAAGGCCTTCTAAGGTGTAAAGGGAGATTAGACAAATCAAAACTGTCATACAAAAGCAAAAATCCAATCCTTTTACCTAGATTTAGCTATTTGACAACATTAATCATCAGAAAAATACACAATGATGTATATCATATGGGGGTACCACAGACACTAACTACATTAAGAAAAACTTATTGGATACCCAAGGGAAGGATCACTGTTAAAACAGTCCTGAGTGAGTGTGTCACATGTAGGCGTATTCATGCTAGGCCCTATAGGAAACCAAATCCTCCTGCTTTGCCAGAGGAGAGAGTTACTCTCAACAGACCCTTTGAGACTGTAGGCATTGACTATACAGGAGCATTGACTGTAGGGGTGGGTGACACTGAACAAAAAATGTACATTGTACTGTTTACATGTGCAGCCTCACGAGCTGTTTATTTGGATGTTGTGGAGGACCTAACAGCAGAATCTTTTGTTGCTGTCTTTAAGAGATTCTGTGCACGACATTCAGTACCCAAGACAGTTTGGACTGACAATGCTACATATTTCAAAGCTGGTGAACAAGTCATCCACGACTTGTTAAGCAATGAAATCACACAATTATATATACAAAATACAAACATAAAGTGGAAGTATATTCCGTTGCCTCTCCTTGGTATGGTTCTATCTGGGAGAGGAATATACAAACAGTAAAGAATTGCTTGAAGAAAGCAATTGGCAAAAAACAGATACACTTATTTGGGTTACTCACTCTCCTGGCTGAGATTGAGAACATCATTAACAATAGGCCACTCACTTATGTGAGTGACAACATTAATGACCCAGAACCATTAACTCCAAATCATTTGATTCGGGGAGAACAAGTTAGTCTCCTGCCGGACTACAATATAGACTCTTCAGAAGACCCAAACTGGACTCAACGACATGATGAGCTCCAGACTAAGTTACAACATTTAACTAGAGTTAAAGCTCATTTCATAAAACAGTGGAAAACTGAGTACTTGATGGGTCTAAGGGAGAGACATAAACAAATGACTAAGAAGGATTGGTCTGACACAATTAAGGTAGGGGACCTTGTTCTCATACATGACAGTACTCCAAGACAAACTGGCCTCTGGCTAGAGTTTCAGAACTCAGACCAGGGGCAGACGGGGTAACAAGAGTGGTCAAATTAAGGACTTCAACGGGTGACACAACAAGAGACATTTCTCTTTTGTACCCTTTAGAGTCTGGACCCAAAACAATGGACTTTGGAGAACCTTCTCCACTGACAGTAACAACTGGAGACACTGAACTTCCAGTAACTATTCCTTTGACAGTAGGAGTGGTAACGCATCCTACTACAACATTGACAGACACAAGACCTCAGCGACAAACAGCATTAAAGGCGCGACTATTTTTACAACAAAAAATAGATGCTGGGGAATTGTAATTTTATCTTCTAACTTTCATTTTTCTTTTCTTATGGTAAAGACCATAGACAGTTTCATCCTATGGATGTATATTTTATCTTCTAATTAAATGCTACACCTTCTCCATGAGAAGGTGAGGATAGGCACTGTTAATCAGATTAACAGGCATTTACAGTTAAATAGTTAGCTAGTCTACACTCAGACAAAAATTGGTGACAATGACACCAAAATTTTTATCTCCCGGGGCCCCCAGTATATGGAAAACTGATGAGTGGGTAGTTGGGAGGTAACGAAAATGGTTCACTGAGTAGGTAGGTAGTTAATCTAACAATCATTAAATTCCTTTTATGTCAATAACTGGGTGGATGAAACCAATTGGTTGCTCACCAGAGTTATTCTCCACACTAGTATTTATATACTGTGTGGGAGGAGCGTGCTCGGTAATGGATACATTACCGCTCAACCAACCGAGGAATAAACCAAGACAACGCTGGTACGAGAAGCCCCGCGAAGAGGAGAACAAAGGAAACGAAGAACGGGGCGAGAGGACGTACCAGCAAAGTGCGCTCTCGAAAACATAACCGGAGAAGGGAGACACTCCGATAACAAAAGTAAGTGACTAATTGAGTTTTTACACCAAAGTTAATTCATTAAATTAAGCTGGGTCAGACAAGTTAGGCCTACATTGTGGCCTAAGACCCAGCATCAACTCATAGCTTAACAAAGGTGAAGGTAGATTGCCCTAACCTAATTCTTGTGAGGAATCCTACTGTGGACCTCAATTTATCTGCCCGCTCTGGACCATTTCCGGAATCTCTAGGCTGACCCCTCTAGGCTAGACTTGATCTACTCTATAGTTAGACTGGAGATATAAGGGGTGGGTTAATTGTGGACCAATTCATACAGAGCATTTTCGCACCTACCTTAGTCAAGGTAATTTTTGTATGAATCTTACAGTACTATTTATATTATGAATCTTTCAGTACTATTTATAGTATGAATCTTTCAGTACTAATCACAAACAGTAAAAGGCTTGTTAATATCTGCAGTATGCGGTATTGCATACAGATATGCAATAGTAAAAAAATAAACATTATAAATATGAAACATACCACAAGAAATTTTTGCTTGCTGGCACCGTCCTTTCAGATCATAAATGTGGAAACGGCGTCCCTTGTGTTGTCGTTGCACACAGTTTGTTTTTACTTCACAATTTTACCAACAAACCAAAATAATCCTTAAAAGCAAACTCACGTCTAGTCACACCATGCCCCCAAATTTACATTGTTTAGAAAGCACAAAATATATTTTTATATTTGCTTTAAACTTCTTTAATGATTGCACTTAATTTTTAACTAAATTACTATACACTGAATGCTTAAGAATTAAAATTAATCACTGGACATGTTTAACTTGTATTTATTTATTTAGACTTAAAATATTTCACTTGTGCCAACTTGTGGCAATTTTCACTAATGAAAAATAATCTGTGGTGCAAGGCACTACAATGTAACAACTTATGATGAGTATCCAGGATCAAAAGTTCCACAAAGTGCCCCCCAGAAGGGAGCAAAATTGGATGCCTTTTCTCTTCTGGAAGCCCAGAAAACTGTAGTCTACCTCCTACTCTCAATAAATCCTGATCCAAAAACACATCCAAACCCTTGAGAGCAGAATGTGTTAGTAGAACCTGTAATGGACAGCTGGTGAGCAATTCCCTCTCTTCACCAAATTTTTCCTTCTGCACATATACCACCCAGTATTGCCTCGCTTGCTGAATCTCCTTACTGTTCAGAATTCCTTCCCTTCTTGTTTCTCCTCCCTTAATATTGTTGGTAAATCTATATACCCATGCTGTCACTCTTAACAAATCTTTTCAGACTGCTGATGTCCTCAAGCCTCAATATGGGTCCTGCTGCATAACTTGACAACTGTTCACAGTACATTTTCTTATTTCACTCACCAATCTTCTTGAGCCTGACTGCTCCTACAATAGCTGATTAGGCCAGTTTTCGCTTCCAAGTTTTAGCTACTCTGGCCCATTCCACCACAAACTTGAATGTGCAAGATCTTTCACTGAAATTCCTCGTGTTGGTAAATCAGCTGGGTTTTGGGTGCTGGACAATGCTTCCATTGCTTGGGATCTGTATGTGCTTGAATTCCTCCACCCTATTGGCAACAAATAGTTTCCATTCCTAGCCTGGATTCTTAACCATTACCAAACTATAGTGAGTCTGTCCATAATAGCTTGGAATTCATAGAGGGCCAAAGACTTTTGCACTGTAACTGCAAGCCGACTAGCAATAACTGCACCCATCAATTCCACCTTGGAACAGAAAGCCTTTTCAAAAGTGCTACTCTACTCTACTCTTGCAGCAACTAACTGCAACTTACTTCCTCTTTGAATGCGCCTCTTATATAAATACAAGTTGCAGAGGCTTCTTCACTTGCATACAAAGATGTGTAGCTCCAAATGTCTGGACTATTGTTCAACTCTCGAAAATATCATCTTGGGATTTCAATGTCTCCAAGATGTGCCAATCTTTGAACCAATATTTCACCTTACTACCATATGATCAGATAACTCTTGATCCCAACCAGGTCCAATTTTCAGATGCTCTGAAACTAAATTTTAACTTATCACAAATGGAGCCAGGAATCCAAGAGGATCAAAGACCTTTGAAGCCAAACTAAGAGCTGTATGTTTGTCCACCTTGTCTCATTCTCAGCCAGCTCTACTAAAGATTTCCCATTGAAGGTAAACAAATCCTCTCTTTGCTGCCAACAATGCCTAGCACTTTTGCGTCTATTGCCACAACTCCTTAATACCAGAATCCTCAATACTTTCTGCTGCATCAGGTACTAAACAGGACTGACTCATAAACTGTTGTAATGAGAATGATTGGTCTGCCATTTCTAAGCTCCATGCCAGCCACCCTCATTATAGCTCTGGCCTCCTGAATATCTGTTTAGCCATTTCTGTATTATCCACGGAACACAGCAAATCATCAACATAAAATTTTTTCCTAATGTGTTCAATAGTGTTAGGATAGAACTTCAGAATATTTCTTAAAATGGTACTGATAGTAGCTGCCAACAGAAATGGAATAGAGCTGAGGCCAAAGAACAGTGACTTCATTCTATATGCTTGAACCTTAGGTTCATTTCAAGAAGTCTTTCGTGTCCACCACAGATACCTTACTGCATCTCGGTCCTCTGTTTTAACTTTTTCCGCAAAAACGCTTGCTTCACATCTGCAGTCAATGCTACTCTACCAAACCTGAATCTCAGTAACAAGGAAAATAAATCTGCATTTAAATTTGGCCCAGCATCCAAACAGTCATTCAAGGACACACCACCTTTGTCCTTGGCTGAGCCATCAAAAACTACCCTCAGTTTGTGGTAGTTTTGTCTCGTCGTACCACTGCATGGGTGTGGCAGATAATGTGCCTCCTGGCTCACCATCTCACCTTGCACCCTTTCAGCATAGCCTCATTACATAGCTTAGGATGGCCTCATTGTATTCAATTAACAAATCTCATTTTTTCCTAGCCTGTACAATGAAGTCTCCAACCCCCGATTAGCTAGCTGAAGGTTTGAACCGGGTTTGCAAGAATCCTTCCAAGGAAGGCCAACTCATAGCAACCATCTCTAAACCCAATCCCTTTTTCAATTGCTCTAAAACATCACTGTTCACTGTACTTGCCTGTTTGCCTTTATGCCAATGGATTCAAGTTCCCAAAAGGCTTTCAAATGCCTTTCCAAACCATGGCTGTTCTCCTCAACCTTAACAAAAGGCTTTAATCTCCATTTCATTGCAATAGCTACCATGTAGCATCCAGCCTAGCTTACTTCAATATTACCGGATCTCGAGATGTGCGGACAATATTACCAGTGATGAAGTCCCAATACTACTAATCTCCAGTCAAAAGACTAATAGCTTCTGCTCCTTCAACTTATTATGCCCAAATAATTCCTTTAACTTGCAATTCTTGGACAAATGCCATACCTAAACAAGTAGTGATTGGAGCACAAAGTTCCTCAATCTCTACAGCTTGAACCTTGATAGTGGGACTTTGTGGTACAACCCCTTAACCAGAACTTCTACCTTCTTAACTTTGGTTCGGTTTGAACGGAACCCCCAAACCCAAATTCTTAAATTTTCCTCTTAAGTTCTTTAAACTTCAATTTTCTGGAAATTCTGATCTTAATAAGTTACACTGGCTACCAACTATCAAACAACATCTTACAGTAGCTTCTCCATCATTCCAATTAATAAGGCGCAGCTGTTGCAATAATCCTCCTTTACTTTTACTCCATTTCATAGCAGTGGCATGTGCCACTGATGTCTCTACTTCTGGGGTAGGCCTAATAGGAATGTTTTCACACAATAATGGCTGATGCCAGCCATGACATTTTTTGCAAAAAATTTTAAACTTACAAACCTGCTCTGTGACCTTTCAAAAAACATTTAAAACATGCTGTGGACTTAGTTACCCTGCCTTTCTCTCCTCAACAGGTAAGCTTAGCCACCTCACATTTATATGACTTGTGGTTGCCTTCGCAAAATATGCATTCCTTGATTCCCTTTAATTTATTCTCAGAGGATGCATGTACCTGTCACTGTACCTGGGCTATTCCTTTTTGTAGAAACCTTGGTGCTGTGCCTGCCTTTGTCCCCTTGTTTAACATCCCACTGTGCAAATTCAATTCCCTCTCGTCTTGCTAATTCTGTGCCTAAAAGACTTAACATCTGCTGAAGGGGATGTACACATGTTCTGTAGAGTGTCCCCTACTTAATTCAAGCAAAATTGAGCTAGGCAATTTAGACTCCAGTATAGTGACTAACATTATACCATACCTTTCATTCTTACACCCAAGTTGTCCAGGGACCTAGTTCTAACTTCAAATTCATCATATAACTGCCGTAACTCCTTGACACTATTGGATTATTTACAGGAGGTATAGCTAAAAGTTCACGGAGGTGGCTTTTAATTAAGATCTCTGGCTTACCAAACCGTTTCTTTAATATATCCCAAGCCACATTATAATTAGCCTCTGTTAATGCTAATCCTGCTATTGTCTTTGCTGCCTCCCCTTCCAAGAGGGACTGCAAATAATTAAACTTCTCCACCGCACTTAACACTTGACTAGAATGAACTGCTGATTGAAAACTGTCTGCCCATCCTTGCCATTCCTGAATACTCCCAGAAAATGTTTGAGTACAAGCCTCGGTAATTGAACTGCAGATCTGTTAACCCTTCACAAACACCATTTGTTGAGGGTTGTGTTTCATTATTAGACCTGTCTCTAACTGTACTAGCTGCTAAACTCTTTTGCTGGGTGGCATACTTTAATTATATCATCAATAATCTCTTCAAGTAAATTATGTTATTTTCTATTTCATCCTCTTCTATAAGAACCTCAATTTTAACATTTACTTCCTTAAGCAACCTTTTTAGTTTCTAATATGGAAAGCTGTGCCGTCACTAAGCTTAAATCCTCTTGCTCTATGGCAGAATCTATAGTGGAAATGACCTTTGTAATTAGACCTTTGTAGGCGCTTCTCCTTTTTCTAAACTTGTTCAATTCAGCTGCACTCATCTTCAATGCAAACAACAATTGGGCTCAATGCCAAATAAGCTGAATTGGCAAAATACTTAACCAAACTGATCAAACGCAAATTTTGCTTTTTTCAAATAAACTGAATTGCTTGGTTGGGTTATTGACCAACCACCAGTATGGAATACCGAAATTTTCCACCCAAGTAACTGATGCACCGAAGTCTGCAACCTTCGCGTACGAATAATAAACCAAAATTAACCAAACCGGTAAAAATGTAGGCCCAAAACAATGACAGACGAGTGGCCAAGTTTCGCAATTGGGCGACCAAACTTTCTACCCTGGGACCTTAACTCAATTATGTTCAACCCGTCTAGGCCTAACTTGGGCTACAATTTGGATAATCAGAACTTTGCCGAAAAATAGTCACTGACTCAGTCTTGGGCTAGAATCCGGTTCTGAAGGCCCATGTTATTATTTTTTTATTGGGGTCAAAATTCCAGCTGAGCCGTGAACGGCCAAGCTCTGAAGGGCCAGTTTAACCTACAGGCTACAGCCCAAGTTAAGCTAGGCTAAACCTCAGGGTTGCTGACTCGATGTGGGCCTACCTTAGGCCTCAGTTGCATAAAATTAATTGATAAAAAACGAAGGGCACTATTTATGGTCTTCTTTCTAAACCTTAAACAACAACGCAACCTGCACCATTGCACGATGCAACAATCTTGTATCTAAACAACCAAACTGAATTGCAAGAGAGCTCTCTATAAGACCACGCCCTGTAAGTGCCGCATTCAACAAACGAGTAGGAAGGACGCGCAGCGCCCAAAAAAAATGATGCCACAAGAGTGCTCAAACAATGATGCCACAAGAGCACAAAAATGCTAGCTCTAAATTAAGTGAATTTTTCACTAACCTTACAATTATGAGATAGATATACACACACCTTAACTTAATATATACAAGCAATGCTGCATCAATCAGCTTAGTCATCATATCGCCTTGGGACAACAATGGCTCTTCCTCTTCTAGATTTTCTAACACTCCCCACCGAAGAGACATTGTTGTCATTACCTTCTGCAAATTTAGCCAAGCCTTCTCCATGAGGCTGTAACTCAAATGTTTCATCTTGACTATCCGTGTTTTTGCTGATTTCTAAAGCATAGAGTTTTTGTATAGGTCTCTTTAATTTTCCTCCTGAAGTCTTTACCAGTGCGGACCTAACTAAATTGTCTTTGCCAACAAACAACTCTTCAATTATGGCAAGCTTCCAGCATTGCCTTGGTCTTTCATCCCCAATCATTACCACTTCTCCCACCTTGACACAATTTGCATTGGAGCCCTTTACATTGCCTGATGGGTAATAATTGAGTTCTGGCAAGTATTCCATCTGCCCCCTCTTCCATAACTGATCTTGTAGCTCTTCAAGGTACTTGAACCTTCTGGGTAACTCTCCTTGAGTGCTCTGGATAGGCTGCAAGTCTTCTGGCAAACTGGGGCTTGGTGTTAATCGTTTACCACAAAGAAAATGATTTGGTGTCAATGGCTCTGCATCCTGCATACTGTTATAAACAAAAGTGATACGCCGACTGTTCACCATTACTTCTACTTCACACAAAACAGTGCAGAATTCTTCTTTGCCAAATGAGCATTAGCTAAAAGTTTGTTTAATGGACACTTTACACTTCTCACTAGCCTTTCCCAGAATCCTCCCCACCATGGTTCTCTCTCAACAATAAACTCCCACTGTACCCCTTGGTGTGAAAAGTAGGATTGGAATCCTTCCTCTTTTAGCAAGGACCAAACTTCTTGGAGTTCCTTTGCAGCCCTTTTGAAGGCTTTTGCATTATCCGATATGATTTTATTTGGGAAACCCCTTCTGCTCACAAACCTTTTAAAGACCAAAAGAAATACATCACTACTTAAGTTGCTTACCAACTCCAAATGGATTGCGCTGGTGGTAGCACATGTGAAAAGACTATATAACCTTTGTTAGACTCCCCTTGCTCATAAACATAGACTGGACCTGCGAAGTTTACTCCCTACTACATCAAATGGAGAAGTATAGACACACCATTCTCTTGGAAGTGGAGCCACCCTTTCATAATAAGGCTTTGCACTCCAACGCTTGCAAACCACACATTTATTGCAAGACCTTTTTTACTACTTGTCTAATTTTAGGAATCCAAAACTGTTTGTCTGATCTCTATTATCACTTCTCTAACTTCAGCATGTAACAACTTATGATGCGTATCCAGGATCAAAAGTTCCACAAAGTGCCCCCCAGAAGGTAGCAAAATTGGATGTCTTTTCTCCTCTGGAAGCCCAGAAAACTGTAGTCTACCTCTTACTCTCAATAAGTCCTGATCCAAAAACACATCCAAACCCTTGAGAGTAGAATGTGTTGACAGAACCTGTAATGGACGGCTGGTAAGCAATTCCCTCTCTTCACCAAATTTTTTCTTCTGCACATATACCACCCAGTATTGCCTGGCTTGCTGAATCTCCTTACTGTTCAGAATTCCTTCCCTTCTTGTTTCTCCCTTAATGTTGTTTGTAAATCTATATACCCATGCTGTCACTCTTAACAACCTTTTCAGACTGCTAATGTCCTCAAGCCTCAATATGGGGTCCTGCTGTATAACTTGACAACTGTTCACAGTGCATTTTCTCATCTCACTCACCCATTCTTCTTGAGCCTGGCATTCTCCTACAATGGGCTGATTAGAAGGCCAGTTTTCACTTCCAAGTTTTAGCCACTCTGACCCTGTGACCCATTCCACCACAAACTTGACTGTGCAAGATCTTTCACTGAAATTCCTCGTGTTGGTAAATCAGCTAGGTTTTGGGTGCCTGGACACTGCTCCCATTGCTTGGGATCTGTATGTGCTTGAATTTCCTCCATCCTATTGGCAACAAATGGTTTCCATTTCCTTGCCTGGATTCTTAACCAGTGCCAAACTATAGTGGAGTCTGTCCAATAATAACTTGGAATTTCATAGAGGGCCAAAGACTTTTGCACTGTAACTGCAAGCCGACTAGCAATAACTGCACCCATCAATTCCAACCTTGGAATAGAAAGCCTTTTCAAAGGTGCTACTCTGCTCTTTGCAGCAACCAACCTGCAACTTACTTCCTCTTTGAATGTGCCTCTTATATAAATACAAGTTGCATAGGTTTCCTCACTTGCATCACAAAAGATGTGCAGCTCCAAATTGTCTGGACTATTGTTCAACTCTCCAAAGTACCATCTTGGGATTTCAATGTCTCCAAGATGTGCCAATTCTTTGAACCAATATTCCTCCTTACTACCATATGATCAGGTAACTCTTGGTCCCAACCAAGTCCAATTTCCCAGATGCTCTGAAACCAAATTTTTGACTTTATCACAAATGGAGCCAGGAATCCAAGAGGATCAAAGACCTTTGAAGCCAAACTAAGAGCTGTACGTTTTGTCCACCTTGTCTCATTCTCAGGCAGCTCTACTAAAGATTTCCCATTGAAGGTAAACAAATACTCTCCTTGCTGCCAAACAATGCCTAGCACTTTTGCGTCTATTGCCCACAACTCCTTAATACCAGAATCCTCAGTACTTTCTGCTGCATCAGGTACTAAACAGGACTGACTCATAAAAACTTGTAATTGAGAATGATTGGTCTGCCATTTTCTAAGCGCCCTCATTATAGCTCTAGCCTCCCTGAATATCTGTTTAGCCATTTCTGTATTATCCACGGAACACAGCAAATCATCAACATAAAATTTTTCCTTACGTGTTTAATAGTGTTAGATAAACTTCAGAATATTTCTTAAAATGGTACTGCATAGTAGCTGCCAACAGAAATGGAATAGAGCTGAGGCCAAACAGCAGTGACTTCATTCTATATGCTTGAACCTTAGGTTCATTTTCCAACAAGTCTTTCGTATCCACCCACAGATACCTTACTGCATCTCTGTCCTCTGGTTTTAACTTTATCCGCAAAAAGGCTTGCTTCACATCTGCAGTCAATGCTACTCTACCAAACCTGAATCCAGGGCCGTTTTCTGGCATAAGTAGACTAAGCGGCCGCTTAGGGCCCCGCTGCTTCTAGGGGGCCCCTAGACAGGCTCCCAGGTCATAGCTCAGTGGGCAAGAATAGGAATATAGCTGAAGTTATTATTATTATTATTATTATTAATTAAAGTTTTTGTATGAGACAAATGTGATAAAACGGAGACAAACGAAACGTTTTGGTCGTTATGTGTAAATAACTATTGTGAGATCTTATTTCTATATTATTTAACTTTATTCTTACTATATGCTTATACTTTCCTAAATGCTTAATTTTTCTAGTATTGCAAAACATTATTTCACTAATTTACTAATTATCAAAAGATTTTGTAACACTTTAAAACCTAGGATTATTTTCGTTATGTTTTCAAGTTTGTTAATTTTTTCTCATCTTTTTCAGATAATGTGAATTTTGTTGGTTAAAACCTAAATGGTCTGATTATTTGAATGTATTTGATTAACGTTAGAATTATAACAATTATTATTATTATTATTATTATTATTATTATTATCATGATTATTATTATTTAGCAGATTAGTTGTGGTTAACTAGATGTGACTTCGTGCATCTTGGAAAATGAAACGACATTATCCATCAGGAGCTGAAAAACGGAAAAATAAGAAAATAGAGGAGTAGAAGCTTTCCAGTAGCACAGGTGAGATGTGCCACGGCCCACTTGTATATTCTTATGATTACAGTTCAGGCAAGTAAGTTAGGTAGACCATCAAGCTAGGCAAAATGCTCAGGAATCGTGTAGAGTAAGCTAGTCTCTGTAATATTTATAATATTTCGAAATGTGAAATTTAATGGATCACATCACCTCAAATTCTGTTCACAGATCAATTATCGAACAAGATAAGAAAGAGTATTTTAGTAAAATTAACAGAATATGTAATGTTATGTTCTTCTCAGGAGCACTACTGAAATATTTGGAAAAGCCATCCTCAGCAAAGCCTGATGAGCATTATGAGCCAACAGCAGGACCATCCTCTATGCAACCTCAAACACCAGTAGAAGTAGAGCCTGATGAACCAACAAGTGGCCATCTTCTATTCAGCTTCAAACACCACACACAAGCATTTCTACTGAGCAACAAGAACCAAGATCTGCTCCATCGCTTGATCCGTATGACTGGTCAGTTGTCCTGTCAGATGCCTTGGAGACAGATCTGGTGTCTCGAGGACCATTTCAATCAGTCCAGATTCACATTCCCTAAAAGAGAGGACGGTAGAAGCGTTCATCACCATTACCTGTACAGAACATTAATTAATGGGGAAAAAATAAAGCGAAGCTGGCTGATGTACTCTAGAAGGAATGATGCTCTTTATTGCTTCTGCTGCAAGTTGTTTTCAAGGAAGTCGTACAAACTAATTACGGATGGGCTTTCAGACTGGATAAACGTTGGTTCGCTTCTGAAAGGCCATGAAAATAGTTCAGAACATGCAGATAACATGGCAACATGGAAGGATCTGGAACTGCGGCTAAAAACTGGGAGGACCATTGACCAAACTGAAATGTCATTAATGGAGGTAGAGCGAAGATGCTGGCGAGATGTTCTCACACGTCTTGTAAGTATAATCCAATCACTGGCAGAGAGAAACCTTGCTTTCAGGGGATCTTTCTCTACATTGTACAATCGAGACAATGGCAACTTCTTGAAGGAGGTTGAGCTGCTTGCCAAATTTGATCCAGTGATGAAACAACACATCAGCAGAGTCGAAAGTGGCCAATATAGTCATTCAAGTTACCTAGGAAACATCATTCAAAATGAGCTCATTGGGTCCATTAGTGGGAAGATCTTGGATGCCATTATTGCAGAAATAAAACAAGCTAAATATTACTCACTCATTTTAGACTACACTCCAGACATAAGCCACCAAGAACAGATGTCGATTATTATCAGAACTGTTAAAATGGGTGAAGTACCAGAAATAAAAGAATACTTCTTGGGCTTTCTTGAGGCTTCAGAAAGTACAGGCCTGAGTTTATCAGTTCTGATTCTGAAGAGACTAGATGAACTGAATATTCACTTTGATGACTGCAGAGGAGTCATATGACAACGGAGCGAAAGGGGCACTAGTTATGGTCTTCTTTCTAAACCTTGCAACAACAACACAACCTGCACCATTGCACGATGCAACAATCTTGTATCTAAACAACCAAACTGAATTGCAAGAGAGCTCTCTATAAGACCACACCCTGTAAGTGCCGCATTCAACAAACGAGTAGGAAGGACGCGCAGTGCCCCCCAAAAAATGATGCCACAAGAGTGCCCAAACAATGATGCCACAAGAGCTAAAAATGTTAGCTCTAAATTAAGTGAATTTTTCACTAACCTTACAATTATGAGATGGATATATATATATATATATATATATATATATATATATATATATATATATATATATATATACACACACACACACACACACCCTAACTTAATATATACAAGCAATGCTGCATCAATCAGCTTAGTCATCATATCGCCTTGGGACAACAATGGCTCTTCCTCTCTTCCTCTTCTAGATTTTCTAACACTGATCTCTATTATCACTTCTCTAACTTCAGCATGTAGCAACTTATGATTCGTATCTAGGATCAAAAGTTCCACAAAGTGACCCCCAGAAGATTGCAAATTGGATGTCTTTTCTGGAAGCCCAGAAAACTGTAGTCTACCTCCTACTCTCAATAAATCCTGATCCAAAAACACACCCAAACCCTTGAGAGCAGAATGTGTTGGTAGAACTTGTAATGGATTGCTGGTGAGCAATTTTCTCTCTTCACCAAATTTTTCCTTCTGCACATATACACCCAGTATTGCCTGGCTTGCTGAATCTACTTACTGTTCAGAATTCCTTCCCTTCTTGTTTCTCCCTTAATGTTGTCTGTAAATCTATAACCATGCTGTCTTAACAACCTTTTCAGAGT
Organism: Bathynomus jamesi; assembly: GCA_023014485.1. Lineage (NCBI taxonomy): Eukaryota > Metazoa > Arthropoda > Malacostraca > Isopoda > Cirolanidae > Bathynomus > Bathynomus jamesi. The sequence goes on from JAJOZX010003637.1 coordinate 148,343, forward strand.
GCTAATGCCCTCAAGCCTCAATATGGGTTCCTGCTGCATAACTTGACAACGTTTCACGGTGCATTTTCTCATCTCACTCACCCATTCTTCTTCAGCCTGGCATTCTCCTACAATAACCTGATTAGAAGGCCAGTTTTCACTTCCAAGTTTTAGTCACTCTAGCCCATTCCACCACAAACTTGACTGTGCAAGATCTTTCACCGAAATTCCTCATGTTGGTAAGTCAGTTGGGTTTTGGGTACCTGGACAATGCTTCCATTGCTTTGGATCTGTGTGTGCTTGAATTTCCTCCACCCTATTGGCAACAAATGGTTTCCAGTTCCTTGCCCGGCTTCTTAACCTGAGCCAAACTATAGTGGAGTCTGTCCAATAATAATTTGGAATTTCATAAAGGCCCAAAGACTTTTGTACTGTAACTGCAAGCCGACTAGCAATAACTGCACCCATCAATTCCAACCTTGGAATAGAAAGCCTTTTCAAAGGTGCTACTCGGCTCTTTACAGCAACCAACCTGCAACTTACTTCTTCTTCGAATGTGCCTCTTATATAAATGAAAGTTGCATAGGCTTCCTCACTTGCATCACAAAAGATGTGCAGCTCCAAATTATCTGGATTATTGTTCAACTCTCGAAAATACCATCTTGGGATTTCAATGTCTCCAAGATGTGCCAATTCTTTGAACCAATATTTCCACTTTACCACCACATAATCGGATAACTCTCGGTCCCAACCAAGTTCAATTTACCAGATGCTCTGAAACCAAATTTTTTACTTTTTCACAAATGGAACCAGGAATCCAAGAGGATCAAAGATCTTTGAAGCCAAACTAAGAGCTGTGCGTTTTGTCCACATTGGCTCATTCTTAGCCAGCTCAACTAAAGATTTCCCATTGAAGGTAAACAAATACTCTCCTTGCTGCCAAACAATGCCTAGCACCTTTGTGTCTATTGCCCACAACTCCTTCATACCAGAATCTTCAATACTTTCTGCTCATCAGGTCCTACACAGGACTGACTCAAAAACTGTTGTAACAGAATGATTGGTCTGCCATTTTCTAAGCTCCATGCCAGCTTCCATCATTATAGCTCTAGCCTCCCTGAATATCTGTTTAGCCATTTCTGTATTATCCACGGAACACAGCAAATCATCAACATAAAAAATTTTCCTTATGTGTTCAATAGTGTTAGGATAGACTTCAGAATATTTCTTAAAATGGTACTGCATAGTAGCTGCCAACAAAAATGAACTGTGGCCAAACAACACTGACTTCATTCTATATGCTTGAACCTTAGGTTCATTTTCCAACAAGTTTTTCGTATCCACCCACAGATCCCTTACTGCAGCTCTGTCCTCTGGTTTTAACTTTATCTTCAAAAAGGCTTGCTTCACATCTGCAGTCAATGCTACTCTAACAAACCTGAATCTCAGTAACAAGGAAAATAAATCTGCATTTAAATTTGGCCCAGCATCCAAACAGTCATTCAAGGACACACCACCTTTGTCCTTGGCTGAGCCATCAAAAACTATCCTCAGTTTGGTGGTAGTTTTGTCTCGACGTACCACTGCATGGTGTGGCAGATAATGTGCCCCCTGGATCACCAGCTCACCTTGCACCCTTTCAGCATACCCCTCCTTTACATAGCTTATGATGGCCTCATTGTATTCATTTAACAACTCCTTATTTTTCCTTAGCCTGTGCAATGAAGTCTTCAACCTCCTATTCGCTAGCTGAAGGTTTGAGCCGGGTTTGCAAGTATCCTTCCAAGGGAGGCCAACTTCGTAGCAAATCGAGTGAGCAACCCTGAGGTAGGACCTAATAGGACCTCCAAGTCCGTAAGTTTTTAGTCTAGCTTAACTTGCGCGGTAGCTTAAACTGGCCCTTCAGAGCTTGGCCGTTCACGGCTCAGCTGGGATTCTGAACCCAATAAAAAAAAAAAATTAACATGGTCCTTCGAACCGGATTCTAGCCCACGACTGAGTCAGTAACTATTTTCCGGCAAAGTTCTAATTGTGCAAATTGTAGCCCAAGTTAGGCCTAGACGGGTTGAGCATAATTGAGTTAAGGTCCCAGGGTAGAAAGTTTGGTCGCCCAATTGCGAAACTTGGCCACTCGTCTGTCATTGTTTTGGGCCTACATTTTTACCGGTTTGGTTAATATTGGTTTATTATTTGTAGGCGAAGGTTGCAGCCTTCAGTGCGGCAGTTACTTGGATGGGAAATTCGGTATTCCAATGGTGGTTGGTCAGTACCCCATCCAGCAATTCAGTTTATTTGAAAAAAGCAAAATTTGAGTTTGATCAGTTTGGTTAAATATTTTTGCCAATTCAGCTTATTTGGTATTGAACCCAAATGTTGTTTGCATTGAAGATGAGTGCAGGTGAATTGAACAAGTTTAAAAAAAGGAGAAGCGCCTACAAGGTCTAATTACAAAGGTCATTGCCACTATAGATTCTGCCATAGAGCAAGAGGATTTAAGCTTAGTGACTGCACAGCTTTCCATATTAGAAACTAAAAAGGTTGCTCTACGAAGTAAATGTTAAAATTGAGGCTCTTATAGAAGAGGATGAAATAGAAAATAACATAATTTACTTTGAAGAGATTATTGATGATATAATTAAAGTATGCCGCAGAGCAAAAGAGTTTAGCAGCTCAGTACAGTTAGAGACCAGGTCTAATAATGAAACACAACCCTCAACAAATGGTGTTTGTGAAGTTAAGGTTAACAGATCTGCAGTTCAGTCACCGAGGCTTGTACTCAAAACATTTTCTGGGAGTATCTCAGGAATGGCAAGGAATGGCAGACAGTTTTCAATCAGTAGTTCATTCTAGTCAAGTGTTAAGTGCGGTGGAGAAGTTTAATTATTTGCAGTCCCTTGGAAGGGGAGGCAGCAAAGACAATAGCAGGATTAGCATTAACAGAGGCTAATTATAATGTGGCTTGGGATATATTAAAGAAACGGTTTGGTAAGCCAGAGATCTTAATTAAAAGCCACCTCCGTGAACTTTTAGCTATACCTCCTGTTAATAATCAATAGTGTCAAGGAGTTACGGCAGTTATATGATGAATTTGAAGTTAGAACTAGGTCCTGGACAACTTGGGTGTAGGAATGGAAAGGTATGGTATAATGTTGGTCACTATACTGGAGTCTAAATTGCCTAGCTCAATTTTGCTTGAATTAAGTAGGGGACACTCTACAGAACATGTGTACATCCCCCTTCAGCAGATGTTAAGTCTTTTAAACACAGAATTAGCAAGACGAGAGGGAATTGAGTTTGCACAGTGGGATGTTAAACAAGGGGACAAAGGCAGGCACAGCACCAAAGTTTCTACAAAAAGGAATAGCCAGGTACAGTGTCAGCTGTACATGCATCCTCTGAGAATAAATTAAAGGGAATCAAGGAATGCATATTTTGTGAAGGCAACCACAAGTCATATAATGTGAGTGGCTGAGGCTTTACCTGTTGAGGAGAGAAAGGACAGGGTAACTAAGTCCACAGCATGTTTTAAATGTTTTTTGAAAGGTCACAGAGCAAGGTTTTGTAAGTTTAAAATTTTGTGCAAAAATTGCCATGGCCGGCATCAGCCATTATTGTGTGAAAACACTCCTAGTAGGCCTACCCCAGAAGTAGAGACATCAGTGGCACATGCCACTGCTATGAAAGGGAGTAAAAGTAAAGGGGGATTATTGCAAACAGCTGCAGCATTATTAATTGGGAATGATGGAGAAGCTACTGTAAGAGTGTTGTTTGATAGTGGTAGCCAGTGTAGCTTTATTAAGACCAGAATTTCCAGAAAATTGAAGTTTAAAGAACTTAAGAGGGAAAATTTAAGAATTTCTGGGTTTGGGGGTTCCGTTCAAAACCGAACCAAAGTTAAGAAGGTAGAAGTTCTGGTTAAGGGGTTGTTACCACAAGTCCCACTATCAAGGTCCAAGCTGTAGAGATTGAGGAACTTTGTACTCCAGTCACTACTTGTTTAGATATGGCATGTGTCCAAGAATTGCAAGTTAAAGGAATTAATTTGGGCAATAATAAGTTTGAAGGAACAGAAGATATTAGTCTTTTGATTGGAGATGACTATTATTGGGACTTCATCACTGGTAATATTGTCCGCACATCTCGAGATCCGGTAGCTATTGAAAGTAAGCTAGGCTGGATGCAGCGGATGCTACATGGTAGCTATTGCAATGAAATGGAGATTAAAGCTCTTTTGTTAAGGTTGAGGAGAACAGCCATGGTTTGGAAAGGCATTTGAAAGCCTTTTGGGAACTTGAATCCATTGGCATAAGGACAAACAGGAGAAGCAGGCGAGTACAGTGAACAGTGATGTTTTAGAGCAATTTGAAAAGGGATTGGGTTTAGAGATGGTTGCTATGAAGTTGGCCTCCCTTGGAAGGATTCTTGCAAACCCAGCTTCAAACCTTCAGCTAGATAATAGGAGGTTGGAGACTTCATTGTACAGGCTAAGAAAAATGAGGAGTTGTTAATTGAATACAATGAGGCCATCCTAAGCTATGTAAGGGAGGGCTATGCTGAAAGGGTGCAAGGTGAGCTGGTGAGCCAGGAGGCACATTATTGCCACACTGCAGTGGTACGGCGAGACAAAACTACCACCAAACTGAGGGTAGTTTTTGATGGCTCAGCCAAGGACAAAGGTGGTGTGTCCTTGAATGACTGTTTGGATGCTGGGCCAAATTTAAATGCAGATTTATTTTCCTTGTTACTGAGATTCAGGTTTGGTAGAGTAGCATTGACTGCAGATGTGAAGCAAGCCTTTTTGTGGATAAAGTTAAAACCAGAGGACAGAGATGCAGTAAGTATCTGTGGTGGATACGAAAGACTTGTTGGAAAATGAACCTAAGGTTCAAGCATATAGAATGAAGTCAGTGTTGTTTGGCCTCAGCTCTAGTCCATTTCTGTTGGCAGCTACTATGCAGTACCATTTTAAGAAATATTCTGAAGTCTATCCTAACACTATTGAACACATAAGGAAAAATTTTATGTTGATGATTTGCTGTGTTCCGTGGATAATACAGAAATGGCTAAACAGATATTCATGGAGGCTAGAGCTATAATGAGGGAGGCTGGCATGGAGCTTAGAAAATGGCAGACCAACATTCTCAATTACAAGAGTTTATGAGTCAGTCCTGTGTAGGACCTGATGCAGCAGAAAGTATTGAGGATTCTGGTATTAAGGAGTTGTGGGCAGACACAAGGTGCTAGGCATTGTTTGGCAGCAAGGAGATTTGTTTACCTTAATGGCTTGAGAATGAGACAAGGTGGACAAAACGTACAGCTCTTAGTTTGGCTTCAAAGGTCTTTGATCCTCTTGGATTCCTGGCTCCATTTGTGATAAAGTAAAAAATTTGGTTTCAGAGCCTCTGGGAAATTGGACTTGGTTGGGACCAGAGTTATTCGTGATCATGTGGTGGTAAGGTGGAAATATTGGTTCAAAGAATTGGCACATCTTGGAGACATTGAAATCCCAAGATGGTACTTTGGAGAGTTGAACAATAGTCCAGACAATTTGGAGCTGCACATCTTTTGTGATGCAAGTGAGGAAGCCTATGCAACTTGTATTTATATAAGAGGCACATTCAAGAAAGTAAGTTGCAGGTTGGTTGCTGCAAAGAGCAGAGTAGCACCTTTGAAAAGGCTTTCTATTCCAAGGTTGAATGATGGGTGCAGTTATTGCTAGTCGGCTTGCAGTTACAGTGCAAAAGTCTTTGGCCCTTATGAAATTCCAAGCTATTATTGGACAGACTCCACTATAGTTTGGCACTGGTTAAGAAGCCAGGCAAGGAAATGGAAACCACTTGTTGCAATAGGGTGGAGGAAATTCAAGCACATACAGATCCCAAGCAATGGAAGCAGTGTCCAGGCACCCAAAACCCAGCTGATTTACCAACACGAGGAATTTCGGTGAAAGATCTTGCACAGTCAAGTTTGTGGTGGAATGGGCCAGAGTGGCTAAAACTTGGAAGTGAAAACTAGCCTTCTAATCAGCCTATTGTAGGAAAATACCAGGCTGAAGAAGTATGGGTGAGTGAGGTGAGAAAATGCACTGTGAACAGTTGTCAAGTTATGCAGCAGGACCCCATATTGAGGCTTGAGGACATTAACAGTTTGAAAAGGTTAAGAGTGACAGCATGGGTATATAGATTTACAAACAACATTAAGGAAGAAACAAGAAGGGAAGGAATTCTGAACACTAAGTAGATTCAGCAAGCCAGGCAATACTGGGTGGTATGTGTGCAAAGTAAAAATTTGGTGAAGAGAGGGAATTGCTCACCAGCCGTCCATTACAGGTTCTACTAACACATTCTGCTCTCGAGGGTTTAGATGTGTTTTTGATCAAGGTCTATTGAGAGTAGGAGGTAGACTACAGTTTTCTGGGCTTCCGGAGAAGAAAGACATCCAATTTTGCTACCTTCTGGGGGGCACTTTGTGGAACTTTTGATCCTGGATACGCATGATAAGTTGTTAATGCTGAAGTTAGAGAAGTGATAATAGAGATCAGACAACAGTTTTGGATTCCCAAAATTAGACAAGTAGTAAAAAGGTGTTGCATAAATGTGTGGTTTGCAAGCGTTGGAGTGCAAAGCCTTATTATGAAAAGGTGGCTCCACTTCCAAGAGAACGGTGTGTCTATACTGCCTCATTTGATGTAGTGGGAGTAGACTTTGCAGATCCCATCTATGTGTATGAGCAAGGGGAGTCTAACAAAGGTTATACATGTCTTTTCACATGTCCTACCACCAGAGCAACCCATTTGGAGTTGGTAAGCAACAGTGGCGGCTCGTCGGTAGGCATTGCGGAACTGCACCCCTAAATTTTTTATTTACAATTGAAATAATCAAGAACAATATAAGGATGAGCTCACTGAATAACTTTTCAATAACTTTTGAAACTTTTATTCATTGCTCAATGCTCATCCTTTTATTTCAGTAATTATTTCAACCCATTCTTGGAGACAGCACCCCTAGAATTTTTAGTCACGAGCCGCCACTGGTAAGCAACTTAAGTAGTGATGTATTTCTTTGGCCTTTAAAAGGTTTGTGAACAGAAGAGGTTTCCCAAATAAATCATATCGGACGGATAATGCAAAAACCTTCAAAAAGGCTGCAAAAGAACTCGAAGAAGTTCGGTTCTTTGCTAAAAGGAGAGAGAGATTCCAATCCTACTTTTCACACCATGGGGTACAGTGGAGTTTATTGTCGAGAGAGCACCATGGTGGGGAGGATTTGGGAAAGGCTAGTGAGAAGTGTAAAGTGTCCATTAAACAAACTTTTAGCTGATGCTCATTTGAGCAAAGAAGAATTCTGCACTGTTTTGTGTGAAATAGAAGCAATGGTGAACAATAGGCCTATCACCTTTGTTTATAACAGTATGCAGGATGCAGAGCCATTGACACCAAACCATTTTCTCTGTGGTAAACGATTAACATCAAGCCCCAGTTTGCCAGAAGATTTTCAGCCTATCGAGAGCACTCAAGAAGAGTTAACCAGAAGGTTCCAGTACCTTGAAGAGCTACAAGATCAGTTATGGAAGAGGTGGCAGATGGAATACTTGCCAGAACTCAATTATTACCCATCAGGCAATGTAAAGGGCTCCAAAGCAAATTGTATCAAGGTGGGAGAAATGGTAATGATTGGGGATGAAAGACCAAGGCAATGCTGGAAGCTTGGTATAATTGAAGAGTTGTGATAGCGTGGGGTAGACACCCAGTTAGGTTACTTAGGTTCTAGCAAACAATCAAAAGCACTTACCGGTGCGTTGATTAGGTATTCCTTGAAGCCTACCGTTTATTCCTGTGTCCCACAACAGCCTACCTAACTCTCTCTTACATTACCAATTTAGAAGCTATAGACATTACCCTAACTATACTTAAGTACGAACAACTTCCTACCCGATTGTTACCTTAGATTCATCACTAATTTTACTCAGCACCAAAGATTAGGTCAGATAGGAAAAAACATGTCTAGGCCAGACCAAAGCAATACGAACCCCGTTGGTTCGTTATGGCTTCGTCTTGCCATTTCAGCTTAGATTTAGTGATTTACTCTTTAGTGACTTTTAGACTATATACATATATATACATACACGTCACCATCACTCCTCCCCTACAAGTTTAGTCTGTCAGGGGGATGAGGGACCCTAGACGACCTGCGGAGCGGGGGTTGATGTAGTAGGATCAGGTTGCACCCTGTATAGGCGGGCAAGTTGAACCATTTTCCGGGAGGCAGTTTCTCTCTTCCGGAAGACTCTGGTCCTTCTGCACTTCCCGTTCCCATATCTGGTCTGATGGCGTTTATAAACGACCATCTTCTAGTTGGCACTTGAAGGAAACAGGGCCCGTTCTCTCCTGCACGTTGCAGGACCCATTTGGTCCAGCCCCATAGTTCGAATCACAACTGGATCATTAGGTTTCGCTTCTAGAAACTCTCCCTCTTTTTAGTGTCGTGGTACAACTTCTGTTTTCCTGATGGCGTAAACTCGTTGTTGTAACATTTCGTTTGGACGTAACAAATCAAAAACTGAACGAATTCCCCGGCCAATCAGAAGTTTAGAGGGAGACACCCCTGTCGTGGTGTGTGGGTGTTATTCGATATTTAAACAAAAATTTATCCAACACCACTTGGCATTTCTCCCACGAGAATGACGCAAGGCCGACTTGAAAGTACGGACCATGTTTTCCGCGAGAACCGTTAGTAGACGGGTGGAAAACACTAGATCGGACATGTCTAATGCCATTTAGGTGGACGAAGGAACGAAATTCCTCACGGTAAAACAAGTACCATGTCGGAAACCAGGACTACGGTAAAACCCCATCGAGCGAAACTGAACGGAGTAAGCGAATCGTTACACCCGAAGTCGTGGAAGTGGTTGGAAAAATTTCCAACCCACTTAGAGTAGCATCCACCATGACTAGGAAATAAATATTTTTATAGGACCTGCATAGTCACATGGATCCTATGCCACGGTATAGTAGGCCCATTCCCAAGGATGAAGTGGACTTTTACCTTGGGAGATCTCTGTTCTCTAGGCAGCTTGACAGGAACGAACAATGATTCGAGTTCTCCATCTAAACCAGGCCACCAGAAATAAGCTCTCGCCAGCTCTTTCATTTTTGTGCGCCCATGTGTTCAGCGTGAAGTTCCTTCACTAAATTCGACCCTTTATTGGGAATAATCACTCTGTGGCCCCTAAGACAGCCATTTTGAATAGAGAGGCCAGACTGACCATGAATAAAAGGCTGTAATTCACTCTCAACCTTAGTAGGCCAACCAACTGAGCAGAAATGGATGACCCTAGACAGAATAGGGTCTGATTTTGTCCACTGCTCTATTTGTCTGCAGATACTGGAGTGGATTCAAAAACTCCACCAAGTGAACCATTCTGTAGGTATAGGTACACATCATTTGGATTTATCTAAGGGAACCTCTTAGCGCATCAGCCGTACCTAGAAGTTTACCTGACCGATGTACTAAGTCAAATTTATAGGCTGTGTAGAATCAGTGCCCATCGTTGAATCCTACCTGAGGCCATAACTGGAATATTTTATTAGGTGAAAATAAACCTAAAAGAGGCTTATGGTCAGTAATTAGTTTAAATTCATGACCCCATAGATAGAAATGAAATTTTTTTACTGCAAATACTAAGGCTAATGCTTCACGTTCCACTTGTGCATATCGTCTTTCCGTCTCAGTTAGTTTCTAGAAGCAAAACAGATAGGCCTATCTACACCATCAATGTGGTGAGATAACACTGCCCCAATTCCATAAGAACTGCTGTCTGCTGAAACTACGAGAGGAAGTTTAGGATCATAATGCACTAGGAGAGTGGACTTTAGTAGTACGTCCTTGGAAGCCTCAAATGCTTCCTTTTGAGTTTTCTCCCATCTCCACTGTTCCCCAGATCGTAATAGCTTATTCAGGGGTTCAAGGAAAGTCGATGCATTAGGCAAAAATTTCCTATAAAGTTAGGAGACCTAAATAAGCTTGTAACTGTGTGATGTTTTGTGGAGGTGGTGCCTTTTCTATTGCTTCTAGTTTATCCACCGTTGGATGAATGCCTGAGGCATCTATGCGGAACCCTAAATATGAAACCTCGTTAGTGACCCATGAAACTTTTCTCTCTTTAGCTTAAGTCCAGCATCCCGGAGTCTTTTTAGAACCGTGGTTAATCTAGTTAGGTGTTCTTTTTTAGTCGAACCTGAAATGAGGACATCATCTAGAAAGCAAAGTACCCCTGGAATGTGACCTAGAACTTGGTCCATTGTCCTCTGAAAAATACCTGGAGCCGATGCTATTCCATAGCATAGCCTATTGTACTTATATAGGCCTCGGTGCGTATTTATGATAGTTAATTCTTTAGAGTTTTCATCTAAACTTAGTTGAGCATAGGCTTGGGACATATCGAGTTTTGTGAAATATTTTCCCCCAGCAAGAGAGCTAAATAATTCATCAGGCTTGGGTATAGGATAGCAATCTAGAAGGACGGCTCTATTTGCTGTTAAACGGTAATCCCCGCATAACCGCACGGACTTGTCCGGTTTTAGTACAGGAACTACTGGGGCAGCCCACTTAGCGTGTGTGACTGGTTCAATAATTTTATCTTTTAGCAGCCTGTCAATTTCTAAATCTACCTTCTCCCGCAGTGCATGCGCAATTGAACGAGCCTTACAAAATTTCGGAGTTACATTAGGATCTACTTCTATGCAGACCTGATGGCCTTTTAGGTTGCCTACTTCAGGCCCAAAAATAGAAGAAAACTCCCTTAACAATGAGTCTATGTCAGATGGATATGAAAGTGTATGCACATCTGCCTGACCCCTTGGCAAGATTTTGTCAATTGGCATTTCCAAAGCATCAATCCAATCACGGCCTAGTAGAGTAGGCCCTTGCTCATCCACCACTAAAAGGGTTAAGGGATGAGACAAAGTTTTCTGGTTAAGTGTAACTGTGACGTATGCTTCTCCACAAATAGGTATTTGTATGTCACCGTACTTCTTCAAAATCGTTTTAGATGCATGTAGTTTTGGTGTTGTTTTTGAAAATCTTATCAAAACTACCTTGGACATGACCGTCCGGGCAGCACCCGTATCCAATTCTAGAGGAACTGTAATTCCATCTAGGCCTACCTCTACAATATATGGGCCTGTATTTTCCCCACTTTGCTGCTCATAGAATAGGTACTCCACTCCAATGTTCGAAGTATTTCCCTTTTGAGGATTTATACTAGAAATGTTAAAATTAGAATTTTCACCCTTTGTTTTCTTTGAATAACACACTTTAGCTATGTGGCCTATTTTACTACAGTTTCGGCAAACTGCTTCTTTAAAAGGGCAATCTTTCTTCCAATGGTGTTTTCCACACCCTGTACATGGCTTGGAAGGCTTAGTAGAATTAGTAGGCTTAGTCATATTCGCCTCATACCTTTTATTTGCCTGTCTAGTAGGCTCGTTAGGTCTGCCAGGCCTAGAAGATTTAAAGCTATTTACGTGTTGGGCTTTACTACTATGATTTCCAAAAGCTCTAACATCTTTAGCAGCTGCTTCTCTAGCCGTAGCTATTTCTACAGCCTGACTAAAAGTTAGGTCCTGTATGGCTAATAGGGCTCTCTGGTAGACTCCTCTTGAGACCCATTACAAACCTATCTCTTAGCATTTCATCTAATTTGTCCCCAAATTTACACGTACGGCTATGGCTTTTTATTCCTGCAACAAACTCTGCAATGCTTTCATTTCCCGTCTGATGCCTTGAATAAAATTTGAAACGTCATAGATGAGAACTACTCGGGGTTTGTAGTGATCGGTTAGGGCCTGTACCAATTCCTTATAGGTGCAAGTTTCCGGTGCTTTAGGAGAAACTAGGTCCATAACTAAACCAAACGTTTTAGGGCCTATTATAGTTAAAAAGGTAGGTACCTTCTTAGCATCCGGAATGGAATTTGCCTCGAAAAACAACTCACCCTAGTGGCATAAGCTTCGAAGTCCTCCCCATTGTCTTCGTAGGGGCTTATATGGCCAATCACCGACATGCTAGAGCAAAACCGAATTAGACCAACTCACGTGAAGTAGGCTAGGTTAGGTTTAAATTTGGTCTAGTTACTGAATAGTGAATTTTATTAGAGTTAGGGCTGAATAGTGAATTGTATTAGAGTTAGGCTGAGTAAGAATTAGTTTTAGAGTTAGGGCTGAGTAGGAATTAGTTTTAGAGTTAGGGCTGAGTAGGAATTAGTTTTAGAATTAGGGCGGCGGGACCTACGCTATAGTACGGTAGCTTCCCCACACAAACAACCCAAATCGGACGACCCACTAGTCTGCATCCAATTTTCCAAACAACCACTTGAACCCAATAAGCCAAATTAACCCAATAAGCCAAATTAACCCAATGAGCCAAATTTAACCCAATGAACAAAATTTAACCAAATGAGCCAAATCCCATCCTCGTCGCCAAATGTGATAGCGTGGGGTAGACACCCCAGTTAGGTTACTTAGGTTCTAGCAAACAATCAAAAGCACTTACCGGTGCGTTGAATTAGGTATTCCTTGAAGCCTACCGTTTTATTCCTGTGTCCCACAACAGCCTACCTAACTCTCTCTTACATTACCAATTTAGAAGCTATAGACATTACCCCTAACTATACTTAAGTACGAACAACTTCCTACCCGATTTGTTACCTTAGATTCATCACCTAATTTTACTCAGCACCAAAGATTAGGTCAGATAGGAAAAAACATGTCTAGGCCAGACCAAAGCAATACGAACCCCGTTGGTTCGTTTATGGCTTCGTCTTGCCATTCAGCTTAGATTTAGTGATATTTACTCTTTAGTGACTTTTAGACTATATACATATATATACATACACGTCACCTCAGTTGGCAAAGACAATTTAGTTAGGTCTGCACTGGTAAAGACTTCAGGAGGAAAATTAAAGAGACCTAAACAAAAACTCTATGCTTTAGAAATCAGCAAAAACATGGATAGTCAAGATGAAACATTTGAGTTACAGCCTCATATAGAAGGCTTGGCCAAATTTGCAGAAGGTAATGACAACAATGCCTCTTCGGTGGGGAGTGTTAGAAAATCTAGAAGAGGAAGAGCCATTGTTGTCCCAAGGCGATATGATGACTAAGCTGATTGATGCAGCATTGCTTGTATATATTAAGTTAAGGTGTATATATATCCATCTCATAATTGTAAGTTATTGAAAAATTCACTTAATTTCGAGCTAGCATTTTTGTCCTCTTGTGGTATCACTGTTTGGGCACTCTTGTGGCATCATTTTTTGGGGCACTGCGCGTCCTTCCTACTAGTTTGTTGAATGCGGCACTTACAGGGCGTGGTCTTATAGAGAGCTGTCTTGCAATTCAGTTTGGTTGTTTAGATACAAGATTGTTGCATCGTGCAATGGTGCAGGTTGTGTTGTTGCAAGGTTTAGAAAGAAGACCATAAATAGTGCCCCTTTTGTGTTTTATCTTAATTTTATGCAACTGAGGCCTAAGGTAGGCCCACATCGAGTCAGCAACCCTGAGGTAGGACGTAATAGGACCTCCAAGTCCGTAAGTTTTTAATCTAGCTTAACTTGGGCTGTAGGTTGAACTGGCCCTTCAGAGCTTGGCCGTTCACCGCTCAGTTGGGATTCTGAACCCAATAAAAAATACAAAATAACACAATGCTGCATCAATCAGCTTAGTCATCATATCGCCTTGAGACAAGAATGGCTCTTCCTCTTCTAGATTTTCTAACAATCCTTTTGGGTTATTAGGTTTTTATTCACTCAGAACTTATAAGAAGATAAGTACACCTTCCTTGCTTAAAAGCATTGCTTAACATAAGCAGCTCTCAGTGCCGCAAATATAAATCTTTCTCTTGGGAATTCGCTGATTTTACAAAGTTCGTTGATTCTTCCCTCGAAGTAATTTTCATGAGTCAGCAATAGAAAATTTTGATAGGAAATAATTCGTTTTTCTTGTAGGTATGTGGACCCAGTGCCTCCATATTGGGTTCTATGTATGGCAATTATTTTCATTCCCAATAGGCTATGTCGCCAATCGCGAGTCAATTTTGTAGATATTTAATTCAGTGAATTAATTATTTGTATTTAATTAAGAAGTAAAGGTATCATATACGATACCACATTGTAAGCATATATAGTTTTTCCATAGCTGCCTTCTTTACGCGCGTATGCCTTGCCCTATCCTGAACAGATTATCTTTATGCAGGTATGTTATATTTGTGTGTTGTAGATTATACTACACTATTACTAGAGTAAGATTTATGTATTACATGCATTTGTATATCCGGTGCCCACATTTACATGAAACAAATAACGGTCATAAAATTGTTCTTTAACTCTTTCAGTACTATGACAACACTTTAGGATTTTATTCTGGATAACTGCAGACTATTATTTGTATGACGGCATACGATTACATTTAACTGAGAGAAACTCCTAATACATAGGGGTTAAAACCTATTTCGAATAGTGGGTTACTTATGAAGCGTATGGATGAAATATAATTCTATTTTAATATTTAAAATCCATTTGCAGGACAACTCTCCCATCCACACCACCAGGATTGTTAGAAGGTGGTTCGAGGAGCAGCGAAATCTAGAACTACTAGACTGGCCTAGTAAGGGGTGTGACCTAACCCCCATTGAGAACGTGTGGGGGAATGTGGTGAACTCGTGGGAGCCTGGGCAGGGGCGGACCAGCCGCCAGCTGCTGGATCACACTATGGCTGAGTGGGAGGTGTTCCGAAAGAACCCACACATCATACTGCATCTATGCCACACAGATTACAAGATGTAATAGACAATAATGGGGGATGTTTCAAATACTAACTGTGAACCGGGTATAGCTGTGCCATTTACGTTAATCTATGGCAAATTGTGAGCATTTTGCATGACTTTATCATTTTGTATGATAAACTATTTAGTAAAACATTCCCAACCATTGCATATTTGTTGTAATAAAGAATTGGTGTTTTATTGTATATATAATATATAACATGTGGGACGCACTTTTAGGATGGATTTAGGACCTGAAAACAATGTAAAAAGTTTATATAAACATATGCCCGAAATCGCTTTGTTTCAGAGTTGCAGCCCGTTTTGTGTTCCAGCAATTGTTTCCGCAAACTGTTTACAAACTGCTTGCCGACAATGTTTGTAAGTGTATACGAGACTTATTTCATGTATGGCTTTGCCGATTGTAATGTTTTGTACGCTCTATGACATATTTCAATATCGTTGAGTGTAGGGCCATCAGTCAGTCAGAGGTGCAGCGCGGTGTTTCACTGTTCGTATTCGTAACTTTTTACCGTGAATACTGTAAGTGCAGTCCAGTGAAAAAAAAACTTAAAAGTTTTTGTGCTATTCACTGATAGTGTGCATTTGAAGTGAAAATGAAGGCTTATTCAAACAGAGAAATGGCAGAGATGCATCTCATGTATAGACTTGCCGAGTGTAATGCGGCCGCAGCAAGACGTTTGACGTCTGTATCCGGAAAGGTTTCCGAATCGCCGTCTGCCAGATAAGAAGACCTTTCAGAGAATAGACGAGCGTCTTGGTAATACAGGATCATTCAACAAGCGAGTTTCAGATGGTGGTAGACCAATCAGCGCCAGAACTGTTGAGTTGGAGGAGTGGGTCCTGAATCGTGTGGAGGAACATCCTGGTGACAGCACCCGAAGGATAGCAGCAGCAGAGGGTGTAAGATACACAACTGTGTGGAGAATTTTACGGGAACAACAGCTTTACCCATATTACATTCAGAGAGTACAAGGCCTTACTGAAGCTGATTTCCCACCACGAGAGGCTTTTTGTATTTGGTTCCTTCAATAGTGTGCTCGCGATCCTCTTTTTCTATCCTCCGTGTTGTTTTCTGATGAGGCTGCCTTCACAAGAAATGGCGTGATCAATTTTCACAACATTTATCACTGGGCCGAAGAGAATCCCATGCCATCATCCAGTCAAGGCACCAACAACAATTTAGTATCAATGTATGGCCAGGACTTATTGCCGACAACTTATTCAGTCCTTTTGTTTTGCCTGGAAGATTAACAGTAGAATCCTATTCCAATTTTTTAAAGAATGATTTAAGCGATTTACTAGATGAAGTTCCTCTTGGTGTCCGACGTTGTATGTGATTTATGCATGATGGCGCTCACCTCATTTTAGTCGAGTAGCCAGAGACTATTTGGATGACCATTTCCCTGATAAATGGATGGGCCGTGGAGGACCCATTGCGTGGCCTGCTCGCTCCCCGGACCTGAATCCACTCGATTTTTACCTGTGGGGTCATCTGAAATCCATCGTTTACTTGACACCCATTGACAACGTTGAAATGCTTCGCCAACGTGTAGAACAAGGATGCCAAAAAATCCGAGCAATACCTGGAGTGTTTGAACGCGTCAGGCAGTCTATGACGAGGCGTGTTCAGGCGTGTATTCAAGTGCAAGTCGGTCATTTTGAGCACTTCCTTTAGAGGTAAGACGGATACTTGCTGGAACACATAACGGGCTGTAACTCGGAAACAAAGTGATTTCGGGCATATATTTATATAAACTTTTTTCATTGTTTTCAGGTCCTGAATCCATCCTGAAAGTGCGTCCCACATGTTATGAAACACCCTGTATATATATATTAGGCCGGGTCGAAATTTTTTATTTCTTACGTACATAGTGTGAAGTGGTTCAATCAATCATAGTAACACTCTGGTAAAATAATTTTGAATTCTGAGGACCCCTACCCCTCCTACCGGTTTCATTATTTTCAGAAAATTCGTAAAATTCGAGATAATTTGCGATTTACTTCGAAATTTTTTTATTATTACAAAAGTTCGCTTCTAAAACACTGTTATATTTATTTTTTACTGAAAAAAAATTAAAAAATACAAAAATGCATGAAAAAAAAATTTGATACATAAATTTTTAGCTATTATTGGTAGAAATTTAGAAATTAGGAGACAGAAATTCAATAAAATTTTTGACCTAAAACTAATGGTTTTTTTATTCCTTCCATTGACTTTTCCACTCAAAAGTTGGCAGTTCTTTTCTTGACTCTAAAGTATTTAAAATAAATTTATGCCGATTAATATAACCAATTCTTTCCTGGCTAGATTTAGTTACTAAATTCACACCCCGTTCAACGCTTTGGCTGTGACATGGAAAATCTAGTATTTCTAGTGGTTTAGTTCTAATCTGAAGCAATTGCTCATTGGTAAAATTACTTAGCAAAGATGGAGGAGTGATTATCTGCTCATTCCAATTAATCAAATCAATATAATCATTTGCTAGAAAATTTATAGATCTTGGTAGCTCAAAATTTCTGGCTCCTGAAAACCCAGTTCTGGAAAGAATTATCTTTTGAATTGCTAGCTCTCTAATATGTAATCGTTCGTCAGAAACCATTGACAGGAGTATATTTTCAGGATTAGCGAAGTCAGCGTT
This sequence comes from Bathynomus jamesi, assembly GCA_023014485.1. NCBI lineage: Eukaryota > Metazoa > Arthropoda > Malacostraca > Isopoda > Cirolanidae > Bathynomus > Bathynomus jamesi. Next base: position 165,804 of record JAJOZX010003637.1, read on the forward strand.
GTTTTTCATGACCGGCTCAATAATTTTCTTGAATTTTACTTCTAAATTTCGAAGAAGAATTGTCATAAACCAAAAATTTCGCGCACCCTCAGTGGCTTTTGGGTGTGATTTTATTTGAAACCACGCAGGGGCATAAAAACTGATGACAAATATGACAAGATCTTTTAGGTCAGTATCATGATTTGATGTAGAAATGTAGAGGCGGAGAACCCTATTAGCCAAAGTCAGCCACCTGGCGTGATTTAGTCGTCCTGGAGATCTTACAGCGAGACCCTCAGAAACATTTCCTGTTTGTATTGCATGACACATTTCGTACAAGTATTTTTGGTCACTACTCAAATCTTTTACAATATTAGGAGGTATTTCTTGAACTTTACCTTCTATCGGTTCAAAATTTATGACTTTCAGTTTTGTTAAATCAGCTTTTAATTTCTTGCCAAGTGGCCCTTCAAAGGTGTTTGGGCCAGTGGTTCTGCTCTCAATGCTTTTGTAAAAGTGCATCAAGGGCAATTCGTTTAAATGTAATTCACAAACGAGCCACTGAAGGGACCTGCTAAGATGAAGTTTTATTAATTTAATGACCCCTCCAACTCTGCCTGTGTTCACTGGGGTTCCATCACAAAGTAGACCTTTAATTGAATTAGCACTATTTGAATCTTCAATAACAGTAATTATTTCATCAGCAATCGCCCTTGAAGTGCCATTATCTGGTACTACGTGATCAATGCAAACGCTTTGCGGCTCTTTAATTATAACATAGTGTTCTTCTTTTATTTTGCCTGATTCTATCAGTGTATCATCTTTTCTTCCATCAAATCCAATACATTCCACATTTTGGTTTTCTTCTTTATACTTATCATTGTTTATTTTACCAATTCTGTTTTTTTTCTCTTTCAACTTTTTTCGATCAAGCATATTTTCTAAACTTAAAATCTTCATATCTTTTAAGGCAGCGTTTATAAAGGCTGCTGTGTCCCTATTGCTTACTCTATATCTCTCTGAAGTTTTGGCTAAATTTTCATAGGTATATCTATTTTGAAAATTTTCTATTAATTCTAAGTCTTCTTCATAATCTAAGTCCTCTCTGTCTTGAAAATCGACATCTTCATTTTCATTATCATCTTCTATCACTTTTGATGATACAAATTCCCTTGCTTCTCTTAATTTTTCTTTTGATTTCTTTTCCCTTTCCTGTGCTTTTTGGATTTTGCCCAACTTTCTCAAATTACGTGAAGTAGTTTTTTTATCAATTTTTCCTAACTGTTTTTTTCTTTCTTTTTGACCAATAAAAGCTTCCCATTCTATAATAGGTATTTTATGTTCACACCTACAAAGTTTTCTATTATCCCTTATGCCTTTATCATAACAGTGGCATGGAGATATGTCAAATATCTCTTCATATTTCTTTAATTTTTCATAATATTTTTCATTTCTTTTTATCATAGGATATTTAGTTAACTTATCAACATCTTCTATAAGTCTATAACTCTAACATAAATTCCCTTTGTATCAATTGTTGGGAAAGAAAATTTTTGCTAAATTTCTTTTATATCTTGAACAACTACGTTATAGCAATCATTTTTACTTATTTTACCCTGTGCTTTAGATTCTTCCTCTTTAACAATAAAATGGAAGTGCCTTACAACATCAGCTTTTGATGGCGTCATGGCAGATGAAAATTTTGCTGGATATCCGAAGGCTGCATTGTGGCTTCTTTTTCTAGTAGCCATAATTTAATTTAATAAGATTTTAACTATATTTTATTTATTACTGATATTTTAAAATTAAAAACAAATTTTAATACAAACTTTTAACATTCTAGGTACCTAAATAGGAATCTGGAAAGAAAAAAAAACAAAAATAATGTAATATTAGGTCTTATATATCCGGTGCTATGAATCAGCACCGGATTTAAGACCCTACCCCCTACCCCCCGATCTCAAAAAAAGTTGGTGAATGGTCTATTCTGATGTAATTCGTGCCGGGGAACCCGATTTTGGCCATCCGGAAGCAAAGAAATTAATATTTAGGGTCGATTTTTACGATTTTCGATTTTTGGCCTATTTCCCACACAAATTCATATGGAAAAAGTGAGTATCGGTCGGGAGTGAGGGGGGGGGGGAGCGAAAGTCCCACAGCCTTGATTTTTGGTGTGGATACTACAATTACAAAATGATCAACCTCACAATATGTACCTAAGCAAAATCTTGACCTTGACCCCTTTTCGACCCGGCCTAATATATATATATATATATATAATATATATATATATATATATATATATATACACACAGTATATAACCTTACCTTACAACCTTACAAAGGATTCGCGCGATGATTCCTCATTTCGCGAAGGTGAAGCTTGTCGCCCCTCCTCTCGAGTTGGCCTGGTGAAGTAGTGAGTTGGTTTCTTGTGCTCTCCACCTCACATAGCCAGGTACACCAAGCTCACCGGGGATTGTTCCGAGCCAGGCGTCTAGTCTTCTTTTGAAGATGTCCACTGCAACTCCCTTCGTGTTTCTTAGGTCTTTGGGCAACTGATTAAACAGTTTTGGTCCTCTCACTACAAAACTATTTTCTTTTAGGGTTAAGGATGTTCCCTGTCTCGCCTTCAATTTGGGAATACGACACAGTCTACCGTTTCTACCTTTCACCGTTGTTTGGGGAGTTATAGGGTTCAGAGTAAGATTAGGGACTAGTTCCTCCATTATTTTCCAAGTGTAAATAATGGTGTATCTCTCTCTTCTCCTTTCCAGTGAATATAGGTCTAGTTCGCGTAACCTTTCCCAGTAATTTAGTTCTTTGCACCCATTGATCTTGGCTGTGAAGCTTCTCTGAATCCCTTCCAGCTGTCTAATGTCTTCTTTTTTTTATATGGGGATGTTAGGACCGAGCAGTATTCCAATTTGAGTATGATCAGGGTTTTCAGTAGAGGAAGCATTACATTCCTATCCCTTCGTTTAAAGGTTCTCAATATCTGTCCCGTTATTCTCTTTGCTCTGTTTACTGCTATCTTATTTTGTGTTTCAAATTTCGCATCATCTGTCATTACAACCCCTAAATCCTTTGCTTTGGAATTTCTCTCAATTTCCTGTCCATTTGGGGTATAATATTCCATGGATTTTAGGTCTTCTCTTTTTCCGTACCGTAATAGCTGAAATTTCTCAGTGTTAAACTTCATATTATTGTCTTCCGTCCACTTGTAGATTTTGTTTATGTCGGTTTGTAGAGATCCTATATCTTCTGGGTTTCTTATTTTTCTACTGATCTTTGTGTCATCCGCAAAGGATGTTACTCTGCTGTCTCTGGTAACATCCTCATCAGTGGCGGCTCGTGACTTTCAGTTATGGGGGTGCTGCCTCAGAAATTGCGAACAATTGTGTCGATTATATATATATATGAGAGAGAGAAAGTCGAATAGATAAATAGATAACTACTCACTACTCAGTCATAAAAATAAGTAAAATAGTATCATAAAATCAATTATAGGGTACTTACGCTTAACGGGTAATTTCGAATTTGCCAAAAATTTTATTTATAAACAAATTCCATTCTTCTGTTTTTATTCTGAGCGAAAAAATATTCTAAGAAATGAAAGCTGTATATTGTAAATAATCCAATTATTATATAATTAACTTCAATCTCACGGCAAAAAATAAATGATAACGAATCATTGATAAATGCAATTCGGAAATTAAATTTCGAATTAGCAAACGATACAGCAACACAACTACCACGTCAAACAAACAAATCGGCACTGCTCTGTCCACAGTGCTTTGGATCCTCTTAAACCCGCGATTCTGACTCGCTCTTCGTACGTCCGCCACCGAGGTTTCAAGCGTTTCGAACAAAATCTGGAACTGTTAAGTACACAGTTCCACGGGAAGGTTGAAGCTACTTTCGTGATTCATTCGTTCGGCATTGAAATAGTTTAAGGAAAAAAGGATATAATCTGATTTAAAAACTCAAAGTTCATTGAAAAAAAACAATCAGAGAGGCTATTTTAAATATTTAAATATAAAGATCATAAGATCATGGGGGTGCTGCAGTTCCACAGTGCCTACCTGCGAGCCGCTCCTGGTCCTCATCTATGTCAGTTAGCATGATTATGAAGAGTAGTGGAGCTAATACTGTTCCTTGTGGTACTGAGCTGAGGACTTCTGATTCTGATGAAGATACTCCTTGTCAGTGGTGGGCACCGTTAACCAAAAAGTTAACTTCGATAACGATAATCCGTTAACCCCAATTTTAACTCCGATAATGATAATCCGATAACTTTACTACAAAGTTAACGGAAGTTAACGATAATCCGTTAACGATAACTATTTCTTTACTAACATTTAAAAAAATCAAGGAAAAAAGCTTTAAAATCCATAGAAAATGTTTATTTATGCAAAATCTAACAATAAATAGGTATTTAACTGTATTTTTATCAAGTTTTGCAACTTTTTGCTTAATAACTTTTTTTTATTTTTAATAAAAAAGTACTGATTACATGTTTTGAAACCCTTGTAACCACTAACCATTAACTAAATTTTAATTTACCAGAGAATTATTATGGCGGGAACTGAAAGGTAAAATTAAATTTTAGGCACATTTATTAAAGACTATGACACAATGTGCTGGTTGCCCTTCAGAAAGACCAACTTCTCAAAGTTAGGCCCAACTGCCAGTCTTGACCTCTTGGGCCTCAGGATGTCCTTGCCGAGAGAGAAGAGCCGTTCCACTGCGGCAGAGGACGGAATTGGCAGACTGAAGTTATGGCGTTTTGAATTCATTCGCGGAGCGGTGATCTTCCGTGAATGACTCCTCGCAGTTAACGTGTTAACGGACTTTAACAGACTAAATATCGAGTTATCGGAAGTTAACTGGTCCGATAACGATAAATGGAAATTAACTTCCGTTAATAGTCCGTTAAAAAAAGTTAACTTCGTTAATTAACTGTTATCGGATTAACGCTTTAGTGCCCAACACTGCTCCTTGTACTGTAACGACTTGCCGCCGCTCACTAAGGAAATTATATATCCATTTCCCTACTTTTCCTGTTATTCCCATATATTTCAGTTTATGTATTATGATTCCATGGTCACACTTGTCGAACGCTTTAGCAAAGTCTGTGTATAGTACATCATAGTATTCATTACTTTCAAGTACAGTACATCAATAATGTTGTTGTAGTGTTCCATTAGTTGTGATAGGCATGATCTGCCTGACCGAAACCCGTGTTGTTTATCATTTAATTTTTTCTGAGTTTCCAAAAAGTCATAGATTTTCTGTCTAACTATTCTTTCAAATATTTTAGTGAGATGAGATATAAGCGACACTGGCCTATAGTTTTTGGCCTCGGATCGATCCTCCTTTATATATTGGGACTATGCGCTCTTCAGGATGCCCGGTATTTCTCCTGTGTCTAGTGATCGTCTCCATATCCAGTATAGGGGCTCAGCGATTGTATTCTTGCAGTTTTTGATCAGTGTGGCATTCCATTTATCCGGTCCTGCCGCTGAGTGTGTTTCTAGTTTCCCTATGGCTTGTGCAATTATAGGCCGGGCTGAAACTCAAGATAGAAATAATCAGAGTCATTAACAGTTGGCTTTTGATATATAAAAATAAGATTCCTGAAAAAAATAATTGGTGGCCACCAACGTGTGTCCGGCCAGCCCCGTTTTTGTAAAAACATCTAATGCCGCACTAGCAAAATCAGGAAAATGGCAATATCTCTTCTTTTGAACATGTTAGAGAGATGGTTTGCATACCAAAAGATGCAGAATTTGATTTAGAACAAATTATTAAGAGTGGTATGTTTTCATAAAACCTTTAGGTTTTGAGTTATTTTAGAAAAACTAATTTTTGGGGCCCATAGACCCCCTTTCGACGGACCTTAGTGACAAAATAAATTCTAAAATAAGCATGATTTGGCTTTTTGATTACTAACATTGCCCTAAAAGGATGTTGACATGGACATAGTGATCACATGATATGACTTTTCCTTGTTATCTTGCATCCATTATGCTTGATTAAAGAATAGAGGGTGGGGCTGCTTCATGAACTTTTTTTAAACGTAATAAATTGAAAACTTGTTTTTTTTCAGGTGCCTTTGTTATAAGTTTCCAACTGCAATTTGTCATTGAATTCAACATTTGCAATATAAAGTATGACTTCTACAAGGAAAACAGTTGCTAAAGTACTTGGTGATGTACATTTTATGCCAGCAGAACAGTTTTCTTTAGGGAAATTGCCTACGTTGAAGCAAGTTATTGAAAGGTGTTTGTGTTTCGGAGACTATAAAACAGATGCTGTACTGAGAGCTACTTCTGAGGAATTGCATAAATTGTGGGTCACATATAATGTTTATCCAATATCAACTGTGACAACTGTCCAGTTAACTTTATTCCTTCCCTTTTCATTTTTATTTAATTGTAAAATTAATTACATTTATTTTCAGATGATTTCTACCTCGACCATTTTACCCCGGAGAGTGGCAAAGGCATTGACATTGCTCATGGCATTTATAAGATCATTAAAGGGACAGAACTTGAGGCCAAATTAAACTTAGTTAAAGCAGATGGGACAAATACTAACACAGGACATATGCATGGGTCAATCAGATATTTGGAAATGTTTTTAGGGCAACCTCTTCAGTGGGATATTTGTCTTCTGCATCTAAATGAATTGCCACTTAGACACATCTTCATAACTTTAGATGGGACAACAAAAAGTCCAGACAAATTTTCTGGCCCTATTGGTTCTCAGCTCAATGGGGATGTGTCAGAATGGAATTGTGGACTTCAAATCTATACCTTATCCTGCATTTGTGCTTCTACCAAATGAGGTGGTCAATAATTTATCAACAGACCAATACTATGGATACTGCATCTGCTGGGCAATTATTACTGGTGAAGTGGATGAAGACCTTGCACTCTTAGAAGTTGGCCTGCTAAATCACTCTCGATGGCTCACCTTAGCCTGTAGAATTCTTCGCTTTTATGTTTCACAAAAAAGACCCAGTAAGAACCTCAAAATCATAGTAGAATTCATCATCAAAGTATACTTTCACAGTTGGTTCAATATCAAGGCTAATAAGAGGCTAAGTGATGGGTCAAGAAACCTATTCAATATGATCCAAAGAGTAAATAAATTCCCTGACAGGAAAATTAGAGAAATTTGTTATGACGTATTAAACAATAACAGCTATTTGCTCATGGTGAAAATATTTTAGTTGGAATGCTGGCTGATGAAGATGAAGAGGTGAGGAGGTGTGCTGTCAATAAAGTTCTGTGTCTGAGAGTTATAGAGGATTTTGATGATGAATCTGGTAGTAGCAATGATTTTGCAGGTGGAATAATTGAAAGTGATGATGAGAATGAAGAGGATCATGAAGGTGGTACTGATGAATATCCTGCTATAGATGAGAATGTTAGGGTCTTCAGAAAGCCAATCATCAATTTCAAAGCTTCTGCATACCACAAGCTGTCTGCTATGTCCCAATGGGAAACTGTTCCACCTGTATTAAAAGAATTCAGTAATGATGAACTGCGTGATATCATTAATACCGCATTGAAACTGGATCACGAGTGCCACAGTCAGAATGTTGAAAGGCACATCAAGCTTGTCACTGAAGCATCCTTGGCTGTTGTAGGTCATGAGCGTAGAGATGGTCTTATTAGAAACAAAATTAGATCACGTAAATTAATGAAAGATTTTGTGTCTAAAAAATATTTTAAGTTCTAGATTATTATTTATCATGCTAAAATATGACAAAATGACAATTTGTTAATTGTATAATTTAATGTTTGGCGTTTTGGAATGTCAAAAAGCATTTTCAATGAATTTAAAATGGCTGATTTTGATTGATTTTGATTGCTGATTGAAAACCACTAATACATGTCAATTTGCAGCTTGAGAATGTTTTATTGTGTTGACATTCAGTTGAAAGGGGGTCTATGGGCCCAAAACATTAGTTTTTCTAAAGTAACTCAAAAACTAAAGGTTTTATGAAACAATACCACTCTTAATAATTTGTTCTAAATCAAATTCTGCATCTTTTGGTATGCAAACCATCTCTCTAGCATGTTCAGAAGAAGAGATATTGCCATTTTCCTGATTTTGCTAGTGCGGCATTAGATGTTTTTACAAAAACGGGGGTGGCCGGACACACGTTGGTGGCCACCAATTATTTTTTTCAGGAATCTTATTTTTATATCAAAAGCCAACTGTTAGTCACTCTGATAAATTAAAATCAAACAAAAATTATAGTTTCAGCCCGGCCTAAATTACATATATTTTTTCCTATTCTTTTATATTTCATGAATGGGAAATTAAAATCACCACAGAGAAAAATATTTGGGGTTGGAGAGTGTAAATCTTTTACCAAGTTTCTTACCTCTGTAATGGAATCTGAAAATTTTGATGTTGGCGTGTTTGGGGGTCTGTACATTACAATTAGTACCATATTTAATTTTTCAATTTTTGCTGCTACACATTCTAAATAGCTGTTTGAGGTACTTATAGCCATTTCTGCTATGTGCCTTTCGCGTGTGTAAATAGCACATCCTCCTTTACGTCTCACTGTTCTGTCGGCTCGGAGGATGTTATAGTTGTCAATTTGTATTTCTTTTTTGTCAATACAGGACTCACAATTTTCACAGTTCGCCTGGCAGTCCTTCAGAGGAGTTTCCGTGAGGCATGCAAAGTCTGCTCCGACTTCTTGCATGAGTCCTTTCAGGTATAAAACTTTGTTCGTGGAATGGTTTGATTTAAGGCCCTGAATGTTGGCTAGGATTATTTTATTTTTTCTCTTTCGTTTTCGCATACAGGTGGTTCCGATTTGTTTTCCAATGGGGGTGTCGGTTTCGTTGCCTTGTGGTCCTCCGAGAATTTACCTCTTTTTATCTTTGTCGGTACCGATTGTTCCGATGACGCATGAAGTGCCTTTGTTCGTACCTTCTATCCGGCTCTCGGATTCCTATATTTGTCAGCTTGTTTTGTAATTGCTGGATAGTATTTACCAGGTGAAATGTGTTGGCTGCGTCTAAAAAATTGGCACTCTTCTTTGATGTTCGTTTTTTCTCTTCACTCGTTGCGTTCCTTTGAGGGTGGTGGTACCGGCATTTTTTCCGTATTTGCAACTCCCATATCTTGCATAAGTGTTGCAGACCGTGAGATGGTGGAACTTGCATTTTTTATCAAATTTGCAGTATCTACTTGTGTAATGCGTGTTGCATAATGTGGGATGTGCATATATGCATTGCTAGGCCTGTTCAAAAATCAACTTTTTCTTATTTTCATAGGTTTCTGTACATTTTCCCATGCTTTTTGACCTGAAAAAGCCGAAAATCACAACTATTTTGACTTAGGATGTTGGGAAGCATTGCCGCATGGAGCTTTAAATTTTCTGCCTTGAAATCGGCCAAAGCGCCAATTCCGGGGTCCCTTGAATTATGTTTTGCACTTTAACTTTTGATCTAAACAAGATAGAGCAACAAATTAGGTATCAAATGAAAGAGCATAAAATTAATAAATAATAATAATAATAATAATAATAAATAAATAATAATTAATAATAATAATAATAATTATCTATCATTTTTCAGGAAACAACAGAAACTCAATCAGAATCTAGAAAACCATCTACAAGTTACAACTTCACAATGGCATTAAGCAAGGAGCTGAGGGAGCCGTGGGCGCACAGTTGATATCTCAGAACCTCCACGTACTGTCCACAGGCAGGTGTCAACTGGGCCATCTACCAGATCTCTCACTGAAACTTTCCTGGTTGGATACCCTTCAGCTTTTATCAGTGGTTCCCAGCTTCCCACCAACAGACAGGCGTTCCAGTATTTCCTTAATCTTCAGAATTTACCGGAAAATGCAGGGAGGCCCATGGTTCAAGACCTTGCATATGAAACAGTTGAATCTATCATCCCATTCTGGCAGATGGCTAGGATCAAGACAATGACCAAGTACAACGCAATGAAGCTCTTCATGAAACTACATGAGAAACATCGTGCTCTGGTGAAAAGCAAAGGAAGAGCAAGTAACCCTGGAGGAAAAAGAGAGCATTTGTGCTGGAATTAGACAGCCTGTTCGATATAGGAGCTCCAGATGCAATCCAGGAAATACAGAACAACAGACTGTTATCCAGAGAGAAGAAAGATGAGGATATCAGGTTCTACGAAGACCAAAAGACTGAGAGGAAAGGTCATATGTCTGGTCATGACAAGATTTTTGAGACAAGATCCCTGCAGCAAGCAGCGAGGAATGAAAGACTGCAGCATAGACAAGAACAAGGTAAAACTAATTACTTTGAACGTCACAAAAAGTTTTAAGTTTTACTCCATTGCGATATTTAGCATGTACTTAACAATTACTGTCTTAACATGTACTATTTTACAGCTGCAGCAGAACAAGAGGCAGTTGTTCATGTGGATGACATTACCTGGGGTGACTCAACTGACAACGACGCTAACACAGAGGACATGGATTACCATCAGCCTCGTCCTGGATGTTCTCACCATCAAGACACTGTGACTAGTGTGACTTTGACGTTTCCAAGGAAGGTCATGGAATGTGATGTCATCTGCAATACAGCTGATCGTCTTGGTTTATCAGACAATCAAGTTACTGCCATGGTTTCTGCCACCTTGAAAGCTGGAGGGGCTGATCTGGATAACTTCGTCATCTCAACCTCAACAACACGTCGCAACAGAATGCTGTCCAGGTATAATATCAGCCAGAGTCACATGTCCAAGTTTTGTGAAAACCCCCCACAGTACGCTGCCTTACACTGGGATGGAAAGTTGCTCAAAGATGTCTTGGGCAGTGAACCTGGAAGTACCTCAGAGACTTTAGCTGTGCTAGTGTCTGGTCCACCTTCATACACTGAAGGAAAGTTATTGGGAGTACCTGTCATCGACAATTCTTCTGGCACAGCTCAGGCTGAGGCTTCAATGGGTTTACTGGAGACATGGGAACTTACGGATAATGTTACTGCCCTTGTTTTGACACTACATCCAGTAACAGTGGAGTTCACAGAGGAGCTGCCAAACTGCTAGAGAAAATGCTGAACAAAAAGGTGTTTTATCTGGCCTGTCGACATCACATCCTGGAAATCCTAGTAGGAGCAGTTTGGGAAGGTGAAGGGGCCAGATAATCCCTGGTTTGAGCATCTGAAGGATGTTTGGACGGACTTGTCCAAGGAAAACCCAAAGATGCTGGCTATCAACAGCAAATGGTTGAAGGAAAAGAAGAAGAACAGTGAAGAAATACTCCAAGACATTCTAACAGCAGAAAGGCTTCCAAGAGCCGACTACAGGGAAATGGCTGAACTGACAGTCATTGTTCTTGGAGGAACGCCTCCTCGAGGTATTCACTGGAGTCGACCAGGCGCCATTCATCAGGCCAGATGGATGGCCAGAAACCTGTACTCCATGAAAATGCTGATGTTTGCAGATCAACTTGAGTACGACGAAGACACTGTATCAAAGCTGGAAAGACTCAACACCTTCCTTGCGCTGTTCTACACTCCTGTATGGATGATGTCAATGTCTGCTGCAGATGCTCCCGTGAATGATCTAAGTCTAATCCAGGACATGTTGAAGTACAAGAAAACTGACCCAGAGCTTGCTGATGCAGTACTTAATAAGATGGAAAACCACAAATGGTACCTGACGCAGGAAGTCGTGCCATTTGCCCTGTTCAGCAGTAGATTGAGTGACACATTGAAGCACGACATTGCTGCCCAGTTACATGCCACTGAGAAGCCAGACGCTTCAGAACAGGAAAGCCTCTATTCCAGAGAGTCACAGCTAAGACCACCCTGGTTGATCTCATTGGCCCAGAATCACATTTCCTGCTGGACACACTGAACATTGGATCCGAGTGGCTTCTGGAACCTGTCACGTCTTGGCCACAGAATGAGGACTACAGAAAAGCGTTGGACTATGTTAAGAATCTGAAAGCGGTGAATGACATTGCTGAACGTGGTGTCAAGATGATGAGCGACTTGCAAATGTCATAACAACAGATGCCAAGCAAAGGGACTATCTCCTTCAAGCTGTGGAGTTCAACAGACGCCGCTTTGACAGCTTCAAGAAACAAACTCTCAACAACTGACTGTGTAAATGTCATTATGAAATTAATCATCATGTAATGCTTTCACTTCTTGATCGATTAGACTTGTGACAAAATGTTAATCTCAAATTTGTGTCATGAATAAGGCGCCTTGTCTGCCTTGAGTGTGAGAAAACGAATTTTGTGATATTTCTGAAATCTTTGTATGTACCAATGTGCCATTTCTTGTTCCAAGACTATCATAATTGTATAAGTTAGAAAGAGGATTAAAAACACTTTAATTTGGTGCCTATTTTGTTGCTCTATCTTGTTTAGATAAAAAGTTATAGTGCAAAACATGATTCAAGGGATCCCGGAACTGGTGCTTTTGGCCGATTTCAAGGCAGAAAACTTAAAGCTCCATGCGGCAATGCTTCCCAACAACCTAGGTCAAAATGGTTGTGATTTTCGGCCTTTTCAGGTCAAAAAGCATGGGAAAAAGTACAGAAACCTATGAAAATAAGAAAAAGTTGATTTTTGAACAGGGCTAATGCATTGCCCATCCCGATATCTGCAGTTCCCTTTCGCGTAGTAGTTACATATGATATTTTCTACGCTTCTACTTCTTTTCTTATTATTTTCAAAGTTCTTAATTTTGGCATTATCATTATCTTTCTTTGGCTGTTTATTTTCTACGTTTTTAGTTATCTTTTTATCATTTCGCTCGTTGGACCGTTTGACTACTTCGCAGCTTTTACTTATTCTTTTCTTTCATCTATGACTTCCTTCCGTATTATATTGTTATATATACGTATATACTGTGTGTATATATATATATATATATATATATATATATATATATATATATATATATATATATATATTTCTTATTAAGATCTAATAATATTTCCACATTGATAATGCAACAGGAAATCTGAAAGACATTAATGGGTTTATCTGTCCATCGTGATTAAATCATTATCTCTCCACATTCATAATACAAATACAATATGGAAAACACTATTAATATAATAGGCATCAGCCACAAATTGGTGGTGATCAGAGCTGGGCAAAAAATACATTGAATGTATTTAAATACTAAATACTAAATACATGGGAGAAATGTATTTAAATACTAAATACATTTTACGAATGTATTTAGATACTAAATACAAAATACATCAATTGTATTTAAATACATTTGTAAATACATTTTAAATACATACAAATTTTAACATATGCATTCACTAATTCATGAGTAACAACAATATAAAATGCTTGATAAAGGATAAAGAAATAGTACAATCTAATTTCCGATTATATATTTCCCTTTTTAGAACAAAACAAAAACAAAAGAACTTAGAACTTACGATGTTCAACCAGTGACATATTATACTCATTATATCATTGCAAAATGAGTAACAATTAATGAGTAGATGAGACATAAACGTAAACATAAGACGTAAACATAAACATAAGGCACCTTACGAATTCTCTTTTATTTCACGGTTGCTGCGGATCAAAACCAATCTTTCAAAAGTTTTGTGCTAGTACAGAACGTGTATTAAACCTGTAAAAGTATTTACATTTTTATATTTTGAGTATTTAAATACTCATTAAAGTATTTAAATACTATATTTAAATACATGAAAAACAATGTATTTATAAATACAGTTCTAAATACACAAATGTATTTAAATACGTATTTAAATACAAATATATTTAAATACTGCCCAGCTCTGGTGGTGATATCCTGCTTCATGCAACCGTCACTTACTGTTTCCACTGACACGCCCATATGTAGTCTCTCCTGGACGACGACAGCAAGTAACCATGTCAACACCACGGTTTGGCCCATCAACGTCATTTCACAAACATTAGTATAATATTATATGAATTTATAAGTATATATAAATATGTTTATGCTAGTAAACCGTGGATTAGTCTTATGTGATCTTGATAATCAGTTACTGTTATTCAGATAAAAACTGTTAACAAGTTGTTTGTGTAACATTTAATAAGCCATTTCCCACAAACTCTTTATGCCCCTCAGTAGTATAGCCGCAAAAGGGTAGAGTGCAGGAATGTTGCAATTTATTACGTAATGTTGCAATGGGGGTGCTATGTAACATGTTGCAAAAGGGGTGGGGTGTTATGCAACGTGTTGCAAAAGGGGGGGTGTTGCAAAAAATCCCTGCAAAGGGGGGTGGGGGATGCTGCAGGTGCAACAAGGGGTCATGAAACTTGGAGGCGGCGTTATCCCCCAAGAGAAAGGAGAGAAAGGAGGAGAGGTGTTCACCTGGCAGGAGCCAAGTGCATATTAAGACTTCAGCCGAGTAGGCGTTGTCTTATAGACTCCTAATCAGCCAGTTGGCTTAGAAGGCGTAAATGGCTTGAGTTGCCAGATAGCGCCATGTATTCAATAGAAGGCTGAGTTGCCAGTTTGTGCTATATATTTAATTAATTAATTTTAATCGAAGACTGAGTTGCCAGATACCACTTTTTAACATTATTATGGAGAGTTGCCAGATACCATTGTGTATCAGGAGTACAGGAGAAATATCACACAAATATGTTAAATACATTTCACATAATCCGACATAATCCGACACTATTATAGACTCCTAATCAGCCAGTTGGCTTAGAAGGCGTAAATGGCTTGAGTTGCCAGATAGCGCCATGTATTCAATAGAAGGCTGAGTTGCCAGTTTGTGATATATATTTAATTAATTAATTCTAATCGAAGACTGAGTTGCCAGATACCACTTTTTAACATTATTATGGAGAGTTGCCAGATACCATTGTATACATTATTATAGACTCCTAATCAGCCAGTTGGCTCAGAAGGCGTAAATGGCTTGAGTTGCCAGATACCACTTTTTAACATTATTATGGAGAGTTGCCAGATACCATTGTATACATTATTATGGAGAGTTGCCAGATACCATTATTCAGGTACACAGTTGCCAGATTGTACCATTTATTTTCTTAAAAGTTGGTTTAGAATTCCGCTAGTAGGTTTAGAAGGCGTAACATGATATAATTAACCAAAAGAATTAAGTAAAACAACATTGCATCATTCTGTTTATTATAAATATATAGAAAATAAATATACATTTCAATAATAATAGAAATGAGGAATATGCATATAATCCGTCAATATAACAGTACAGGAGAAATATACACACACACACACACCTACACACACAATTATGGAGATATATAGAAAATAAATATACATTTGAATGATCAATAATAATAGAAATGAGGAATATGCATATAATCAAAAAAATATATACACACACACACACACACACAATTATGGAGATATATAGAAATAAATATACATTTGAATGGTCAATAATAATAGAAATGAGGAATATGCATATAATCCTTCAATATAACAGTACAGGAGAAATATCACACAAATATGTTAAATACATTTCACTTTTTTTTTTTTTCAAAATACTAAACTCGCACTTAATCGAGTTTACAATTACATCATTATTGCTCTGCATTACGCAGTATATGCGGTTTAATAATATTTCACCGCTTAAAGTATAGGGAAACCTGTATTCGATATGAAGGGCTTTCATATCGTTCAGTACTATTTTTGTTCCCACTTTACAACCGGTTGGTAAGTCATCTTTAAATACGTCTAGAATACAATCAAAAGCACGCACAAAGAGTTCATCGTTAGCTACAGTATTAAACACAAGTTTATAAACACGCTTTTCCAATCGAGGGTTTATTTCTACCGACCCGAGCTTTTCAATCGTGAACTCGTCTTCACTCAACATAGCGGTAATTGAAATAATCTTCTAAATCGTTACGACAACTGCGCGTTATATAAAGAAATAGTTCTTCAGGGTGAACGGTGTAGGTGAGCTCAGCCTTGTACCAGTCAATTGCTTTGTACCAAAGTTCATGGTATTTCAAAGAGTCTAAACTTTTTAAATAAACGTCCAGCTCTAGACCATTCTCACCTTGTTCAGCCCTACACTCGGTAAACCCATCGAGCAGAGCGGTGTATGCGTATTCAACA
This sequence comes from Bathynomus jamesi, assembly GCA_023014485.1. Lineage (NCBI taxonomy): Eukaryota > Metazoa > Arthropoda > Malacostraca > Isopoda > Cirolanidae > Bathynomus > Bathynomus jamesi. Next base: position 181,900 of record JAJOZX010003637.1, read on the forward strand.
GAGCTGGGCACCGCAAACTCAAAATCACTTCCGCAATCGCAAATCCGCAAACTCAAACCTTACCTTCCGCAACCGCAAATCCGCAAACGCAAACCATATTTCCAATTTTTACAGTGCTGGGCACTTCCGCAAACACTTCCGCAAACCGCAAATTCCGCAATCGCAATTTTAACTATAAAAAGTATCCAAAACATTAAAGAGGTATAAAAAGTTTTTATATCTTTTTAATGTTTAATGTTTTAGCCTTGTTTTTATTAAAAACAAGGCTAAATAATTTATTACAATAAATCACTATTGTAGAAGAAATAAAAATACTACATATATTGATATATTATATTGAACAAAAACACCTCCTGCAAGTAAATAGTAAATAAATTAAATAATAAATTTAATCATTTGAATTTCATAAATTTTGAGACTTAGACACGTTAGAGAAGACTGTACTGTAACTGTAGTAACTGTACACACATTACATTACACAAGTTAAATTAAGTTAACACTGTGACTGTACACAACTTGAACTCACTGTACAACTCAACCCCTCTAGCCTCTACAAGTGTACGCCTCTGGCTTTGTCAACAAGCGGGCTTGGCCAGTGGCCACGTGGGAAATTTGCGGAAAGATTTGCGTTTGCGGTCTTAGTTCCGCAACGCAAATTCACTAATTTGCGATGACTTTGCCGCAAACTCAAATCCGCAAACGAAAAACATACTTCCGCAATTGCGGAATTTGCGGTTTGCGGAAGTGTTTGCGGAAGTGCCCAGCTCTGGTATTCAAGTACTGTATCAAAATAAAGCATATCCGTAACACGCGCGTCTAATATAGGTTTCAGCTTGCGGAATCCGACGATTTCAAACATTCTGTCGAGGATGAAACGGTTTCGCGTAGGAACAAGAGCGTTATTATCAGAAGCATTCTTCCACATCAGCCGTATATCAATGCACGGCCGATCGTTATTTATACACAACGTACATACAACGGCGTATGAGGGTGCGTCACTAATCTGCTCTCTTCTTGTACCTACGTTAGCAGTTATTTTATAACGATCTTCACTCCACTTCTCAACTATCACGAAGATTCTATTCATCTCCTCGACACTTAAATAAACCCGTTTGTTTGTTTGTCTACATTCCGTTTCCAGTACATAGCTAACGGTACCGGATTTACGCCTGAACACGCGCAACGATTTCGTCACGGACACATCGTACGAGGCGTTGAGAATGCTGCTCAAAGGAAGTTCCATCGTATTCGAGGAGCGCACGTCCACTCGGTTCAAGCTCTGAGATAACTATGAGCCGTGTGAGGCACGCAGGTAGGCAGGAGCGGTTCGATGGGCGGCTGACTCGATGATATGTGAATGGGCTTGTTCGAACTCGTATGATCCGCGAGTCGCACCATAATCGAATTGTTGTACATATTGGGTAGGTGTTTTTCCGCTACAAGAATTAATTTCGGTTTTATCACTACCAGACTACGCACCAGACAGTTTCCCTCAGGATAATTTTCACGAACTAGGCACATTTTATAATGTTTTACTAAACATCTTCACACTCCGGCGCACTATTTGAGAGGAACATATGCTCATATTTTTCCTTTCTGCCCATCAAACGATACTCGTCTCCATGGCCGTAACTACCTATGAGGTCACCGAGGTCCGGACCTCGGTAATTATTTCCTAAAAAAAAAAAAAAGAGACTGAACCGTGAAATATTGCTGCAGCTTTAATAAAAGTATTTTTGTTAACAGGTCCCTTTGTACAGTATTTAATTATAGACAAGGGTTTTGTGTTTAGTGTATAGCTTGGGTTGTTTGTAGATGTCATTTTGGTCTGAATTTTGCTCGTCCCGCCGCGCTCGAAAAAAATCTGGACCTCACTAATTTCTAAACCCTAGTTACGGCCCTGCTCGTCTCTAAAGTCTGTTAAAAACTCACGCAGGGCACTAGCCACAACCTCACTACGAACCTCATCATGATATACATTAATATAGTGATAAAAATACTTAAGATTGTCCATGATCACGAGATTCACATTTTCAGTCGTAGGGTATGAGTAATCGACATGGTGTAACATGACGTAATACCGCTTGTCACACCACCCATCCACAAGACTCATTATCCATACCTGCTGCTTCTCTTCTGCACGCGTTGTTTCTTTTACTTCACGGTATATGTGAGACTTTATAAAGTTTAGCTCTACAGCATACTTCAGCACATCGTCTGTGCAACGAAAGCCTTCAACGGTCTCACCAGAACATCCGTAGAGTATTTGTACATCTTGCAACTTCGCACAATCCAATGTGGTTTTAAAAGAGGCATAGGAGGGGGGAATAGGAAGTTTTTCGGTATCCACCACATCTTCACACTTTGCTGAATACCATTTCATAAACGTTGTACAAGCAATATTAAAGGTAGTCATTTGAATACACGTCTGATCTCCTTTTTTCCTTCTACGCTGGCGAATACACGTCTGATCTCAAGGGCTTACTGCAGTCGACTGACCACGCAGGGAATCCCAGATAGTAGCATGACTCACGTTGCTGATCTTACAGTGGGCGGAGCTTAGAACTTTCAACTGCGCACGCACACACACACACACACACACACACACACACACACAAAGGAGAAAGTAAAACGCTAATTGAAACATGATTTATTTAATAAACGAGATATTCAAGTTATATATATTTACAAATACGATTTAATAAACGAGATATTCAAGTTATATATATATTTACATACGTGTAATAAATAAGTTAATAATAGATACATCAAAGATTATATACAAGACAAATACGTGTCATAAGTAAGTTAACAATAGGCGCATCAAAAGTTATGGTATCCAAAGGGTACGGTATCATAGGTACCAGGTAACTGGTAACGTTTCCTATAGGTGTTACGGCACACCTTCGTACCCCTAAGTTCCTTCACGCCCCCCAGCTTCTGCGCCCGAAAATTGTGGGTGCCTACAATTAGTTGGGGAGGTCGTTCGCCCTCATCATCGTCCAAACACACTAGATCCTTCAACGATTCAAAGTTAACAACCCGCCGATTCGCATGGTTGAGCGTAATACCCTTTGCCTTCACGATATATTTCATATCCTCCCCCACCCTGACCCGTACCCCATAAGTTTTAGGTCCTGTTGAGACAAAAGAGTCGGCGTATGCGTTGTCCACATACTCATCCTTGATCTCATCAGTGAGTTCACCGAGGAACTCCCCAATAGCGGGCATGTATTCACCCTCCCTCTCTGTGAATATCACGCTATCTGTATCGGCATACAATACTCTCCGCCCAAGAGAATGCAATAGACCCCAAAGTTTTATACGGGCGTAGGCTGTTGTGAAGCTGGCCACAGGTATGTTTGTAACCCTTGAGGTATCTGTGGCCAATTCAGTGTTGTTGTACTTTATTATGTAAGTATTACCTACATTCACGGTCTCCATGACCTCTTTATCGGGAGCATTAGCATAATCCCAGACATCACTATAACTTTGTGCCAAATGAATGTTCCCTTTGCCGGTATTCTGTGCAAATTTTCCCCATAGACTGTTTAGACACAACTTTGCACTAAAGCGCTTGCCAGGATTCTTTGCAATTTGGGCACGATCAAGTTGTATACCTTCGCGTCGCGGTAACGTTGAATATAGGCAGACTTTTCATCTTCGGTATCAACTCCTCGCGGATACCCTGATGCCTCAACCTTATCCTTCAAAAATGCGTTTATATATGGTGTGAAAAGGTTGGGTAGCTTCTGAAACCTCCACACCTCATGTATCTTCAGTATTCTATACCCATGGCGTACGGCTAGGGCCAGCTCAGGACTTGTATATACGCCTCTGATCTTACGCTGGTGGGGTATATGGTTACAATCGCCGTTATTCTCTTCCGCGCACTTCACGCACAGGGGAAATATGAGCTTGTGCTCGATAACGACAGGTAAGATTGGCATCCATAAATTGCGTGGGGGAAGTACGTCTACGAAAGAGAGCCCAAAGTAACGATCATTCAAATTTCTTGAAAATTCATTGATGGAGGGCAGGTTAGGTCCCACCAGTTTCTCAGGAGCGCCCACGGGGTACGGATTGTTCTTCATCACGTATGGGTATAAAGAACAGAAATCGTAGTAATGGAGCTTCACGCCCTCCGTAGGTGGAAAGTATAGTCTGAATGGATTTGTACGTCCTCCAAACAAGCTATCACCACATTTGAGAGGATCCAGCACCATTGAACGCTTGATCGTGTTTATTTCCTCACGGTACACCTCGTCTGTCTCCATCCGTGCATCATATTCATGCTCCCACAAGACTTTGTGAGTGAACTGTGATCCTATAAGTTGATCGCGGGTGCGGGTCCATGCAAGACAGTCGGCAGGAGATCTACCGTAGATATCTCCGGCGATTCCGCACTCAGGACGGGGGCATCCATGCCACCAGCATCCGTTAAAGGAGTACACAGTCTTCACACCAGTGACACGTTTTTCACTTAACCCATCAACCCAAAAAACACGTCCATTAATCTTAATGGGTACTTCACCCGTGTTGCGGGCGTGCTTTATGTATACACCTGTCTGTTGCTGTAGGTGTATGAGCCAGTAAATAGCCTTGTGACCGTAACTGCGGGGTTTGTTTCGATGAATAATGGCTAAGGTGTCTTTAGGCATGAAGTTATTCTTGAACACCGTAAAACATAATGACGCGATGGTGGTTGCGACTTGCAGCGGATCGCATTTGAAACGGCCTATGTACATCCTTCTAAAGGCCTGGAAACATACTCTAAGCACGCGCACATCATTCACGCAATAACGCTCACATTCATCAGCTATATTATAAGGGTTACTTTCATTAAAACTGTTGTAGTATCGATCAAAGTCTTCACGTTCATCTACACTCATACAGTCATAGTTAAAATAATGTTTGGGTGGTGGTGGGCCTACGTAGTTTAAAGTCTCGCTGGTGAGGAAAGTGTAAGGGAAGTATCCTTTGGAAACTTCAGCTGCTACCCCCATCACCTTGGGTAGCTTTGCTAATTTACAAGGTGTGAATAATAAAGTGTCTTTAAATTGTACATTGCCTCTTATTTGCATCTGTATTAATTTGTTGCCTCTTTTCAATGGATCACCTGTAAATATCTCAGAGGATTCGTGTTCAAGCAACTCCTTATAAAGGAACTGCGTGTCAAACTTTGCCCCGTTATGGGCGAGAATATACACAGTCATTTTTTTGAACTTGTCGGCTAACTTGACAATATAGGATACAAATAGTTTCACAGGACTATCGTGGACATTCGTTTTAAAAACGTTTGTACGTTTACCGCATTTGGGGCACTCGTCACATTCGATCCCCATACACTCATCACAGATGGTCTGGCTCACAAGTAAATGTGGAATTACCTCTTTGGTTTCAGCGTTCGTATATGTTTCTATATCGTAGTATACAGTTATACAAGGGTTATTTTTAGGCTTAGCATCTTTCATATAACATACATGCTTTACTCCATCCGCCTTATACTCCACCTGGCATGTAGGACAGTGAATTTCGTCACACTTGTGCTTAAATTTTCCCCAATTATCCATTGTGTGAAACATACCACATTCACAGATTCTCATTTTCCTGCAAGTGCCAGTTGATTTATGGAGCTGAAAGCAGTTATTATTGAAGAATGTGCGTCTACACACATCACAGTCTCTCTTCTCAGCTTCAACTACACGGCTTTCACATTTGGTGCTTTTACACTGCTCACATACCATGTGACATTCTTTACAATGTCTCACTATATCATCCGCAAACTCGAGGCACCCCTTACACAAATCATGATGTCTCCCATATTTTCGACTTTTGTCATAACTCGCGTAAAGCCACCTTATATTACGGATGGGGAGATACGTTGTCCCGACAATCCTAAAATAAGTAGGGGTCTTGTACGATCTCTCACACAGCTTTTAAAAACATACACAGTCCTACGACGATCATCCAACCCAAATACAACTATACGGACATTCATTTCCTGTTCTACCATTCTCAGCTCTTCAGGCCCCATATTACAGTCAAATTCAAGTTCACAGTCTACAGCTAGTTTACGGGCACGTTCCACGACCGTAGGCAGCCAAATTTTTTGAGCCGTGTATTTTGTACAGTAAACATGTTAGCCAAGACTACTGCTATAAAGCCGCAACCACGATCGACGTTTATATGCCGTCTATAAATAGCTTGAGAATTGAGGTTAAGAGTATACGGTATGGCACTATGACCCGCAACACGGAATACACGATCAATATTTACCGTGAAGTTGTCCATATTAAAGGCTATACTACTTTGGGCAGCTTGCATTATACGTCCTAATATATATTCTACATCTTCAGCCGCCAAACGTCTAAATGGCACTACTACCCAATAATCATCTACATCACCGTCATCTGACCCGAATCCGAAGGACAGACTCGTCCTGACTTCACGCTCGTCGCGGTTCTGAAGAGCAAACTCTACAATACGCTGTACAACCCGGCGTAGCCCGCGCTCAATTCCATTGCTATACATGGCTCTAGGGTCGACCCTGACTCTATACCGATTTCTAGTCAAGGCTGGGGTGGGGGCTGCGGAGCGCACCAACTCAAACGTTATATCATCCTCAACAGAACGGGGGGCGACTGTGGCGGATGAATAGGGGATATATTAGCGGAAGGTGCTGCTGGGGGGCCTGTTGCGTAGGAGGTTGAGGGTTGGGGATCTATTATTGTAGACTAACAGAACGGGGGGCAACTGTGGCGGATGAATAAGGGGATATATTAGCGGGAGGTGCTGCTGGGGGGTTGTTGCGTAGAGGTTGAGGGTTGGGGATCTATTACTGGTGCAACAGGCGCGTATTTCGGTCGCTTTATACCTGACGTGGGGTTCTCTTCATCATACCTCCGCTTTGGACGTGCTACCGGTATCGCTGGTGAGGGTTCGTTGGCAGGGGAGATCACAACTACACTGTCGTCGAGGTCATCCGTAATGTCGATGATGGGGTGCTGTACCTCATCGTCATTCACGGTTCTGTGGGAGAAGAAAACAAAATATAAGGAACAGTACTCAAAATTTGTAATATTTTGTAAATGCCCACTTAGGAGTGTGACGTGTTAGAAATGGACTCTGTAGAAAAATTCAGATTCACGAGCCCATCCACATGTATTATATCTGGACCTACAGGATGTGGTAAAACTGTGTTTATGCTTAAAATCATTAAAGAAAAGGGAGAGATGTTCTCGAAATTTGTGCATAAAGTTATATGGTGCTATTCGACGTATCAATCAGTGTTCAACGAGTACCAAGATGATATTTTGTTCCACAAAGGCGTATATGACGTTAATTCGTTAAAGGGAAATGAACATACAGTCATTGTAATTGACGATCTCATGTTGGAGATGGATAAAACGTTTGCCGAGACATTTACAGTATTCTCCCACCATCTTAACATAAGCGTGTTCTTCATCAATCAGAATCTATTTTTCAAAAATAGATACATGCGCGATGTGTCGTTAAATACGCAATATCTAGTCTTATTCGCACAACGTAGAGATGTATCACAAATTGGGGTATTAGCCAATCAAATGTTCCCGAATCAGCGTAAGGAGTTTTTGGAAGTTTATAAAGAAGCTACAAGCACGCGTTACGGATATTTGCTTTGCGACCTTCATCCGCGAAACACGTTTAGAGTGCTTCTACGAACGAATATATTTCCAAACGAGCCTGAAACGGTGTATATTCCAGAATGACAAAGAGACTAAAGAAATACCGTGAATTAATAAAAATCTATCATCGACTGCCCCGGGCAATGCAGCAGATGTTTATTAAAAATATCGACGCCGACTTTTTAAAATGCATCTGTGAAATCTGTCTTAACGTTATAAATTGCAATGTATCAATGAAAACCCCTCAGAAGGCTCGCCTACGCCGTTACAAGAACATAATACGTGCACTCGCTCGTAAAAGTCAAACTGTAGCGAAGAAAAAACGAATTATTGTACAAACAGGAGGGTCATTTCTCCCCATCTTATTTTCAGTTTTGGGTCCTTTACTGACTAGATTAATATAATGAAGAAAGTGGTAGTGATTCCCCACGAGGTGTACGCTTCACTGCAAAGGAATCCAGACACGGTTCTAGATCCCCGTAAAAGCAGACTTAAAAGAATGGAAAGCGAATTGCTAGCCCTATTAAACAGTGAAAAAACACCTGATGAGAAAAGAATCTTATACCAAGAAGCTCTGCAGAAATTTCTTCACGAGTACGAAAATTATAAGAACCCTACAGAGATTCCTGTGGTTATTAGGCACAGCACGGGGGACGATGGACATGGCGACATAGGATCTGTGCCCGACGATACAGCTGACCAACCAAAAATTAAGGGATTAGCCACACAACATATCGAGCATGTATTAAAAAGCACCCTCCCACATACATTGAGGAGTAAAGGCTTAAGTCTTTATAATCTATTGAATGAGGATCCAGCCATACAATGGACCGATACAGGCGAGATCATTGTGGAAGGATCAAAGGTACAGGGATCGAATATCGTAGACATTGTCCATGATCTGGTGAGAAAGTGGGATAGGCCATCACCATCAGGATGGAAGCATATTAAAGCAAGACTACAACAAATAAATGTCCCTAAAACGTTGATAGGAAATCTGAACAGGTTAAAAGACTTGGAACATGCAACGCATGTGACACAATTGAAGACGCCGTCACCCCCGGCGGTAACACCTTTGAAGAGAAGAAAGAAGAGGTTAAACAACGGTCAACCCTACCCACGTGCCTCTAAAATACGCAAATGGCTAACGCTATTATGACATTTCTAACCCAGCCTCCTACGGCGGCGTAGATAGACTGTACAGAAGTGTTTACGGAGTAGGAAAAAAAGATGTTGAAAGATTTTTGAGGGAGCAGGACGCTTATACGCTTCATAAGCCTGTGAGAAAAAGGTTTAAAACAGCCAAGACAACGGCTTCCTCGATTGATTCTATTTGGCAAGCAGATTTAACAGACATGCAAAGATATTCTGTGTATAACGATGGTTACCGCTACATTCTATTCATAATAGACGTATTCTCTAGATATCTGTGGCTAGTTCCTCTGAAAAATAAATCACCTGAAACAGTTGCTAAAGCCACCAAAACGCTAATGTTAAAAGAAAACAGGGTTCCTGGCTATTTTTGTACGGATATGGGGAAGGAATTTATAGGCCGTGCTTTTCAAAACATGTTGACAGAGTTTAATATCAGCTATTACACAACCAATTCTATACATAAGGCTTCTTTAGCTGAAAGAGTTCAGCGCACCATAAAGGAACGCATGCACCATTATTTTACACATGAAAACACACAGATTTCTAGACATTCTGGAATCATTGGCATCATCCTACAACCGCTCACACCATCGCACGATTGGGGCAACACCTAAAGAAGTTTTAGAAAGAGGTACGCTCCGGAGAAGAGATGGATCACCAACACCACCACCACACTCGGCGCGCTTCAAAATCAATGATTATGTAAAGCTGTCGCGTTGGGGAATAAATTCGCAAAGGGTTTTGAGCAAGGATGGACACGCGAGATTTTTAAAGTTAGGGCTATGAGACCTAAAGGTGAGATAATGATGTATTACATTGAAGATTTGAATGGGGAAGAAATCTCAGGAGGCTTTTACCGCGAGGAATTGCAGAAAGTTGCGTTTAATTTAGGAAAAAATATGTTTAAAATTGAGAAAATTTTAGGAAGCAAAGGTTCAGGAAAGAGAAAAATGTACCTGGTGAAATGGCTAGGGTACCCAGAAAGCTTCAACACCTATATAAAAGCTGATGCAATAATGAAGCTTAAATAGTATGCAACATGGCTCCTAACCATTTCTACGTCACACTCCCGTCCTCCTCGTCCCTGTCTGTACACCCTAACAACACACTAGCCAACTTTGTAACAGAACTCCACGGGCACATTGAATTGGGTCGTGATTCGTATGAGGTGGGGATATGCGAAATTCAGCTGGACACCATCTTTTTAAATATTGAACATAAAGAAACCGTTTTTACGATTCTTAGAGACATTGACGAGTGTGAAAAAGCTGGGGTAGCTATGGATGAAACTATACGTATCGCTCGGACTAAGGTTGCACGGTATTACAGTACAGAAGTAAGACTAGGACCGGGTCAATATGGTTCGGTCGAGGATGTTGTGAGAGGCTTAAACGTAAGTTTAAGAAACTCAAACCTTACGAATGATTTAGTATACGAAATCGTAAACAAAGGAAACCCTGCACATACACTAATCCTAAAATCAAAGACTAACAGACGTATTAAAGACCATAGAATGTTCAAAATTCTAACCAATGGCCGATATAGCGCAGCCTTCCAAAGAGACACATTTCACGAGACACAGCATGACTTGTCCAGATTAATGTATCAATTGAAGATGGAGAAATTGGCTGAAAGGTCCCCAGACATGTGCTATATTTACAGTAATATAGTGGAGCACCAGTTTGTTGGGGATACCCAGGCACGCCTGCTGCGCATTGCTCACATCCCCAACCATAGAGGAAGGAGTTTGAGTATTACATATGACAGACCCCATTATGTGAATGTCGCAACTAATTTAATAACCAATATCTCAATATATATAAGAACGATTGAGGGTGAAAACTTCCCATTCGGTAACGGGAGCTTAACAGTGAAGCTACACTTTCGACGCACTGAGTTATAATGGATAGAAAGCCTTTCACCGTCTATCGAGGGGTGAGATACCAGCGCGGTAGTGGACTTGGATCCATTTTTTCATCCATACTACGTACGGCTGTTCCTTTGCTGAAGAGGGGTGCCAGATACCTCGGAAGGAAAGCGCTACAATCAGGTCTTAACACTGCAGAAGACATATTGGCCGGGGCTAAACCTAAAGAAGCTCTAAAAAAACATTTAAAGCGTACACGGGACGAAATCATCAAAGATGCAAAGAGAAAAATGCGTGGTGGCGGGAAGAAGAAGAAGAGGGCTGCCCGGAAGAAGGGGTCACGTGGTATTAAACGTAAAAGGATATCAAAAAAGAAGTGCTGTAAGCGAATGAAACCTATGGTTGACCACTTTTTTGACTGATATAAGCTAAGGACATTGATCTCATGAATCATAGTTTGTTTACTACTTGTCGAGAGAGGAGGCACTATTTCTAACTCGCCATGGCACGCTTCATCCACCCATGTAGTTCACAATGCTGTAAATCGGAGCTGTCCCTTTTTGAGCTGCCTCCAACTCAAGTTTCTATTGAGCACAGTGATTTTATTACAATTAACCCTTTAAACACAATTAGTTCCCCGAGTGCACCTATAGAATTCGTGATACCCAGCTCAGGCCCTTACTTTTTTGATCCAAGCTGTGTGCACATGTACGCTAAGCTACGTATAGCCCATTCTGATGGAACGGTCTGCGATGACAAATATGCTGTATACCCTGAAACAAACTTTCTGCACTCCATATTCAACCAGTGTGACGTATATTTAAATCAGACCAACATATCGGCAGGCACGGGGTACTATCATCTACGAGCCTATCTGGAAAATGTCCTCAACTTTTCCAAAGAAGCGAAGGCTACCTTTTTAAGTGCCGAGGGATATTATCAAACTAAAGATGAAAGTAGTATAAAGGACAAATTTAAAAATTCTAAAAAGAAAATATACGAGTGTTTTGGACGGCTGCACACAGATTTCACTTTCCAGGAGAAGTTGCTTGTCAACGGGGTGGATATGAAAATAAAGCTCACCCGCACGAGTCCTGAGATCTGCTTAAATCTGGATGCTGATCAAGAAGAGGGTGCAAAGCCCGTTGTGGTTCACATTATGGACACATACCTCCGCGTACGGCGAGTGAAATTAAGTTCACCAAAACAACTAGAAATTGAGAAAAATTTACTAAACGCTACAGTGAAATATCCTATTAACAGAGTACAAATCAAACTATATACGGTTCCTGCAGGGTTGGCATCGAAGCAGATAGAAAACATTGCCCTGGGAAATCTTCCTAAAAGGATATTAATCGGAATGCAGGACCATGCTTCGGTGAATGGAAAATATAAAAAGAGTGCCTTTAAATTCGAGAATTTCGGACTTAAAAATATAACTCTATACGTTAATGGCACTGCTTTGGGTGGAACAATGGGTACGGACTATTCATCAGACGCTGTGTTACCTCTTTGTGCCAGAGCCTATAGTAATCTGACCCATATTGCAGGTGATTGTGATGAGCTTGGTAATGGGGTAACGCAGGAAGAATTCATTGATCAATTTAACCTTTATCCGTTTGACATTACACCTGACTTATCTGCTAGCGTAAATACGCATTTAACCCCACAGCAGAGCGGAAACATCTCAGTGAGGCTGGAATTCGCCAAGCCTATAGACGCGCCTATTAGTGTACTAGTATATCTCGAATCGCAAGCCCTAATAGAAGTAGATAGATTTAGGAGCGTTATCACTGACTTTTAAAATGGATGCTAATACACTTCAGAAAGTAATGAATAGTGAACGAGTCACACGTTCCAAATTTATCGGCGTGTTTGCGAAGAATGAAACATTGAGTTTGCCAAGTACGCGAGAATGCGGTAGTCTTATTGTGAACACAGATGTCATCGGTAATGAAGGGATTCATTGGATCGCTGTCTATTTTAAAAATAGACAGCGCCTGTACTATTTTGATTCACTCGGTACTCAACCCTGGAGTGACCCTATTATTGTAAAATTTCTCGCTCAGTTACATATTCCCGAAGTTGTATGGAACCCGTTTCGTATACAAGGATATTTTAGTAATGCTTGCGGAATGTACTGCGTCTCATTTCTCATGCATATGTCATGTGATAAAGAATTTATAAATTTTTAAAATTTATTTGACCCGTGTCACACTCGCCGAAACGATGAAATGGTATGCAGACAGATAAAAATCCGTTTTCCAATTGTACGTACTCGTTGTATAGTATAATGTTTTTGTTCGTGTGTGTATATTTGTAACGGTATATTCTGTAGTTTAAGATGGTTATTGTACTGATTTCTTTCATTTAATAAATTTATGAAAATATATTGTCTTCTTACCCCAAAAAGATCGAAAAACACTTACATTATTTCGGTGTGACATTCATTATGCTGACTGATCAGTATATCCTCCGTATTCATGACACGAGATTCTTCAAAAGATTGTATAACACGTGTCAAATCCTCATCGGACCTTAAAGGAATAATGTTCATTCTTTTTTAATAAAAACATATACAGAGTATACAGACAGACCCCATTATGTGAAGATATCTTTGGTTCGAAACTCATTTAAGAGGTAAATCCAAATAACATTTAAAACGATTGCCATAAAAAATTTCGATTTTAGCATAATGGTGAGTATCTAAATGAAGTATTTGACGAGATACTACAACCCTCCATATATATAAAATCATGTTTCTTGTGAATAAATTATAGACACTTACATTTCTATGGTAGTCCCTTGCGTCGGATTGTAAGGAGCGTCACTGCAAATATCTTCAACGGTTTGCGTTGGAAATAATTCATCACGGTCAATCGCGTTAAAAAGATTAATTGCAGTTAATGCTGCAGTGTCACCTTCATACAAATCCGGAAAAGCGTACAGTTCGTGGTCCATGGTGGAGGGAATGCACTGGCAGAGGGAATGATTATTCACTGACGCGAAAATAGCTACTGTTACTCCAAACTGAAAAATATTTCCTTTTATATGCACAATCGCCAAGCTCCGCCCCAAAAGATTAAGGCCAGATGTTCGTAGTGATTGGTTGCCAGTGTAGCTGGGTGGAGCTATGATAAGTTTGTGTACCAATCGTAACACCGCTATAACGGGTCCGATGTTCGTAGTGATTGGTTGCCAGTGTAGCTGGGTGGAGCTATGATAAGTTTGTGTACCAATCGTAACACCGCTATAACGGGTCCGGACGAGTAATGGCATCTTTATATTTTCTCCAATAGATTTAATGCTCGTATTACTCCTTGCTGTCTTTACCATGTCAATATTTTTCCCCCACTATTCCCGGATCATTAGTCACTAATGTAATCGAGAGGATTTTATAATAAAGAAATTATAAATATATCCTAATTATATTTTTAAAAAAGAAAAGAGCATTCGGTTTCCACGTTAAACTGTGGGTCTAAGGCGGAGTGAAAACCTTAACCGTTGTTACACTTCGGCGAGAAAGAGTTAATTACACTAGGGAACAACATTTTTGTTTCTTGAAAACTATTTAGTGTTTCTTATAGAACTTTTGATGCTGATTCCAAATATGGTTTCAGAATTTTTCTATCACCATAGTTAGTTTTCGAGAAAATAATATTTCCATTTACTCAGAGTTTTCCCAAAATATTAGTTAAAATTAAGTGTACTAATTTAATTTTACTTTCTTTTTTTCCAGGTTAACTATATTTAATAGTATTTTTTGCATTAAAAAAATATAGCTATTTAAACAAACAGATTTTTAATAAAAAGAAAGAATTTTTTTTCAAGTTTTGCTCAAATTTTAAAATTTTTCATAGTAGAAAAAATTGGTTTTTCATTCCAAAAGTTTTCCGTGATTTCAATAATTTTCCGCCAGCATGAATCGAAACTGTATTAATCCCAGAGATACATTTTGCTACGTATGTGGAGAACTGACCATAATGGCACAGAGGAAGACGATGACCCCACTCGTGAAGAAGGCTTACGAACTTTATTTTGGATGTAAGGTAGGCAACCAAGACAAATCCTGGGCACCTCATATCTCATGCATTTCCTGTGCCGTCACTCTTAGGGGTTGGATTAAAGGTACCCGCAAATCTATGCCATTTGCCATACCAATGATTTGGAGAGAGCCCAAGGATCACCTAACGGATTGCTATTTTTGTATGACTAACGTTTCAGGATTCCCTGCCAAAAATAAACATAAAATTAAATACCCAAATCTTGCATCTGCCATGAGACCAGTACTACATGACGATGATAACCCAATTCCAACTCCCCCAAAGTCATGGACACTAGCTGAAGAGTCTGAAGTTGAACCAATGGAAATTGATGACACTAAAGATACAGACTTTCAGCAACCTGAATCAAATAAACAACGTATGATAACGCAGGTTATGCTGAATGATCTCGTGAGAGATTTGGACCTTCCGAAAAAGAAAGCGGAATTATCGGGCTCCAGGTTACGTGAATGGAATTTGCTGGCAAAAGATACAAGCATATCGGCGTTCCGCACTCGCTGGGTCTAAGGCGGAGTGAAAAGCTTTTCCAATTCGGCGAGAAAGAGTTAATTATTATTACTACTGTAATTTGTACCACCCTATATATATATATCCATTCCTTTATTTATTTTAAAAGAATGAACAAAACTCTCTCTCTTTCTTTCTATATATATATATATATATATATATACCGGGTGTCCGAGAATTATCTGTACAATTTTTGGCTGTTATTAAAAGTCAACCATGAAGTGTAGAAATTCCAGTGTTGTCCCATTTTACAGAGAAACTCATTAAATTTTTTCTGATAACAAGTTTTGACAAGTTTTTCTTTTTTGTACGCGGGTGACAGACATTGATGATTTAAAAGCAAGAATCACAGCTGCTATTGAGCGAATTGATGTGGATATGCTGCAGCGTACATGGCAACATTTGGATTATCGATTGGATGTTTTGCGAATCACTGATGGTGCACATATCGAATGTTTGTAACAACGTTACTTTAATAAAAGAAACTTTTGAAAAGACAGATTCTAAATAATCTTGTTTAAGAATTTTACGTTGTTATCAAGAATTTTATTAAAAGATGAAATTGTACAGATAATTTTCGGACACACTGGAATTTCTAAAAAACTTGTCAAAACTTGGTATCAGAAAAAACTTAATGAGATTCTCTGTAAAATGGAACAACACTGGAATTTCTACACTTCATGGTTGACTTTTAATAACAGCCAAAACTTGTACAGATAATTCTCGGACACCCTGTATATATATATATATATATATATATATATATATATATATATATATATATATATATATATATATATATATAATTAGTAGTACTTTCAGGTTTGCCAGAAAAGAGCATTCGGTTTCCACGTTAAACTGTGGGTCTAAGGCGGAGTGAAAACCTTATCCGTTGTTACAATTCGGGGAAGAGCTAGTTGTTATTATTACAGTAATTTGTACCACCCTATATATATATATATATATATATCCTTTTTATTTATTTTAAAAGAATGAACAAAACTCTATCTCTCTCTTTCTTTATATATATATATATATATATATATATATATATATCCATTCCTTTATTTATTTTAAAAGAATGAACAAAACTCTCTCTCTCTCTTTCTTTCTGTATATATATATATATATATATATATATATATATATATATATATATAATTATTAGTACTTTCAGGTTTGCCCACCTTATTTCTTTCGCTGATTATTATTTAATATAATTGTGTGTATATCTAAGAATCGGAGTGAAGAGAGATTTTGCTCGAGTTGACTGGAAGAAAGGTCAGATTATGGTAATTTCAAAAAGGCCTCTGGGCAAACAGGTGTGATTCGAGTCGGGGAAACGATTCCTCGTGTGCGTGTGTGCGTGTGTGTGGTGTGTGTGTGTGTGTGTGTGTGTGTGTGTGTTGTCAGAGCTGGGCACTTGCGTTTTTTTGCGCGTTTTTTTGCGGTACTGCGGTACTACTACCGCACTACCAAACCGGTACCGCATAACGCAGTACCGTAAAGGATCGCTGAAAGTACAGCAGTACCGCTACCGCATTCAAATTTCCCGCGGTACTTTCCGCGGTACCGACCAACACGGTAGTACCGCAGTACCGCAGTACCGCAAAAAAAACCGCAAGTGCCCAGCTCTGGGTGTGTGTGTGTGTGTGTATAGATTTGAGAATACGACCGTGTGTTTTGGTTAATTTTCACCAATCTTCGCAAGGTTCTTTTCCTTCCGTTTTTCCCACTGTTATTCAATTGTGATATTTATAATAAAAATAGGAATTAAGTAATAAAGTTAATGTTTTAATTCACTTTAAGATGAAAATCAATTTATATATATATATATATATATATATAAGGATTGACAAAATATACGTTTGGCATTTTTTTTCTGATTTTCATTCACATGATATGTACAGAGGCGTGTGTGTGTGTGCGTGTAGTGTGTGTGTGTGTGTGTGTGTGTGCACACGAGTTGTTCATTCGTTTATATATACAAACACAGATGGGGTGAGGAGATTGGGGGAATGGTCGACCCTGTGTTTTGGTTAATTTTCACCAATCTTCGCAAGGTTTCTTTTCCTTTCGTTTTTCCCACTGTTATTCAATTGTGGTATTTATAATAAAATAGGAATTAAGTGATTTATTGTGTAAAGAGCGTGTGTTTAAATTATTTATTTAAAAACAGATGAATCTTCTTAATTCCAACAATTAAAAGAAATTCTGTATTGATTAACTACCATCATATAAATATATTGTGGTATTTTGATTAATATATGGTTTTAAAATATTGCTATCTGGCAACTCAGCCTGAATACATGGCGCTATCTGGCAACTCAGCCGGATTAGAGGTCTATAAAAGAGTGAGAAGCTGATGACGGAGTTATTCAAGCTCGGCTCCCAGCCGAGCAAGGACCTCTGGTCCTTTCTCTTTCTGTCCCTTTGGGAAAACCCCTTAGAGGCCTCTTAGGTTAGGTATACGAAAATAGCTTGGGGGAGAACTCCGCCTCCAAGTTGCATGCCCTTTCAATCAAAGGCCGATACTCTCTCTCTCTCTCCCTACCCCTTGGCTCCTTCTAAGCCAACTGGCTGATTCAGCCAACTGGCTGATTAGGAGCCTATAAGACAACGCCTACTCGGCTGAAGTCTTAATATGCACTTGGCTCCGGCCAGGTGAACACCTCTCCTCCTTTCTCTCCTTTCTCGCCTTTCTCTTCTTTCTCTTGGGGGATAACGCCGCCTCCAAGTTTCATGACCCCTTGTTGCACCTGCAGCATCCCCCCCCCCCTTTGCAGGGATTTTTTTTGCAACACCCCACCCCACCCTTCGCAAAACCCCATCCCCTTTGCAACATGTTTCATAACACCCCCCTTGCAACATTGCAACATTCCTGCACTCTACCCTTTTGCGGCTACACTACTCCCCTCTACCTCGCTCTCTCTCTCATTGTCTCAATCTTTTTCTCGCTCAATGTCAATACATATACAGTATAATCGTGTAGATTCTTAAGTTAATAAAGGTTTAAAACTGCACACGAACTCTACAAACAGCTTTACAGTATTAGTATTGTTACATAATGATTTAATATACGCGAGACTGGTGGGTGGGGAAGGGGAATGAGAGAGTGTGGAGGTTGGTTGTGTAATGTCTATTTTTGGTTCAAGTTCACTAGTATATAAAAAGTTGTATTGTGGTAGCTGTTCATATAGACTTGCAGTAATCATAATCACTTCCAAATACTTTATTTTTTGATATATTGTGTTAATACTTTCTTACGGACTTAATATGTTTATCAGATTTATTGGAATTTCAATTTTTTTTTGTGTAAGAAGTATTTGTTTTAATTTCATATAAATAATTACATATTATTATTAATTTTGTAAAATAATGCTTTCTTATATGCTTTGCGCTTTTGTCTCGTTTTTCTCTATAAATTATGTATATACACAGGGCCGGTCCTAGGGGGGTGCGGGGCCAGAGGCAAATCAACCTATGCGGGGCCCCCTCAAAAATATCAACTAATTGAGATATCTAAATAACAGAGAAATTTAATACATGCAATTTTATTTCCATGTTTACATGTTTACTTGGTATATTTAAACCTATACAGCATTATCTTAACACAGCATTATTTAATACTCTTAACACTGATTTAGGTCTCATGAACAGTGGTGTAGTGCTAAATAAGAAGTGAGGGAACGCATTTTGAAAGTGTTACTCAGATGCGGGGGGGACAATGGCGAGCGCGGCGAGCCCATACAGCTGGGGGTCCGGGGCACTGTAAGCCCCCGGGAAATCTTTTGAAATCTGACCAATTTCAGGGATATTTTGAGGTCATATGCACTGGATATTAGGATATATTCCAAGGTTGAAGATGCAGTATTTCCAGTGTCATTAGATATACGACATCCAGTACGATCAATAAAAATAGCTAACAACTGGAATGATTAACTAAAAAAAAGTTAACAACTGGTACGCCGTGGTGACTGTTTCACCAGATCTTTATAGGCTAGCATTGCCTCAGTCGAAGCTAAAAGAAATGAAGCAGTTAATGATTCTTTCTCATATTTCTCCTAGGGGTGGGAATTAAAATTTCATGACGTTAGAGATTTGTAAGTTCGGATTTATTTGAAATAGTGAGGGAACGCCGTTCCGTCTACCAAAAAAAGTAAGGGAACGCTGTTCCCACGCGTTCCCACAACACTACACCACTGCTCATGAATATCTTTAAAATACCATACAGAAGGTTTACAATCCAAAATGTAATCAACCCCAAATACAGTCCAAAACATCAAAATGTCAGAAGGTTTAAAATCCAAAATACACTTAATCCAAAATACAATCCTAAATATCAGATGGTTTACAATCCAAAATACATATTAAACAATGCTATGTAGTCTGTTACTGTATATTATATAATTTATATCCAACTCATTTTCTAAAATTCACCTTCCTCGGCTTCCCCTGTTAGAAAAACTAGAAGAGGAAGAGCCATTGTTGTCCCAAGGCGATATGAACAGACAAAAGAAACAGACAGAGAAACAGACAAAGAACAGCCAAAGGAATTCTTTCCACCGACATTCTCAAACATCTTGGAATCATCAAGAATTGAAGAACACACGTGATTTTGTCAAGAATAGAAAAACAACAGGACGCTTGTAGGCGTCTCAAAAAGGCCGCGAAACTTAGCGTCTTAAGAGGTTATAAAAGGCTGTGTTACTGATATACTTTCTCACTTCTCGCTTGCAATTTCCTCGTCTTGGTCGTCACGTCTCACTCTCAGCATCTTTTCGTCAGCAGCACCACACGTCAAGCCACCCACTCTCCGCCTTCGCCGGAGAGCGGCCTGCTGTTAATTCAAGGCTCCGGTCTATCATCCAGTAAGGCCTTCTACAGACCGCCTGCAGAAGCAATTCTTCGAAACCCAGCGCCGTTCGACTTCAGCCGGCCTCAGTCCCTCAAGCAACATCTCAACACTAAACGAAGCGAATCAACACTTGAGGCGCCATCCTTCTGACTCTGGTTTAACTCATCCTTCACCTCAAGTCGATCGGCGCCCGTTCAACAAGCTTCAATAGGCCACGCTACCGGTTTCAAGGTCATCCTCGACGTGCGAAGTACAGGACGATCAACTTCACCTCGGGCCTACAGTCTACAAGGTCAACCTTCACGTATCTTCTTCATATACAGAGGTATTCGGCATTCCGGGCCTACAGTCTACAAGGTCAACCTTCAAGTATCTCTTCATTCTCTAGAGGTATTAAACATAGTCGGTAAGCTCTCTGTGCCTCGTTCTTAAGCAATTCTCGTGAAGCCTACACAGTGTAATCGCAGAACCGCGTTTAGGTATACCCAAAAGTGCTTTCAATATCGTTCAAACTAACTTTCCCGTTAAGACTGCAGTAGGCCTATTTCTAGTGTTGTATCAAATACCGTAATTTTGTATCACCCTGTTATTGTGATCATCGTACAATTTACTTATCATGCATCCTACTGTTTACGTGCTTTTTTAGGCATTTCATTCTAGACGGCCTAATCCATTCAGTGTAACAAACGCACGTGCATAATTTCTGTTATCAATAGGCTTCATATTTCATGCTGTGTTCCATTTTGCTTACCATTAGCCTATCATAAATGAGTGTATTACTTAACAATTAAGCTGTATAACCATTTCTTTATTTGCTAATCCTCAGTCATATTTAGCATACTATAAATGCCGTTATATAATTGTTAATCACCGTAAATATCTTCATTGCCAAGTTAATCACTGTGAACAAATAACTGATTTATTTTCTTAATTAAACACAAAACAAGAAGGTAATTTTTCTAACCTTATTAATATTATTTGCTTGGGTGTAATCCAAGCTGGTGACCTCGAATCAATTCGTGGCATTCCAGAAAGTAATTATAGTAAGCCTACTTCATTAGTCACATCAAACCGGTGATACCGTAGGACATCATAAATTGTTGACCCAGCCTTGTCATTAACAATAAATCATTTCATCAATTAATCATTAGCACTAAATTAATCAGTATCACCTCACTCGGCTAATACTAGGCCTACTATAGGTGTATATATCCATCTCATAATTGTAAGGT
Source organism: Bathynomus jamesi (assembly GCA_023014485.1). Lineage (NCBI taxonomy): Eukaryota > Metazoa > Arthropoda > Malacostraca > Isopoda > Cirolanidae > Bathynomus > Bathynomus jamesi. The sequence continues at coordinate 203,250 of JAJOZX010003637.1, forward strand.
TAGTGAAAAATTCACTTAATTTCGAGCTAGCATTTTTGGGTTCTTGTGGCATCACTTTATTGGGGGGCACTGGCGTGTCCTTTCTACTCGTTTGTTGAATGCTGCACTTACAGGGCGTGGTCTTATAGAAAGCTCTCTTGCAATTGTTTGGGTGTTTAAATACAGGATTGTTGCATCGTGCAATGGTGCAGGTTGTGTTGTTGTTGCAAGGTTTAAAAGGAAGACCATAAATAGTGCCCCTTTTGTTTTTATCTTAATTTTATGCAACTGAGGCCTAAGGTAGGCCCACATCGAGTCAGCAACCCTGAGGTAGGACCTAATAGGACCTCCAAGTCTGTAAGTTTTATTCTAGCTTAACTTGGGCTGTAGGTTGAAGTAGCCCCTCAGAGCTTGGCCGTTCGGGGTTCAGCTGGGATTCTGAAGCCAATCAAATAAAAAAAAACATTCCCCAAGCGCGGTGCCCGGGCAAATGTCCCAGTTCGCCCCCCCTCTAGGACCGGCCCTGCACACACACACACATATATATATATATAATATATATATATATATATGAAAATTATTTCACGAAAGTAACACGTGAAAAATATTTATGATGAATAAAACCACGAAGGAAAGGAAACACAGAATGGTGCTCAAGTGCTTTTGTCGTCTAATGACAAAAAAAAAATATATATATATATATAATAATATATATATATATAAATATAATAAAATATAAAAATGTGGGAGGAGCATACAAATTTGTAAGGAAAGAAACTTTCGTCGGATACGAATTGCATGCCCCTTCATTAATGTAGAAGAAAACACGGACACAAACGGAGACAAGAGAGAGAACAGCAAGCCGAAGGAACGCGTGGTGTTCATTATATGAAAATTATTTCACGAAAGTAACACGTGAAAAATATTTATGATGAATAAAACCACGAAGGAACTTACTTGGGTGCTGTAACGTGCAGGAGCGCCGTCTTGCTGGAACCATGTTGGGAAATTAATTTCCTTCTTCGTTCAAGACACTGGGAAATGCTTCTTCGTTGAGTATACGTAGGTAGGTGCCTCCAGTGACATGTTCATCGAAAAAGAGGGGGCCTATGATGCGATCCTTCCAAATGCCACACCATACCATCACCCGAGATGCACCTTGTTCCTTTGAAGAGGTATACCAGTGAGGGTTGTTTTGAGACCAGTAGCGGGTGTTCTGTCGATTTACCTCACCATTTCCATAAAGAACAGCCTCGTCACTGAACAGAATGGTGGACGGGAAATTGGCATCCCGAGCATATGAATTATGGTTTGTAGAAATAGAAAAATATGAATTTCTCCTATGATGCCGGACTTATGGGACACCCTGTATATCAGGGCTGTGCGGGTCTATCACTTTCGGGTCGAGTCCGGGTCTGGGTCATTTTTCTAATTTACTTTCGGGTCCGGGTCATTTTTCTAATTTATTTTCGGGTCCTGGGTCCCGGGTCTGGGTCGGGTCCATTATTAAAAATGTAATAATTATAAGCTGGTATAGGATAGGTAATAAGACTGCTACCGTAGCTACATTAACATGTTTTCTGAAACATAGTAAAACATTATATGGCTATACGGTAGTAGCCTAACCATATATATTAATTAATCCGATTTTGGAAATGTTTGAAAGTAGATGTATTAATTGTATTAATATTTAATAGTAACTAGGTATAGTTATACATGCATTGCTTAGGGGCAAAGTACGATGTATGATTGCTCTCTTCAGCCCCCTTATTCTAACAGCACTTGATCATATCGGACCCGTTGCCTGTTGCAATGGATACAACTTGTGCAGATCCCAAGTCGTACTCGGTTAACACAGACTGAATGGTTTGTTTCAAAACATCTTCTATGAAATTAATTATTTATTACTGATTTAGATTTAAAGTAACATTCTTTTACATATACTGTAATATTGTACGATATATGTATATATAATATATATATATATTTGTGGGAAATGTAAAATAATTTTTTGTGTGAAATGTAAATAATTTTTACCTGTATGCGAGCAGTGAAGTTCCTTGACAGCCAATGCTTTCACTTCAATTTTGTCTTCAAAGTCATATTGGGCTTGAATACCTAAAAATCCTCTATCTAAGCGACTGCAACAATCTACTTTTAAATGAAACATTTTTTTTAAGGAGTATTTTTAACTTATTTTTTTCAGCTATTGCTCTATCGAGAGTCAAAGTAGCAAGATTTTTTCTGTTCATATTTATATTCATTGCAGATAGAAATGGTTCAACCAAAATTTTAAATCCAATATCTTCTACAATGCTAAAAGGCCGCCCGTCTATTGTCACCCACGAAATAAGGCCATTTTCTTAAGTTTTCCTTGAAGATGCGGGTGAACTCCAACCTTAATTTGTTTAAAAAAGTTTTTAACACTAGTTTGGCCTACATTCGTTCCCTTGGTTTGTATTTGAGTTTTCGAAGTACTGCTAGTCCTAGATAGGCTTTTATCATGATCCTCAACTTTACGATATATGTCTGGATGACACGATTTTAGGTGTCGCTTTAGGTTTGTCACATGATTGCCACTATACACTTTTCCACACTTTTCAATTTGGCATGTAGATGTTTTATCAATATTATTATATATAAAATATTCATTTGTAAGGCTAGTTTTTTTGCTACCACTCCCCACCGAAAAAAGGCATTGTAAAGGCATTGCAAATATAAATAGCAAACGAAGCACTGGAAACCAACCAATGTACGCAGTAACAACTCACAAACAAACAATAAAATATATTAGGATTAGGCTATTCTTCCGTCACCGTTAACTCTCCACTTCCAGTCAGTCATTTGGAGGGTGGAGTGATAATTCAATACATTGTTACCAAATCTAAAGGCGCACACATAAATTTTGTAAACTAAAACCCCGGCTGTGCGGGTCCTTCACTTTCGGGTCGGGTCTGGGTCTGGGTCATTTTTAAAATTCACTTTCAGGTCCGGGTCTGGGTCCGGCTCTTTTTTCTAATTCACTATCGGGTCCGGGTCCGGGTCCGGGTCTTATCTCACTTTCGGGTTAAACCCGGGTCTGGGTCCGGGTCCGGGTCCGACCTGCCAGCCCTGATATATGATATATAATAAATATAGAAATAAAAATTGTGGGAGGAGCATACAAATTTGTCAGGAAAGAAACTTTCGTCGGATACGAATTGCATGCCCCTTCATTAATGTAGAAGAAAACACGGACACAAACGGAGACAAGAGAGGGAACAGCAAGCCGAAGGAACGCGTGGTGTTCATTATATGAAAATTATTTCACGAAAGTAACACGTGTAAAATATTTTTCACGTGTTACTTTCGTGAAATAATTTTCATATAATGAACACCACGCGTTCCTTCGGCTTGCTGTTCCCTCTTATTCTCCGTTTGTATCCATGTTTTCTTCTACATTAATGAAGGGGTATGCAATTTGTATTCGACGAAAGTTTTTTCCTTACAAATTTGTATGCTCCTCCCACAATTTTTATTTCTATATTTATTATATATATATTTTTTTTTTTGTAACCTATATATAGTCTTGAACTTTTTATTTACTTCAGTGTTCCTGAGGATGTCATTAGACGAAATCGCTTGAGCACCATTCTGTGTTTCCATTCCTTCGTGGTTTTATTCATCATATATATATATATATATATATATATATATATATATATATACACACACACACACACACACTGTATATATATATATGTGTGTGTGTGTGTGTTGATGAGGAGTGTCTGCGCCTGCATAAGTTGTTGATCGTCATTTATGAGTAAACTATCAAGTACTGCACTGGTTACAAATACAGATATTTAGAACTCGATTTCTATGCACAATTAATGAAAAGGTTCTAATATCGCTCGGCTACCGGGGCTCCATCCTGGATCCCGCTCAGTGCTCGCTCCGCTCCCACTTCGTGGTATTTCCTGTAATAAGATGATGGTATGCGTGACGTCTCTCTAAAGGTCCGCCCCCTTCCTTTCGAAAATCTTAGATCCGCTACTGATCATAATGGAACTTTATTACTGTATAAGACTAGTAAAGTACATAGAGTTCAACGCTGTTCACGATCATATTAATTGTTTATCTTTATGAACAGAGATATTACATTATAATTACCTGTATATTGATGTTATATGCTGTTGGAGTCGGTTGTCCTCCCTCCACCCTACCTTCCCCCCAGTGGGGTTTCCACATGTACGGAGTCGCCTGTGAGGCGAGGAACATTACATATGCGGGCAACTGTACATATAATAGCAATATTTATTTACATATTGTGGACAGCGGTGGAGGCACGTGTTTAAGTGCCCACCACTTTCTGCGGGCTCTGCTGCTTAGATGGAAGTAACTTTTTCTTAACAGAGTCTGATGGAAAATCTCGAGGGTATAAGAAAATTAGAAAACAGATTAGTAGACTGGATCTACGAAAATACTTTTTATGTCAAAGAGTAGTAGATCTTTGGAATGACTTGCCACATGATGGCAATGATGTAGTAAATAGAACTCCTTAGTTTTTTAAAACGTTTTAAAGAAATGTTGGGTGCTTTCATGAATAAAAGGGAGTTTATAAACTGTGTAAATACTAAATAGTGTATATTTTTAGCTTAAGTTATGAGGCTACTTTGGTAGCTGTGTAAATAATTTTATGTTGATTAGCTGACTTGAAATTTTGCAAAATTTTATTATACAATCGTAGGTAGACCACATACTATAGTAGCACCGAAACTATTTTTTAAATAAATAAAATTGAATAATAAATAGCATTTTATATTTATTATATTTTCATTTATACCTTGGATAGGAATCACACTCTACAGTACTGTAGTTTCGAACCAAAACGGGTAGGAATCACCCTATAGTATCGAAGTCACCGGTAGGAATCACGCTATAGTAGCACCCAATTTAGTTTAGGACTTGGATGACTTCGATTGGCCCAAGTGGCTTCATGTTTTCCAAATGAAATATAAGTAATGTAATGTCCCTAACCTAGTGCAATTCTACTACAGTATTTAACAGATTGTTCTGTGTTCACCGCAGAGAGAATGGAAATTTCTTTAATTAAATGAAATAAAAGTCAGTTAAAGCTGTCGATAATAATATAGCTCTCCTTCGGGAATAATAATAATAGTACATGAACAAAGGATGACTGTTTCTTCATACGAGAAACAAATGTGACGTCAGAGTTACCATCTTTATGAAGACAAAATGCTGGACCCGCTGAAAAATTATGCTAAAACTGGAAATATTATACCAAAATATTAATGAAGTTATTCTAGAAGTATGCTATTTTTTATCCTACTTTGTTAATTTAGTTTATTTCAATGCTGAGAAACAGAGAAAATCAAGCATCAACTTCAATCAAACGTCCTGAAATCATCAAGTGATTGTATTATGATGGGTATATACTTATATGTTTATGTTCATAGATTTTAACATAGCAGCAGACGGCTCAAAACTTACACACTCTCCATTCTCATTCCTTCTTCACCATACCTAATTTTAGTGTGCAGTGATAAGTGACCCAGGGACGTGTGGTGCGTAATAACTCAGGGTAGGCAGTAGGCACTAATAAAATCAATTGCCAACAAAGGGTCTGAAAACTGTATTAACAATAATTACCATCGAAATATAGAAATTAGGCATGCATCGCATTGTTACTCAACTTAATAAAACTGGTCAGAATTTTATAGCTATTTTATACCAACTAATATCCCGATAATTAATAAAAATATTAAAAGTTCAAAATAAAATTTTAGTTACTGTATATAAGTATTTACTGACATTATTTGTAGATAAATTCTATTCGTCTCTCCTTCTGAAGAAATATTTCTGTAACCATGTCATAAAAGTTGTGTGTAGTACTTTGTTCCAGTTTCATGAACCTTTCTTTTTCTATAGAGATTAAAGCAAGCGATGAAAGCCTTTCATGTGTCATTCGATTCCTAATGCATGTTTTAATTCTTTTTAAAGCTGAAAATGTTCGCTCAACTGAAACAGTTGTAGCTGGAATTGTAAGGACCAATTGCGGCAGTTTCACTGCTTCGGGAAATGTTTGTTCTAGTTCATTTTTAAAAATGAAGACGAGCAAATCTTTAATAGATTTGTCTCGTAACATTGGTGCATTATAGATTCCAGCCAAATCAGCTTTTAGTCTTACGAAATCAAAGAAATTAGCATAATTCTTTTCTAAACTTTCTCGTGCTTCCCTATCAACTTGACTAGCCATTTCGGCAAACTTCTTACTATCAACTAAAGTAATAAACCGCAAATTTTTTAAGTCATTATATCTAGCTTCCATTTGTTTAATTATATCATTCAATATAAGACAAAAAATTCTTTCTCTTTCTTCCTTAATTGGATGTTTTATGCGACAATTGGATTCAGCAAGGTTATTTTCTATACAATTCTCTTCAAACTTCTCATAAAAAACGCTAAAATTTTTACGCATATCTTCTAATGATTCTATTGTGTCATTGATTCTTTCAATGCAATATGGAATATCTATTATTTTAGTTTGCAAGATATTAAAGAGTAACTCAGTTTTATTGAAAATTTCTGCCACGTTGCTACATCATACGCCCGCCCCATGGGTTGCTTCGTAGGCAGGTTAAAAATTGCCTTTACTTCCTATTGTTTGAAAGGAAAAAGCTTGGATTGACGGCACGCGCTGCGAAGAATTTAGCTATTATAATTTATATGCAGGATAAAAAGCATAGCAATATGTGCCTGCTTCAGCATTACACATAATGCTACATACAGAATTAGCATGAAATTTGTATGTATTTTAAGAGAAAGCATTAAGGAACTGAAAGAATGAAGTTTAAATAACGAAAAAAGTTACTGTTTTATAATTTTAGATTTTATGCTAGGGCAGGCACTGCCTACCTTGCCTACCCTGAGTGCACGTCGCTGGTGATAGCCAATTTACGCAGTAATAATTTCAATTTGTGCAGTTATAAATTGAAAATCTGTGAAGTGATATAGAACCTAATTTATCACTGCACAGATTTTCAATTTATCATTGCACAAATTGAAATTATTACTGCGCAAATTAGTTATCACTGCACGCCAAAATTAGGTATGTTCTCCACTCATTAACTCATTTCTAAGGGGGTTATTGGTGAGCCTCTTGCGTTTCTCAATTTTTTTAAGTTCCCCAAAGAAATTATTCGCTCACAATCAGCATTTGATTTAGGAACAGTGAGCAAGACCCTAGGAAATTTAGAGAGTGTGGGTTATTTTTCACTCGCATGAATTTGAGACCAAAATGACTCAGGGTTAACATTTTGAGATAGTAACCTATCAGCATTATCACCAGTGGCGGATAGCCCTATAGGCTGCACAGGCTGAAGCCTAAGGCCCGGATGTCTTAGGGGCCCGCCAAAAATATGTGTATAAGTAAAAAAAAACAATCAAACAAAAGTATTTATTTCGGAAAATGAGATACATAAAAATTGAAATACATATATAATAATAGAAATATTTAAAATTGTAATTTGCGACATTTTTTGCCTGCGAATTCATTAATAATATCCTGACAGTCAATTTTATGCAAATGCTCCCACTCGATGTGCATCAATGACAAGTAGTTCAACCTTTCGTCTTTCATTGTTGACCTTAGGTAGTTCTCGTTTTGTGCGCTATTATGCATTACTCCCTCAATGAAAATTAAATTTTTATAGTATATGAATAAAAGGGCCCGATCATACATACTAAGCCTAAGGCCCAGAAAATGTTAATCTGCCCCTGATTATCACTCAGTAACAATAAACGCCAGTCATTGCAAGCTCTTGTTCACTACTATTCATTTCATATTTCCTTTTGTGCGACAACCCAGCTAACAATTTTACGTAGAAACAACGTTGTCACAAGGTTACATTTTAGCAATGTGATGTAGATACAACGTAAATTTGTGTGGTTTGAATTACGTCTTTACAACGTTGTGATATTACATACAGAGCTGGGCAGTATTTAAATACATTTGTATTTAAATACGTATTTAAATACATTTGTGTATTTAGAACTGTATTTATAAATACATTGTTTTTCATGTATTTAACTATAGTATTTAAATACTTTAATGAGTATTTAAATACAATGTATTTAAATACTCAAAATATAAAAATGTAAATACTTTTACTAGTTTAATACACGTTCTGTCCTAGCACAGTACGACGCGTTGACAGTGTAGTACAGCATGGTTCATGTTTCAACATGTCAGTTCAATCAGTTGTGTGCCACTCTTAGTTGAAAGCGGTTGATTTCTTTATCGTGTGCGTGTCATGGCTTAGTGAATTAGTGAATGCATATGTTAAAATTTGTATGTATTTAAAATGTATTTACAAATGTATTTAAATACAATTGATGTATTTTGTATTTAGTATCTAAATACATTCGTAAAATGTATTTAGTATTTAGTATTTAAATACATTTCTCCCATGTATTTAGTATTTAGTATTTAAATACATTCAATGTATTTATTGCCCAGCTCTGATTACATAAACTTTACGTAGATACAAAGTTGTCTCAACGTCTCAAGGATAGAATTTGGTCCAACAAAAGCGCCCTCTTTGAAATAGTAGTATGCCGTATGTAACTCTCTTACAATTTTCTAACAAAGAATAATGTAATATGGAACTATATGCTATGGATGTAAAACCTTACATGCAGACAACGTCTATGCTACGTACAAAAACTTACGTCATAAGTTTACTTGTACTTCACGTGTATACAACGTCATTATGCAACGTTGTAGGTTGTATCAACGTTGCGATATAACGTTTAAGTTTTATGTTTTGACTACGTCAGTACAACGTCAATTTCTGACATGACCAAGATTCAACCAGGATACAACGTTTATTTCGTAGTGTGTTTGCTGGGATGGCTGAGTATTGGCTGCACCACCGTGCAGGCATTTCCTGGAGCTTCCGGAGCAATGATGCCAGGTGTTATTTAATTGATTTTATTGTTTTCGTTTGTTTATTTTGTCAATGCACTATTCCAGAAGAAATAAGGGTATTATTCTACTATTACACCCGTCTAACGTCCAGCAATTATTATATGTTCATTAAGTAGATTTTTTAATTCTAAGACACTTTCCTTCTATAGCGTTTCCGTCGCAAATGCTTCGTTTTCGAGATATAAACATTTTTTTGGTGTGTATCTAGTGTGTGTGTGTGTTTGTACGTTCGTTTGTGTGTTCGTACCTTCGTTTGTGTGTTCGTTTGTGTTGCAGTCACATGTCTGCCCAATCAGAGAGCTCCATCCATTTCGAATTTGAATTAGTTTGCTACCGGAATGGCTTCGTGTGACATATGTTCGTTCGATTATTACCGCTGTATTGTCGCTTTCTATGAAAATTTAGAAAAAAGTGTTGAGTCTCTGCGTGCTCACAGTGTTCTACCGACAGTAGTGAAGTGTCCACATTGTAAAATGGAGTGCACATATCGTCAAGACCAGAAACTGTGGCGTTGTAGAAAAAGTTACGTTGTGCTTAAAACGAAGAAAAGACGGTACTGTGATTATTCTGTCTTAGATTTTAAAGGTAATTCCTGTTTTTCTTTTAGGTTAGGATAGGTTAGGTTTAGTTAAGTTAGGATAGGATAGGTTAGGTTAGGTCAATTTTGAAGGTGAAATTTGTTTTTCCTATGGTTTTTGATGTGTTTTGAACGAATCTAACCTTCAAAACCGTCGGAAATGACTCGTTTTCTGTGATTTCCCCCACATTGCCGGCTGGGGGGGGGGATCTCAAAACGAGTCATTTCCGACGGTTTTGTAGGTCAGATTCGTTCAAAACACATCAAAAACCATAGGAAAAAACATAAATTTCACCTCGAAAGGGAGACGGGTGTAATACTGTACATTTACCGAAATAAGATTATTTCAGATTTATATGTTTATGTTCATAGATTTTAACATAGTAACAGATAGCTCAAAACTTACGCACTCTCCACTCTGATTCCTTCTCCAGAAGAAATAAGATTATTTCAGATTTATATGTTTATGTTCATAGATTTTAACATAGTAACAGATAGCTCAAAACTTACGCACTCTCCACTCTGATTCCTTCTCCACTCACTAACTCATTTTTAAGAGAGTTACATTACATTACATTTCATTTGGAAAACATGAAGCCACTCGGGCCTATCGAGGTAATCCAAGTCGTGAGCTACATTTTCATAATAATAATAATAAAATCTTGCATCCCCCCCAATTATTTACTACCACCATAGTAGCCTATAATATACAAATGAAGTTATTGGTGATCCTATTGACATAATTTTATACTGTACTGGATTAGGTATACTGTGTGACGTCATGAATGCCAGCATGGTTACCAGTTTTATAACAACGACTTCGGTTCAATTTTTCCAATAGATTTTGTTCCACTAGTTATATATATATTCTCATATGGTTCCACTGTACGTTTTGTTTGAAACGGCATTAGGTCTTACATTTAAGTTGGTTAAGATTAATCATTTAAGTAGGTATTAATGGAAGAAATGGAATGTAACCCCGAGTCACCAGGATTATCTGCCTCAGAAGATTCGGATAATAGCCAAGATAATGAGACAGAGCTTGCAAATATCGCCTTCTACAGAAAGCAGGTTTGTGATATTGATTAGGTTATCAGTAATTAAAGAGCATTAATAAAGTGATAGAGTTTTCTTTTCTCTTTAATTTGACACCAAAACCACTTTTCTATCTTTATTGGTTCCTGAGATACATGCATTTGGAAAATGGCACTCGGGCCAGAGTGCCAATATTTTGCGACTCCAGAACATGAGTGCCAGGGGTCAGCCAGGTCTGAAAATTATTTTCTGGCCATATCTCAGATAGCCCTCCATACAAAAAAATTCAAGGAAATCGGTGATGGTCATGCCCAAAATGGCTAAAAAGGGGTCTGATTTCACATGGAATGACCCTATAGTTACATTTATTTTTCTTATTAATGCTATAAATGGGGGCCCCTAAAATTGAGGTCCACCCTCATTTCACTAAGAGGTAATTATTCGTTTTTTGACCCAGTCTCTTTTTATAATGAGAGCAAACGTTTCTGGTCAATTTGGAGGTGCTCTGCACGAATCTGCCATCCGTTTCCTGTGCAAATGCGTAGTTTTCGAAATATCGTCATCTCGAAAACTACGCATTTGCACAGGAAACGGATAGCAGATTCATGCAAAACACCTCAAAATTGACCAGAAAAGTTTGCATTCGTGCTAAACTTAACCTAACCTAACCTAACAACCTAACTTAGCCTAACCACCTAACCTAACCAGTCACCTTATTTTGGAGGATATAGTTCTGCAATTGCAGTAAGGAAGTGATGCAGAACTGTAGAATCGTCAGGATGTTCTGCCAGGAACAAGTATCGTGCGAAATATTTCCAGTAATGAGGACGTCTATTCCTAGCACATAAAACCCACGATTTCACATCCTTCCATTTTTTTTACGGCACCTAAACACCTTCGAGTCTTGTCTTAAAATACAGGCAGTATTACATTTAGGGCAAATCATAGATGTCAGAATTATGCCGTGATTGGAAAAAAAATCTAAACTTTTATCTTCATTGAGGCCAACAAGGCGGATTAGGTCTTCGAAATCAAGTTCACAAGATTGACGCGTCATACCAGTAGAATGAAAATTACCACACTAACCAGAAACAGAAAGAAGTAACCAAAGCAAGAAAAAGTAGCCAAAAAAGCTAAGAAAAATCTCCAAAAAAGGTAGCCCAAATAAACAAACCAACCGAAATTTATATATATACATATTAGAAAGTAGAAAATATATTTTTTTAAAAAGTATATTTTATATAAATTTGCACAAGATAATATATATATTTTCTTATTCAGCTTTGATTGGTTATTCAATATATATTGCTGTTATAGCTGGGTGTGACTGGGTCAAAAAACAAATATTAACCCACTAAAATGTTAAATGATAAAGAAGTGATAAGTGGTGACAATTCTTGAGTATTGCTGAACAAGACAAAAATTTCATTCAGATAGATGTCCCTACTTGGGGACCTGATTTGGAGTAAAATTCCAGAATCCATGCACAGTTCAGAGACAGACTCCATAATTATTAACCTACTGTAACCAGCCTAGGATAACCTAATAATGTATTACTAGGTTATTATGAATTACGTCATTGAACTACATCTAGCTTCTGGAATTTCGCCTGAATTTGCTAGGTCTATATTAAACAAAGCAGCCTCTAAAATTAAAAATTAAAAAGTTTGAAGATAACTTTGACATTTGATCTTTATAAAAAAAAAATGCCTATCTCTGATTTTTAAATCAAATTTCTCTTTGGATGCCATCCATTGTGGTTAACAATCTCTGAAAGCTTCATAACTGGCCAAGCCATAATAAAAAAGTTATATCCATTCCAATAAGACCATTTCTGAAAATTATTTTCTGGCCATATCTCACATTAGCCTGTCATACAAAATTTTTTTCAAGGAAATCGGTGATGGTCATGCCTAAAATGGTCAAAAAGTGTCTTTTATATGGAATGACTCAAAAATATAATCCATATTTTTTCAGAGTTATTATATACTATTATATTATATTCTATATATTATATTACTACTATTATATTCGGTAATTATTCATTTTTTGACCCAGTCTCTTTTTATAATGAGAGCAAACGTTTCTGGTCAATTTGGAGGTGCTCTGCACGAATCTGCCATCCGTTTCCTGTGCAAATGCGTAGTTTTCGAAATATCGTCATCTGAAAACTACGCATTTGCACAGGAAACGGATAGCAGATTCATGCAAAACACCTCAAAATTGACCAGAAAAGTTTGCATTTGTGCTAAACTTAACCTAACCTAACCTAACCTAACAACCTAACTTAGCCTAACCACCTAACCTAACCAGTCACCTTATTTTGGAGGATATAGTTCTGCAATTGCAGTAAGGAAGTGATGCAGAACTGTAGAATCGTCAGGATGTTCTGCCAGGAACAAGTATCGTGCGAAATATTTCCAGTAATGAGGACGTCTATTCCTAGCACATAAAACCACGATTTCACATCCTTCCATTTTTTTTACGGCACCTAAACACCTTCGAGTCTTGTCTTAAAATACAGGCAGTATTACATTTAGGGCAAATCATAGATGTCAGAATTATGCCGTGATTGGAAAAAAAATCTAAACTTTTATCTTCATTGAGGCCAACAAGGCGGATTAGGTCTTCGAAATCAAGTTCACAAGATTGACGCGTCATACCAGTAGAATGAAAATTACCACACTAACCAGAAACAGAAAGAAGTAACCAAAGCAAGAAAAAGTAGCCAAAAAAGCTAAGAAAAATCTCCAAAAAAGTCCAAAAAAGGTAGCCCAAATAAACAAACCAACCGAAATTTATATATATACATATTAGAAAGTAGAAAATATATTTTTTTAAAAAGTATATTTTATATAAATTTGCACAAGATAATATATATATTTTCTTATTCAGCTTTGATTGGTTATTCAATATATATTGCTGTTATAGCTGGGTGTGACTGGGTCAAAAAACAAATATTAACCCACTAAAATGTTAAATGATAAAGAAGTGATAAGTGGTGACAATTCTTGAGTATTGCTGAACAAGACAAAAATTTCATTCAGATAGATGTCCCTACTTGGGGACCTGATTTGGAGTAAAATTCCAGAATCCATGCACAGTTCAGAGACAGACTCCATAATTATTAACCTACTGTAACCAGCCTAGGATAACCTAACAATGTATTACTAGGTTATTATGAATTACGTCATTGAACTACATCTAGCTTCTGGAATTTCGCCTGAATTTGCTAGGTCCATATTAAACAAAGCAGCCTCTAAAATTAAAAATTAAAAAGTTTGAAGATAACTTTGACATTTGATCTTTATAAAAAAAAAAATGCCTATCTCTGATTTTTAAATCAAATTTCTCTTTGGATGCCATCCATTGTGGTTAACAATCTCTGAAAGCTTCATAACTGGCCAAGCCATAATAAAAAAGTTATATCCATTCCAATAAGACCATTTCTGAAAATTATTTTCTGGCCATATCTCACATTAGCCTGTCATACAAAATTTTTTTTCAAGGAAATCGGTGATGGTCATGCCTAAAATGGTCAAAAAGTGTCTTTTATATGGAATGACTCAAAAATATAATCCATATTTTTTCAGAGTTATTATATTACTATTATATTATATTCTATATATTATATTACTACTATTATATTCGGTAATTATTCGTTTTTTGACCCAGTCTCTTTTTATAATGAGAGCAAACGTTTCTGGTCAATTTGGAGGTGCTCTGCACGAATCTGCCATCCGTTTCCTGTGCAAATGCGTAGTTTTCGAGATATCGTCATCTCGAAAACTACGCATTTGCACAGGAAACGGATGGCAGATTCATGCAAAACACCTCAAAATCTACCAGAAAAGTTTGCATTCATGCTAAACTTAACCTAACTTAACCTAACTTAACCACCCAAAAAGATTTCCAGTTAACAATGGACTCACTGCCTAGTTTTATAACTTTCTCGGCATAACATTGTGAAAAATATTTTCGCAAATAAATATTTATGAACTGGAGGTTTTTATTCACTGAGAAGTTGCAATGTTCCAGCCATGTGCCCTTAAAGATAGAAACAGTAAATCCACACTCACGCTTATTTTTTGGATTTTTTTTATGGCACCTAAACACCTTCGAGTCTTGTCTTAAAATACAGGCAGTATTACATTTAGGGCAAATCACGGATGTCAGAATTATGCCGTGATTGGAAAAAGCATCTAAACTTTTATCTTCATCGAGGCCAACAAGGCGGATTAGGTCTTCAAAATAAAGTTCACAAGATTGACACGTCATAACAGTAGAATGAAAATCACCACACTAACAAAAAACAGAAAGAAGTAGGCAAAAGCAAGAAAAAGTAGCCAAAAAAAAGCCAAGAAAAATCTCCAAAAAAGGTAGCCAAAATAAACAAACCAACCAAAATTTATATACATACATATTAGAAAGTAGAAAATATTTTTAAAAAAAAAGTACATTTTATACAAATTTGCACAAGATAATATATATATTTTCTTATTCAGTTTTGATTGGTTATTCAATATATATTGCTGTTATAGCTGGGTGTGACTGGGTCAAAAAACGAATATTAACCTTATATTCTTATTTATTTTTTTAGGAATTGGTAGTATGCTATTTTAGTATTAAATTCATAGGCCTGCACTAAATTATAGATATATATTCATTTTATTGGCTCATAATGGAGGTCAGTCATGGATTTGATCACTGAAAGTTGAAATTGAAATGTGCAGATCCACTGGAATGTCACAAGGGAAGTAGAAGAATGAAGGATCTATGTATTGTCCAATTTAATTCTGAAAAAGCTACCATCTATGAATCCAAAGACCACAGACTCTGCAAACAATGCTGAGAGAAATTAGAGTAAATGGCAAAGAATAAGGTGACTCCTGAGTCTTGAAACCTCATCAACTGGCGATGATCCTACATCATCACAATTTGAAATTGAGATGTCCACAGATGAATCACCAGCTGAATCAAGAGAAGATGAAGCATGTTTTTTCAATGAATTGTTGCAAGTAGTGGGTGAATCCCCACTAAAAGATGACAAACTGCAATCAAGAAAATCATATGCACAAAAGAAGATCAGCAGATTAACATCCAGTGTGAAAGCAAAATTTGAACATTTAAAACGCTCACCCATTAGTTTAGAAGAACCAAGCACAAATTCAGTTCAATCAAAAGAAAATGATTTTGATGAAATCGTGGATCAACTTAGAGAAGTTTAAATCAGTATCTTTAAGGAGTGAAAAAATCAAAATATTTGCTGTATTACCAAGTAGCTGGAGAGTCATTCCAGCTCAACTGGTACAGATTTCAGAAAGTTGGTCGGGTGACCATCTCCGATTTTCTTCAAATTTTCAGGGTTGATTCATACACCATTCAATAGCTTAAATCTAAAATTTTAGCTTCCTCAGTCAAAAATGTTTAATTTTATGGTTGCTTAAATGGCCACCCCCTTCGACAAAAAATGCCCATGTTGGGCTTGATCGGCCAACGCCTTCATTTTGAGAGGCCTTGAAAAGTGTCTTCTAATAGGAGTAGAAGCTTCAAATTTGTCATGCCAATACAACTTCTGGTGGGCTTTTCAATTTGGAAGCAAAAAGGCTGTGGAACAAATAGTTTCTAAGTTACAAGGGCTTAAATATGGCTCCATTTTGAAGCTTGCATCAATTCCTCCCACTTTTACGACTCTACCATTTTCAAAAGTTTTAGTTCTACATCAATCACAGCTGTTTTAATACTCCTAATAGTCTCTATGGGTTGTAAATTTATGAGTGAAATAAAAAAATAACCGAAAAAGGATTTATTTCTATTTTTTAAAATTTCCAAAAGTTGATATTTTCACAAAATTTGCAAAATTAACATCAACTTTGGGGCTTAATATAAAGGTGTCCGAAATTAGTCAGGGAGTTGATACTTCTAGTAAAGAAAGATACATGTGTAAAAAAAACATATATTAAGGAATAGATCTCAACTCAACTCCTTCATATAGTTTTGGTGATTCAAAGAAAAGTGCTTTTTGTGAAAAATCAAATTTTTACAAAATTTGTAAATTTTTAAATTTCTATTTATGATTGAATTGTAATTTTACTTCCATTTTATTACTTAAGTTGATTTACAATTGTAATAATATGTAAATAAGTCTAAAACATACAAGAAATTTAATATGTCTGTCAAAACAACCAGTGACTCGAAGGGCTCTGGGTAGCTCATTTCGCTTTGTATATTCTTATAAATGTAAAACATGATGGTTAATCATTAATGTCCAGGCCTATTTTATAGATCATGATCTTTTATTTTCAGAAAATTTAACTAGAGCAATTAACTTAATTTTACTGCCTGTAATAATGGCTTATTCTAATCAAGAATCAAAGTGCAGCTTTGGTATGTACTTGGATGATCCATGTCATGAACACAGACTCACCAGGAAGGTGGGTATGTATACCTTACATGAGCTAACAGATGAAACAAGGAAACTGCTATTGTGGAGAACAAAAGCAACTGTAATCAACCCAAATAGTGCTACTGTATGCTACCACCATAAAAAAATGTTTGGAATGCATTACCAACAAATGCAACGTAGCTGCCAAGATCCATGGAGAAATCATCGAAAGAAGAAAACAAGTAAGTAAATATAGGTACTAATATATTTATATTTCATAAAGAAGTTTATATTGTAAATTGTAACCTAAATTAGCTATTTAATTTTAATAGGGTAGGCTGAGGTTGAGGTTTTAAAATTATTTTCCAATGTGTTTAGAGTTTACATTACCCTACTTTATTTGCAGAATCACTACAAATTATTGACAAAGACATAGCAACTAGACTGAATCTGATACCAGGACAGAAACTTTGCTCAACATGCTTCTCTAGAGCCAAGACGATTGAAGATGAAAATGACTCAGGTAGTGATGAATATGTTCCAGAAGAAATAGTTAAGGAGACATTTGATGAAACGTTAGGTTCACTAGAATGCTCACCCATTAAGTATGTAAGAGCAAGAGATCGAAAGTTTTACACGAAAAGGAAACTATTTAAAGCAAATTGAAACATCAACAAAATCAAAGCTGTCAAAAGTACTTCATATGAAGCCTAGCATTTTGGATGAGGAAGCGGAGAAACCTATAGAGAGTGAGGAAGAAAAGTGTTATCAGCATATGATAGAGGAACTGAAAGAAAAGTGTAAAACTAGTACCAGACAAGAAAAGATATAAATTCTAACACTCCTTCCAATTGGTAAAACCTGGTCCAGAGAAAGAATTATGAAAGAATGTGAAGTGTCAGCCAGAATGGTTAATGCTGTGAGGGCCTTAAAGAGAAAAGAAGGTATCCTTCCTATAATGAGAAATAAAAAGAGTAGCAAGGGTATAAGCGATGAAATAAAGGAAAGAGTGATAGAATTTTTCAAAAACAATGAATATACTAGAGAATGCCCTGGTAAAAAAGACTACAAATCAATAAAAACACCACAAGGGAAGGTTGACAAGCAGAAAATACTGTTGTTGACAAATATCAGAGAATTATATACGCTTTACAAAAATAAATATCCAAACAAAATCTCCAAATCAAAGTTTTTTGAACCGAGACCAAAATGGTATATGGGTGTGGGGAGTAAAGGATCACACAATGTATGCATTTGTGAAATACACCAGAACTTTAAACTTTTATGTGAATCACTCCACGTCAAAGTAGAATTAAGAGAGTTACGAGGGAAAATAGTCTGCAACACAAACCAGAAACTGCATGATTAATAACTGCAAAACATGTCCTGGTTTAAATGAATTACGGGATTGGCTTCTTACCATTTTTGAAAACAATGATTATGACATGGATGATAAGGTTTCCTTTAAGCAGTGGCTTCATACAGACCATACCCAACTGGTCACAATGACAAAAAGTGTTTCGAATGTAGTAGAAGACATATGTGAAGGTGCAAAAAAGTTGAAAGTACACCATTTCATAGCAAAAGCCCAATCAAAATATTTGTCTGACTGTAAAGAAAACCTCAATGATTCTACGGCATTAGTGCTTGTTGACTTCTCTGAAAACTAGTTTTATAATTCAGGATGCCGTACAAGGGCATCACTGGGACAATACCCAGGCTACCTTGCATCCGGTAGTCTGTTATCAAAAAGTTGATGGCGAACTAAAAGTTACAAATTTTTGTGTAATATCAGATTCACTTACACACAACACAACTGCAGTTCATTTTTTATGTGAAGCCTTGAAATTACTTAAAAGTCAGAATCCTAAACTAAAACATATTTGTTACTTTAGCGATGGTGCAGCAAGTCAATATAAAAACTATAAAAACATCATTAATTCAGTGTTACATGAAAAAGACTTCCAACTAACATGTGAATGGAACTTTTTTGCTACCTCTCACGGAAAGAGCCCCTGTGATGGTGTTGGTGGCACTGTCAAAAGGTTAGTTGCCCGGGCAAGTCAACAAGTAAAGGTCACATCACCAATCCAAAAGAGATGTTCGATTGGTGCAAATCTAATATTAATGGTATACAATTTCTGTACATTGATTCAGCTAAAATTGAGGAAAATGCTAATTTATTTGAGTTAGAAAAAAGGTATTCCTTAATTAAGACAATCCCAGGAACCCGTTCATATCACTGCTTTAGACCTTCATCAACAGGCATTAAACTGTACAAAATTTCTAGTGATGAAAATTTCTTTAACATACAACTTTCCTTCCTCAATGCTACACAAGAAAATGTGGCTTACCAATATAAACCTGGTACATATGTGGCCTGTTTCTATGAAGGTGACTGGTTTGTTGGAAACATAGTTGAAGTGTGTGATACTGAGAAGGATCTATTAGTAAATTTCATGAAAAAGAATCCTTTTAAATGGCCTGAACAAGAGGACGTTTGCTGGATTCCATTCCAACATGTTTTGTGTTCAATTGAACCACCTACAGTTGCTGGGAAAATGGGGAGACAGTACAAGTTATCAAATGATTGTTTATCTAAAATTGAGGAGTATTTAAAAAAAGCCTAAGTAACTACAGACCTGTATCAAGCTGAATAATAAATTGCCAATTTATGGCTGTGAGGCCATGGAGTGTTGAAGACAATCAGACTTAAAGCCTGAGTACAATAATAAATTCCTGAGTCAGTGTCTAAACATAAGAGTTATTAGCTATATATAAGTTTACATACGAATTTACATAAAACAACACACATTAAAAAAAGAATATGAACTTATAGCCAATAATTCACATGCTTAAAAACTCAGGAATTCATTATTGTATATAGCTAAGTACTGTACACTTGTATTAAGGGAAGTAATACAACAAAGCTACTTAAATTTAAGGTTTTGTACTGAAAATGGTGGTTACTGCTAGTTTATCTGTACTAACTGCATAATTTAAATTACTAGGAAGTGCTAACCCTTCGGATGCGCAATTCCTGACCGTGTACTTTCCACCTGTGCGCAAAAAAATCAGGAAATTTACCCATTTGTTAACGTAAAATAAATCAAGTCAAGCACCATTTTGTTAAATTATTTTTGTTTCCCTTAATAAATAAAGATTTTCTCTTACAAACTAAACATTTTCTCTTACAAAATAAACAGAATTTAGTGGGTAACTTGGGAATATGGTTGAGTAGAATTTTATGAAAATTTACACGTTTTCAAGCGTTTATGTTCAGTCTTGCATGAGAAATTGGGGGAATGAAACGTGCAAATGATCCACTAGGACATTCTGGAGCGATTGTAAAGACACTTTTAGCTAAATATTTGAATAAAGGCCACATTCTGTATACTGACAACTGGTATACGAGCCCATTACTATGCAAATATCTGCATGTAAATAAAACAGGATCTTGTGGAACTGTAAAGGTAAATAGAAAAAACATGCCCAAGTTTCACCCAAGTAAAAAAGGAGAGTGCCATCTGATGGAATCAAAACCTTTATTAGCACTAAAATGGACTGATAAAAGAGATGTGCATATGCTAACAACAATTCACAGTGGAAGCATGATTGACTCAGGAAAGGTTGATCGTCGAACAAACGAAATAAAATTCAAACCAGATGCTGTTGTGGACTATAACAAAAATATGCATCTGGTGGACAAATCTGATATGCAAATTAGCAGCGTAGAATGCGTTAGGAAAACTGTGAAGTGGTATAAGAAGGTATTCTTTCATCTTTTGGATATTTCTCTTTACAATTCCTTTGTACTCTACAAAAAAACTACGAAAAAGCAGATTTCAATGAGAGAATTCAATCTTACATTAGTCTCTCAACTACTCACGAAGTATGCTCAAATAACATCCCCACATCCTGGAAGACAAAGTGTGAGACCAAATGCTCCTGACAGACTTCTCTCAGCTAATTACATTGAAAAGCATCACCTGGAACAAGTTCCACCAACACCATCTCGACCTGTAGGTCAACGACAATGTCATGTATGCTCACATACAACACAAAGAGAAAAACATGTTAGAAAAGTTTCTACTTGGTGTCCGGAATGCAAAGTTGCATTGTGCCTTGAGTGCTTTGTTCTCTACCACACCTGTGCCAACTACTAAATACTAAATTCAGTAAAAGTGTAAAACAATGTTGTAAATAAGTATAATGGAAAGTGTAGATTTATCAAAATAATATTTATTTCATGAACAATTATTTTCCAAAAGGACTTATTTTATAAGGAGTTATTTTTGAAAAGGAATAAAAAATTATTTTTCAAGAGGACAAATAAAATGTATATTCTTCAAAACTCAAATGTAAGTATAATACTTGCTCGTTTGTGTACATGTGCGCATATGCATACATGCATGTGTGTGTGTGTGTGGTGTGTGTGGTGTGTTGTTGCGGATGGTTTATGAATATATCTGAGTCATAGATTCTTCAAAACTCAAATGTAAGCATAATACTTGCTTGTTTATGTGTACATGTGTGCATATGTGTACATGCATGCATGTGTGTATGTGTGTATGTTTGTTGCGGATGGTTTATGAATATATCTGAGTCATCAATAGCATTAAAATGCAAAATCATTTATTTTTATTGGGATTTTGTGCGAAAACATAAAAAAAATAACGCGATCATCATATGATGCTGGGAGCATTCTTCCGACAAACTTCCTGAGCATCATATGAGGATGGGAGCAGCGTAAGTGTTAAAGAGCAGTAGAACATGGTTCTACATGATTTACTTAGATAGATCCAAGTATTGAGCCTACAAGCTGGTCCATCTGTTGTGTTAACTGCAAATGTAGTAATAATCTAGGTATATATTATGTCTTTTTTATGAGTAAAACTTATTTAGATAATTTAACATTTGTGAATTAACTTACCAAGTAATAAAATGGAAGTAAAATTACAATTCGATGTTGTAAAAAGAAATTTAAACATTTCAGAATTTTTCACAAAAAGTACTTTTCTTTGAATAGCCAAAACTATATGAAGGAGTTGAGTTGAGATCTATTCCTTAATATATGTTTTTGTACACATATGTATCTTTCTTTACTAGAAGTATCAACTCCCTGACTAATTTCAGACACCTTTATATTAAGCCCCAAAGTTGATGTTAATTTTGCAAATTTTGTGAAAATATCAACTTTTGGAAATTTTTAAAAATAAAAATAAATCCTTTTTTGGTTATTTTTTTTTTTCACTCATAAATTTACAACCCATAGAGACTATTAGGAGTATTAAAACAGCAGTGATTGATGTAGAACTAAAACTTTTGAAAATGGTAGAGTTGTAAAAGTGGGAGGAATTGATGCAAGCTTCAAAATGGAGCCATGTTTAAGCCCTTGTAACTCAGAAACTATTTGTTCCACAGCCTTTTAGCTTGCAAAATTGAAAAGCCCACCAGAAGTTGTATTGGCATGACAAATTTGAAGCTTCTACTCCTATTAGAAGACACTTTTCAAGGCCTCTCAAAATGAAGGCGTTGGCCGATCAAGCCCAACATGGGCATTTTTTGTCGAAGGTGGGGGCCATTTAAGCGACCATAAAATTAAACATTTTTGACTGAGGAAGCTGAAATTTTAGATTTAAGCTATTGAATGGTGTATGAATCAACCCTGAAAATTTGAAGAAAATCGGAGATGGTCACCCGACCAACTTTCTGAAATCTGTACCAGTTGAGCTGGAATGACTCTTGAGTGTAAAAAGTAAGGCCTACTTTGAGATAGGCCTATTATGTAAGGTAGAGCAAGGTGGGCCTACTAAATAGGCCTAGTTATGGGCCTACTAAGTATGCTTATGTTGTAGGCCTACTAAATAGGCTTAGGTTTGGGCCTATTTTTATAGGACCTAAAATGAGTTAAGCCTGTTAAATGAACAAGGCTTTGTTTACGGTTAGTGTAAAGGTAAAGGGATCGGTTCCCCAGTTACACCGGCCACCATATGAAAAAACTATATAGGGCTATGGGTTGATTGCCTGATACCCTCATCCATTGGAAATTTCCAGCGGACTTCAGTGGAGAGTTAACGACAAAAGCCCTATGTTTTTTCATTAGAGAATTATGTATATGTAGGTCTTCAAAGGACCTCTTTTTATTTAATTGTTTTCGGGATTTGGACTACCCAATGGCAAAGAAAGAAATTGCCTTCCCTTATTATTTTGTTGGGCCTCGCTTCTGTTTCGATGTAGGGCCGTGGTACCATGGAGTTACACAATGAGTTCACTTGATGTAACTAATATAGGCAGTCACTATTTAAACACCTAAAGGAATAGGTCTATCCTTTTTATAGTTAAGTTTTATATTATAAGGAATTCACTCAGAACTGTAGAGAAGATGAAGCACATCTTCCCTGTTTAAAGCATTCGCTGTAACATAACAGCTCTGAGCCGATATAATATAATCTTCATATTTTTATTATAAATTGCTGATTTGGCAAAGGTCATTGACTCCTCTCTTGTAATTTTCATGAGTTAGCAATGGAAAATTTTGATCAGGCGAAATAAATGTTTCTCGTGGTTATGTAGGCCCGATGCCTACATACGGGTTCTAGGTATGTATGGCAATCATTTCATTCCCATTAGGCTATGTCGACAATCCTGAGGCAATTTTGTATAGATATTTAATTCAGTTAATTAATAATTTATATTTAATTATGAAATAAAGGTACCACATACATTACCATGTTGTGAGCACATATAGTTTTTCCATACCTTGTAAGGACCAGTATACTTGGGGGAGAATTTCCACGAGGTGCTCTGGTCACTGGTAATGATCTTAACTACTTTCTGGCCAACCTGGAAA
The DNA here is from genome assembly GCA_023014485.1 of Bathynomus jamesi. Lineage (NCBI taxonomy): Eukaryota > Metazoa > Arthropoda > Malacostraca > Isopoda > Cirolanidae > Bathynomus > Bathynomus jamesi. The sequence continues at coordinate 227,071 of JAJOZX010003637.1, forward strand.
GGTGCAAACTGTGGATGGCCCTCCTTCCATATTTCCCGCAATTGAGGGGGAACAACTACAGTAGCAATATTCTGGTGATATTGTTCCAAGAGACAGTCAGTGGGGGTTGTGTTTTTATTTCAGAATGGAAGGTATTGTTGTAGGTAATCACAGCCATTACCAGATTTGTATCCCATTCCACTCCTGTTTGTCCCAAGCTTCTCAAGAACTCTCCAATTGTTCTATTTACACATTCAACAGCACCATTGCTAGCAGGCTTAAGTGGACTAGAATAAACATGCTTAATCCCATAGTGATCAAGGAACTCTTGGAACTCCTCTGAATGGAATTCAGGCCTATTATCTGTCAGGAGCCTCCAAGGAATCTGTAACAAGTTGGGGAAAATATCATGCTCCATCAACTGGATAATGGTAGAAGACCTTTTTGTTCTTAATGGGTGAGCCACAACCTACTTGGTAAAATGGTCAACCATCACTAGACAACCAAGGTACCCTTGCTGGGTGCATGGGAAAACCACAATATCAACAGCCACTAGTTTAAAAGGATGTTCAGTTTTTATCTTCAAGGTTGGTGGGATGATCAGCTGACTAGCTACTTTATACAACTGGCAGGTGTCACAGGTAATATAGATGTCACTAGCTACTTTATACAAATCTGGATGCCATACAAACAATTGCAAAGCTTCCACCAACTTATTATGCCCAGTATGTGCCATTTCTGTGTGGAAACTGAGGGCCATATCCATGAACAATGTGAAAGGTACTGCACAGCTAATATACCTAGTCCTACTTTGATGTATTATCACCCCACCTTTACTGTAATTCCCTCCAGTTCTGCTTAAACTGCTTCAAGGCAGGTTTGCCCTCTGGTAGAGGCTTTGACTGGGCCAATAGTCCATGCACCTGTCGCAGTAATTGGTTATGTTTTTGTATTAGAATCACTGATTCTGAGTCAAGCAACTCTCAGTTCACTATCCACTTCTTGCCTTCCTCAAATACTGCACCCAACTCTGGCTCCTCTACTTCTGTGTCTGGTACCTCTTCCTCCATGCACGCTGCCTCATCTAGCACCTCTACTCCAAAACAATCCACTAACTCTTGGTCTCCATATGACCATTCAGCTACATCAAACTTCATTTCAATGTTGGCCATAATTAGATAGTTTGAACCTAACAAGAAACAGTATGGGAGACTATTCTCTGGGACTACTGCAAAAGGTAGTTGGATCTTTTCATCTCTACCCTGAATAGTCAATTTTACCAGTCCTAAACAGAGTACCAATTTCACACCAATCCCAGTCAAGATTATCTGGCAAGACTGTACTGATATTTCTTCCTCTTCACTCACTTTTAAACTCTTGACCACTGACTCGGAAAATAAGCTAGTCCACAAGTGACCATTTCATCTTTGGCTTCCAGATCTGGATTCTGCAGTAGCAAATTCCCTTCACACTGTTCTGTATCACTTCTTTCTGCTACCTCATGGCTGGTTTCCTGCTCCATAGTGTGCACCTGTTCCACCATCACCTCTGCTGGCTCAGCAAACCACTTCTGTTCTATCAGTGGATTGTAGTGTACTCCAGATATAAATTGCAAATGGACCCTTCTTTCTGGGTTATCAGGAATAGTCACATACATGACTGGCTTTACACCATAGTGAACCCAAACCCTCAAGGAATAACAATGGCTTGCAGCTAACTACCTCTGGAGTTACTAATACTCCAGGTTGTCTCATAATTTTTAGGTCCTTTATGCGGCGGGCATTATTTGAAAGGTGATACCTCTTGGAAGAGGTGATCAATTCATCCATCAGTTCTCTCTCCCCCCTTCAACACTTGTACTAAGCTAATAAACATTGAATCACCACCTCCATCAACTTTCACAAGTACTTGCAGTCCAGGTGGTAAGCGATCAGTGAGGTGTTCTATCTTCTCCAGTTGGTCACTCCCAGCAGGTGTTATTTGTGACAATGCATCTGCAGCTCCATTCTCAGTCCCAGGGTGATATCGAATTTCAAACTCAAAGTCAGCAAGATCTTCATAAGTTTGTGCCAATCTACTATCAACAATCTTCATGTTGCTCAGGTACTCCAGTGGTTGATGGTCTGTATACAGTACAAAAGGCACACCATATAGAAATAGGCAAAATGCCTTTGCACCCTATCTTAGGGCTGCCAACTCTTGTTCTATAACTGAGTACACTTTCTGGGCATTGGAAAAGGTCATTGATGGATAGGTAGTGATGTGAGTCATTTTTTATTGTCTTTTTTTTTTTTTTTTTTTTTTTTAAACGAAGATAGTCTGTTTTTTTAATTTTTTTTGTTTTTTATTGTTTTAAACTTATTCCATATTTTTCTTCCTTTAATCTAATAAGTATATTAGTATTACCTATAATTTACAATACTACCATGCTTATACGGTTATACCTAGTATATATAGTCATCTTTTAGAAAAACTGAATCACGCAAAAAGTAACTTATATAATAGAAAGCAGGGTTGTGGAGTCGGTCCAAAATTTTCCGACTCCAACTCCACACATTGTAAAAATTCGACTCCGACTCCGACTCCGACTCCACACATTGTAAAAATTTGACTCCGACTCCGACTCCACACATTGTAAAAAATCTAAAAATCCGACTCCAACTCCTCACATTTTAAATATACGACTCCGACTCCTCTAGTGTTTCACTCTATAATTATCATAATAATAAGACATTTCATCACCACCACATGAATCGTCAGGTTACTTTCTAGAATAAGGAACATTCAAATATTAAGAAGGATATTGACTTGTAGATATTATCATACTAAGGGATTTTTATTTTTTCCAATAATATATATATATATATGAAAAGAAATTCTCTTAAACATAATTAAGGTCTAACCAGTAGTAGTCCTACTTAAAATTGAATAACCCTTAACCTAGTGGCTTAACCAGGGTTGTGGAGTCGGTCCAAAATTTTCCGACTCCGACTCCACACATTGTAAAAATTCGACTCCGACTCTGCCCTGAAACGTCCGACTCCACGACTCCGACAGAAAGGAAAAAAACCCTCATTTTTTATATGTTATATATTTTTTAACTAGAACATAAAACATTCTTCCTCATTTCAACAATATACATAATTGTGATTGGCAAGAGTACCAGTATATATATTCCAGATAGAAAAAAAATATTCACCTTTTTTTGAACCTTTTTGTTAACCTAATGTTGTTTAACCTTCATTTCCAGGGAAGAATCATCACTAGATTGGGTAGAGCATATATGCTAGTTTCAATATCACAGGTACTGGTATAATATACATAATAAAAAATACATAATACTGGTATAAAACAATATATATAAATGGGTGCTCTTCCAATACGTGCTCTACCGTAAAATGTACATTCCAATATGTGCTAACTAATGAAAATATCACGACCTAACCTAACCAATCGTTAGGTCAGTTGTACGCCCTTGACGATTGGTTAGGTTAGGTCATGATATTTTCGTTAGTTAGCACATATTGGAATGTACATTTTACGGTAGAGCACGTATTGGAAGAGCACCTATAATTGTGATTGGCAAGAATACCAGTGTGTGTGTAATACTGTGTATATATATATACATATTCCAAATAGAAAAATTAAAAAAATAAAAATATTCCTCTCTTTCTTTAACCTTTGTGTTAACCTAATGCTGTTTAACTTTCATTATCTGATTCTATTTCCATTGAAGAATCATTATCACTAGATTGATTAGAGCATATAGTTTCAATATCACAGGTACTGGTACTTATTGCAGATTTGGATGTTGACGAAGCCAATGTAGCACCATGTTTTACTTCACTTTCTTGGAATTTTGCATTTTGGGATATAAATACTAGCTTTGCTGCTCTGTCTGTGCTTAATCGGTTTCTTTTGGCTGTATGGATATTACTGTATGTGCTAAATGATCTCGGAGGTGTATGAGTTTGTGTAGGTATATATGTGAGTATGCGTGCGTATGTATCTGGAATTCTGGATGTATGTGTGTGTATGGGGTATATAATAGATATAAATATGTGTATATAAATATTTATGTATATATTGGTATATATGTATATTAGGGTGACACTTATTTTCGAAAGTTTGAATTTTTATCGGGATGGGCGCGTTTCTGGTTCCATTTTGTCAAAAAATATCGTGTGTAAAATATTTTTGAAATAAAACAATATTTAGAACTGCCTCAATACGGTCAAAGTTTGTATATTTTCTCGAAAAGTAGAAATTTTAGATCATGATGTTCTATGCCTCTAGCAAATAAATATCACTTCTAGTTTGTTCAAGCTACTAATCTTGACCTAAAACATATAACTGGACTTCATACTTTCAACTCTAGGTCCCCCTCAACTCGAGTATTAGCCCCTCAAGGGGGGGGGGGGGTATCATGGGCGCCCATCTCCCTCTCATTGTTGCCTACTTTGCAGAGGTCACGGTGGACTTGCGGGCGGTTGGGAAGTCACAGCGGTGCTTCTCGACCACTTGTAAGAGGAACTGCCTTTGGTCTTCACTCTTGGTAAGGGCCAGGTTGAAAGACTGCATCAACGCCACCCCGCGCTCCGCGAAGTCATTGACAACTTGAAGGGCCTGGACTCGGCGGGATACGGCGATGAAGGCTGGGTCCGTCCGCCACTCCTCCGGATCCTTGAGCAGGAAGGCGGTGCTGATGTCCAGAACCTTGAAGAACTCCTTTGATGTAGTCGTTGTGAACTTGGCCAATGTATTGTTGGCGATTGAGGCGTGGACAGGTCCACATTGATACGCCGCGGGGGATCCTCCGATCCTTCCTCTTCTTCCATCGCTTTAATCATCTCCCGCTTTGTCGCCAAGTCGATACCCTCGTCGAAGATGGCCAGGGTGACGAGGCGCTCGCTCAAGTACCATAGGTGCCTGGCGAAGACTGTCGCCGTCGCCTTGGCCACCGCTGAGTCCGGATAATAGACGAGGGCCTTGAGCAGCGCGAGGTCCGCTGCTGGGGCCGTTGCCGGGAGCGGCGCTTTGTACCAGGCCGTCATGTAGATGGACACGGCGAAGATGGTGAATCGCCGGATTCCAGCCGCTTCACCTGACGACATCTGAAACTGTTCCCGGAACAGGAACAGTTTGATGGCATAGATGACTTTTGCCATCCAGCGCGCGCGATGGAAGGCGCCGGGACGAGCGAACTGGGCACCCCGCTTGTTCGGACCGCCCAGCACAATTACAGAGAGCTCCAGAAGTTCCCTGTAGTCATCATGTGGATGTTGACCGTCGAGGAGGCGGCTGAATTCGATCAGCAGGTCGTCGCGGGCGTCCTTCAGGTGCTGCGGCATGGTTCCATCCTCGAAGGGCTTCGCTTTGGTTTGATCGATGAAGTCCCACTGGGCGGCGAATCGTTTGAACAGGAGGATGTCAGGACCAGTAGAGGGACCGAGGCACGCCGTGAATGCCTTCTCGCACACCAGTTCGTGGATGTGGTGGCGGCAAGCCAAATGAAGCACTGTCTTCTCGAGTTTCTGCTCAATGATATAGCAAGCTCCTCCTGAGAGTCCTGTGTTTGAGGCGGTGGTGTCAAAAGAGAGGGCACAGATCCGTCCCTTGATGTCCCAATCCTCGAGGGCAGAGAGGACGGCTTCCGCCATGGCGCGGCTGGTGCCGTCGGGGAGGCTGGGCACAGCCAGAAGCTTGTCGACGTTCTCCCCAGACACCAGAACTGGAAGGCGATCTTCAGCAGGGCCTCCGTCAGCCGCTGGTACGATTTTCCCGTCCCAGTGAACGGTCAGCGGCACAGTAGGATGGAAGGCTGCCTTCATTTCCGCTGCTGCCATAGCACGGAACTTTGCTCGGTCGCGGCGGGAGGATTCGCGGTTCAAGACCAGCTCCTCAGGGTCGTGGCCCAAGCTCCTCGCAGCCGCCGACAGCAAAAAAACACCTTCTCGGTCGGTAAGTTTCGTCCGATCCATCGCTGCGGAGAGATCAGGGGTGATCATCTTTTCGACGCGCGGAATCGCTTGGGTGGTAAAGGGGTCGTAGATGCTTCTGCATTCGACGTGGACGGGCCCGGGAGAGAGAGCTCTTCCTCTTCTCGGCGACGACGCCGTGTCGGTGACCGAGTCGGGCTGCTTGCACCTGAGCTGGAGCTCGATGCCAGTTCGACGAGTTCTTCTCGGCTCTCTCTGTTCGCCCTTTCATCATCTTGCCGGCGGCTCCTTTCCGCTTCCTGTCTCCTCGCACGCTCCTCCTCAGTGTGCAGCGTCATGTCACGTGTGGAGGAGATGCGGCCGCGCCGCACCTCGGCCCTTTGTCCCGTCAGGAACTCCCTGTCCTCTTCGATTGTGATCATCGACATCGCCTGTTCGTGTGCGATGTCGAAGAGGCGGTCAAGGGATGAGAGGAACTCGGCCTCGTTCCTGATTTGGGTCACAGTGCGCCGTTTCGAGTTCTTGTTCAGAGCCCGCCACTTCTCGTACATTCGGAGAACCTTGTCCCTTGCGCGTTGGTCTTTCTGCGTAGGAATACGGGACCGCTCCCAGAATTCCTTGACTGCGGTCACTGTCTCAGCGGCTGCTTCCTTGATCGGCTTCTTGACGTCAAGGTGAAGGTGGAAAAAGTACTGAAGCGCCTGCTTTCCCGTAGGCAGCATGCTTCCTGTGATGCTGTGGTCCACGGTCCCCAGGAGATAGACTGCTGTTTTAGATCTTGTTGCCGAAGCCATCACGTCATTTCAGAACTCACTGAAAAAGAGAATGAAACACTGTTAGTGTTGGCAAAACTCGTCCCAACCCATTTTCTACTTAGAATAACATGTTCTTTCGCCTGTATCAATATTTGGATAAACTCGTGTTACACCCTGTATAATACCTCATTTTAGTCTTCTGTACACCAGTGCGGAAGACTAAACCAACGACTCTGACCGTCCGTCTGTCTGTCTGTTATCATTTTTCAACTCAGAAACTACAGCAGCTATCGAAACGAAAACTGACATGATAACAGAACGCCATGAGTACTTTTCGACAAAAAGTATAAACTTTGACCTCGTTGAGGCAGTTCTAATTATTATTTTATTTCAAAAATATTTTACACACAATGTTTTTAGACGGAATGACACCAGAAATGCGCCCGTCCTGATAGAAATTCCCAAAAAATGAAAAATACCCCAAATAAGTGGCACCCTAATGTATATGGGTGTATGTGTATGTATATATATGGATGGTCTCGGGGGGGGAAATGTCATCGCGGGTCTAAAGGATAGTTAAGTGGGAGATTCAAAATCCGAGGCATGGATGGGAGAGTCTTGGAAAGGTTGGACAATGGGCAGTCAGCTCCCAGCCAGTGTTCTCGCAAGTTTAATAGATCTCAAGATACAAGACTTTCAGTGCAAGAAAGAGGCCAGTTTTTTTCTGTAAATACGCTGAAAAGGACATTCTATACTGGTACCATATGGCCTATTTTATTATTTATTTATTTATTTTTATAATATATATCATTGCAAAAGTATACCTTATAATTAAATTGGCAATATCTATATTAATTATTAAAAAAAACAAAAAAAAAACAACATGGACATAAAAAAAACCATTTTTTAACATCACTATGCATAGGCAATCACCTTAAAATCATCATTCTGTCATTGTCCTAAACAAGCACCAGCACCAACCCCTGAGGCATCCACACACAGTTCCAGTTTCTTAGCTTCAGGTCTGTAATCTGGATATGACAGTTGCACCTCATTAACCAAAGCCTCTTTCACTGCCATTAAAGCCTTGTCCATCTCCTGTGTCCATTTCAACCTTTCTCTTGATCTACCTCCAGTTAAACAAGACAAAGGGTGTGTTATCACTGAACAATCTGGTACAAACTTTCTCTGGAAATTCAGTAAGCCCCAAAATTCCCTCATCTGTCAAACAGTTTCTGGTTTTGGAAACTCTTGCACCTTCTGCATATATTCTGGGGATTTCCGCAAACCTTCTCTCCCAACCAGGTGTCCCAAAAATGCAACCTCAGGTTGGAACCACTGACATTTCACAGGTTTGACCTTTATGCCAGACTTCTCCAGAGTATACAGGACTTTATCCACCAGCCGAAGATGTTCTTCAAATGACTTGCCCATTATTAGGATATCATCAATGTAGATGATAACTCTACTTCTCGGAAAACCATGTAACACTTCTCGTACCATCCGTTGGAAAGTAGCAGGAGCATTCTTTAATCCAAAACTCATTTGCTTAAACTGCCAATGCCCTCTAGTAGTTGAAAAAGCAGTGCTCTCTCGGCTCTCTTTGGCAATTGGCATTTGATGATAACCTCATACCATGTCTAGGGAAGTGAAGTAACAGGTTCCATGAAGACTAAAAACTGCATCCATTAAGTTGGACATTGGAAATTGGTCTGGTATGGTCACTTCATTCAATTTTCAATAGTCAACATACATTTTAATTGAACCATCCTTCTTCCGGATAGGGACAACAGGCAAACTCCATGGGGAAATGCTAGGTTCTATGATATCAAGCAACAGTAATTCCTGGCACTGGACTTCCACTGCTTCTGCAACTGGTTCTGGGAATCTACAGGGTCATTGTTGAATAGGGGTATCATTATACAACTCTATCTGGTGTGGTACACAATTCACAAAACCTACATCATCATCCCCCTGACTCAACACTTTCTCCCAGTGAGCCAACATTTGTAAAACCTTCTCCCTCTCTTGTAACTTCAACTCTGGTGACATGGTTATTTCAGTTCATAGGCATTCTTCTGTCCAGCCTGGTTGTTCAGCTTGGGCTCCAGTTGTGAACACCTCGATTCTCTCACTTTCAGCCACTGGAAACTCCAGTTCTTCTTCATAGACTATTGATCTTATAGTCCCTATCCATTTGCCCACCTTGATTTTCTGTGCTCCTGGGGTCAGCTTCATTACCAACAGTTCTGTCATCCCAGCCAATCCATCCACTAACCCAGGGTGACCATGCACTTTCCCCTGGAGTTGGGGATCTCCATCATCATCCTCAAAACAGGACCGTACTCCAGTCTTCCTTCACCTTCGATTACATTCAAGCAAGCAAACTGTACAGGAACTCAGTGATATCTGCAGGTACTTAATTTCACATCTGCTGACGCATAACAGGGAACATTCCGGATCACCCTTCTAAATGGTGCATTCTCACTCTTTAAGTAAATTTCCTCCATATGCCCATCTTTATAAGCTTGTGTTATCCTCTTCCTTTTCACATTAATTTGGAGACTGTTTTCAACAAGAAAATTCATTCCCAATACAACTGGGAATTTCAACTTTTGACCATTGCAAATAGCACAGGCTCCATCTCCACTCCATGAATTGATAACCCCAGGGTGATCACCACCAGTGGTTTAACATGGTTGTTCACTCCAATCCCTCAAATCCTATCCTGAGGTTACAGCTCTGCATCTCTGGAGTTAACTCCAGTTCCTCTACCACTGAGTGATCCAGGATCCCAACTGTAGCTCCAGAATCAAGTACTGCCAAGTAGTTCTCCGAATGTTCAATCAGTATGAATGAAAATATCATGACTAAACCTAACCAATCATCAAGTGTGATTGACATTGGGGGTTTATTAAAATTGTCGGGGTATAATGGAAAAGTACCATAATTTTTTTTATTTTAAAAAAGTCTGTTTTCTAAAAATTATTTAATAATTTAAGAGTGCACTACAGTGTTAATCATTTCATTAATTTTAAATTGTAATGAGAGATCTTTATATTTCAATCATCTTGTGTAATGTGGTAGGACTATGGTATATATTTATGCTTACAGTGTAAGATATTAAAGAATTGTAATTAATTTAAAATATAATAAGAATATATTGGGAGAGTTATCATTCATACCATTTTATATTAGTTTAGAGATCTACACAGGCCTACTTTTTAAGGCCTGGCCTGCCCTGGCCTGTATCCATGAGTTTGGGTCTAGCCTGGTCTAGCCCATTGTTCTTTTTTATTTTGAAGCTTGTGTCAGCCTGACCCATAAGAATTTTATAAAATGTGTACCCAGTCTGCATTTGATATTTTGAATTATTTTCTTTTAATATTTTTTATCATTCATTTACATATTTGAAAAAAATTGAAGCCCATACCCACCCAGGCCAATAGCAAAAAACTATATTTTCAGTCCATACCCAGCCTGTGTCTGCCATGCTTTCAACAAGCTTATCCATATCCAGCCCATGGGCTGGGCCAGGCATGGGCTTATGGGCCTACCTGTGCCTGTGCAGACCTCTACCTATTAGTTTCTCTTTTTTGCAATATTTTCTTTACTTCCTTAATTTTCTCTTCATGGTTTTTTGCACTAATTTAAAATGTCACTGGGCTATATTTTGAGTGACTGCACTTCTTTTCTATAATAAATACAAAATCTTAAAACACACACACACACACACACACACCACACACACACACACACACACACACACACTTTATTATTTTTATTGAACAATAAAAAATAGTAAACTTGTGAAATTTGCATTTATTTTTGTAAACTCAAACCCTTTATATACTCGTTTCTTCTCTCATGCACTCTCCTCATGGAACTAATTCCCCATGTGTAGAAAAGGTATAGTAAAAATTTCATGCTTTTATTCTAGTTGAAAAAAAATACAAACCTTTTAGTGTCAGATGTTTAAAAACATATATGTATGCTAGCTGTACTGTGTATGAAACTGGGTACCAAAAGGGTTAAATGATACATACCATACTACTAAGAAGGACTAGAGTATCTTCATTTTAATTAAGTACTCTTTTGGTTGGTAATAAACTTAATAGTTCAATAAATTAGGCCTTAAGAACATTGACTAGCCAAAATGTCCCCATTCTGAAGTAACCTGGCTAGGTTAATTGAATACCCAATTAGGTCAACTGTTACACCCTTGATGATTGGTAAAGGTTAAGTTGTGATATTTTCATTAAAACTAACAAAAATATCGTACTTTTGTATGGTTAGTTTCATTGCTGTTATATAGTATTCCATACAAGGGTAGATTCTGTTATTTTTAGGCATATAGATTCTATTATTAACATCACTTTGATACTTTGACTGAGAGATGTTTTCACCAGTAACCCTTAAGAACTGTATAAAATCAAGGGCAGTAATTCAGATTCTGACATACTAGTATCTATTATGATCTGTGGTGCTCAAATATAACTTCAACTAGGTTTGATAGTTTTTCAATATTTTTTAAATGTTTCACAGTGATTAATCATGTCAGACAAGCTTCTAAAACTACAACCAGAAGCAAATTGTATTTTCTTGGGTAATAAATACATACTGTATACATGTGCCTCACTCCTTCTTTACTATTGCTATTAAGACAGACACTGCTCTTCTGAACTCTCAAAAGTCTGGTACTGCATGCTTTCCTTAAAGCAGGAGATACACAGTTAGACACACTCATTCCTTTTCTGTCCAACTCTCCCTTGCAAGGGTTAATTGGTATTTTTAATCTTTCATCTATTCAACCCATCAATTCTGGAACAATCTTCCTTAATCCATCTTTCCCTATCTATTACCTCCAATCTTTTAAGTGCAGTGTCCAGGTATCTTGAAAACCTTGGACCTTGATTTTGGCTCTTCTTCCTCTATGGGAGGGGCATTTTTGTGGGCATTTGCCCTTGGCCTTTCCTTCTGCATAAAAAAAAGTCATAGACCTAGTTGTAAATTCCAATGAGTTGAGAGCATAGCCCTAGGCCCTATACATAAAAAATCTAAATGAAAAAAATTGGGTTAATATTTTATTTGGTAACCTTTTCTGTTGAGCTGTTGGAAAACCAAAAAGGGTTGAGTAATTAATTAGTAACTACATTACTTTTTCCACTTTTGTAGATAGAAGAGAATGAGTTGAATTATGAGGCCCATTTGGGTTTAATACAAGCACTTCGTAACATGGGGGAATTAGAGGAACTAAGAAAAGCACGCCAAACTCTGAACAAAATTTATCCATTATCTCCAGGTAAGAATAGACAAGAATATCCATTTGTTGGAAAATTAATTTTCCTACAATTTTTTGGCTATGGATGCGTTATTTTTGGTGGTGTACAGATTAAATGGCATTGGCAAAATTGGTCATATTTTGGGGCATTGGCATTGGCCAAATTTAGCTGATTCTCTTACAGATTCTTTGAAATTTTAAAATTTTCATTACAAAACAAGATCTATATTTATAGAAAATTGAACACGCAAAAAAATGCTATTTATGATAATTTATACTCATTTTAAAGTGTAATTGTATAAAAATATTTTACATTCACCAAAAATACAAAGCCTAACAAGTTGTTACCCATAAATTTACATTTGCTAACTTGTTAATCTCTAAATATCATAAGCTATTGTAATCTCCTACTTTATATTAAGTTGTGCTTTCTAATTTTTATATTAAATGAATTTATTATATTGACTTTATTTAAAGTATTTTAATAATTTTATAAACCCAAATTGTATATCCATCTTTTTTATTCAAATAGGCCACCAGGGCCTTGAAATTTTAATGAAAAATTTTGTTTATATTGTTGAAGAAAGAAAATGCCTTCAACAACAAGGAAAACCAATTACTTTAAATATTGGTATTCAGTTTATGAAACTAAAATAAAATTATTTTATCATTTTACTGTACATGAGTAACAAATTCTGATCCTGTATATTGTAGAGTGAGCTTAAAGAAAAGCATTTGAACAAATTTAAAACTTAAAAATATGAAAATTGAAAGTTTTCACATTAGATTAGTAAAATTTCTGAAGGGAATTGATTTTTTGAAGTCTAGGCAAAGAATCTGCATTTGGCATTGCCTAAATTTTGGAATTGGTATATCACTAATTATTTTATTAGTGAATTGATGGCAAGATTTATTCCCACTGTCACTGAGAATTAGGCATCTGCAGGTTAAGAAGCTGGTAAACCAACAGCAGATCATTAGGTTAGCTGATTATAGAATCCTAATCAAACTTTAACCCTTTAGTACTGGGTATGGATGTGATTGATTTTTTGAAAATAGGGGGAAAAAAAGAATTCAAGAATAATTTTGTAGCGATTTCAGGAGTCATTTTAAACCTCAAACAAAGGTGGGAAAGGTAAAGCATCCATAGATGTTGATCATCATTTGCAGAAAAACCTAAAACATCAATTGATGTTGACAGGCATTCTCTAAGAGGACATCAATAGATATTGACTGGCATTTAAGGGTTAACTGATTAGGTAGGGTTGTAGAATTCACAGAAATTTTTAGTGGTCAATTTCCATTTAAAATTTGGTGAATTTTCAGACTATTTTCAAAAACTTCCATTGCATAAAGTGAATAGATTTGTATTCTTGAATCAGGGTACGGTACTCTGTGTAATTTAGTTGACCAAGAAAAGTAATTCAAAATTCAGTTGGTGATTTTGGCAAATGATTTGCTTCAGTATGATACTGGCACCTAGTAGGAGTGTGGAGTTGGAGTTGTTGAAATGGAAACTCCACTCCTTGAAATTTTTTTTAACCCCCAATTATTTTGCAAGAAGGAAATTTGCAGAATGCTGAAATGAAAATTCCTCATGTAAAAATAAAGTTTACCAATTAGCTATTGAATATTAAAACATGAATTTCCTGCATACTGAGTTAAAATTCATATTTTTAGCCAGGTATATTCCCAGCAAACTTGCCTGAACTTGATAAAAACAATTGATAACTATAAGAAGCCAGAACTTTTCTTTTGGGTTGAAAATGCTTAAATATGTAATATTTTACTGTTTACTGCCAAAATAATGTCTAATAAACCTCAAAAATTACTTAACATTGAAAATTACCCAAATTCCTCAAAATTTCCATCCCTTTCCAACCCTATGACATTAGTCTTATGAAAGAAATGCCAACTATTTTTGCTCATATTTTTGTACTTATATCTAAAGTAAAAATTTGTGGTGTTATTAGTCCCAGTGATATTCATATGGTAAATGCAGGGTGTCTACTGAACCTGGAAAACCTGGATTTGTCAGGGAATTTAATTTAGGGCCTGGAAAACCTGGAAAAGTCAGGGAAATACAATATGGACCTGGAAAAAAAATATGACATGACCTGTCAAAATGCCGAGAAGGAAATTTCAGTGCTCGCAGAGGAAATGGAAGAATTAAAAAAAAAGTTTCCAACTGTGTGTAATTCTTCAGAGATTTATTTTTTTGTGGCAAATGTTATGTAATGGCTTATTTTTTAATAAAAGGAAAGTGGGTGGTAGGGTGGTACCACAAATAAATACCAATGTGTATTTTTATTATCCTAATGTTCAGTCATAATTCATAAAAAACAAAGTATGTACCTACCTGGAATTTTATTGAAAGAGTACCTGGAAAAGTCAGGGAATTTGTTGTTGCAAACTCAGTAGACACCCTGAAATGGTACCATACTCATTCTCTCTACTGTAACCTGACTTGTTTTTCACACTTCAGATTAGCTTCTGAGAATATTAATTAAACAAACATAAATAAACCTGGGTCCTCTCATTTTCATCTTTCATTTTAGGCTTTTGACTGGTTAATTTTAGGTTAAATCATGATTCCTGTAGTGCTGAATAGCCTTTGTTGAATTTTAAAGCTAGAGTTATTTTCTTTGGAAGAGGATTGTGGTAGCTACATTTTGCTCTTTAGTGTACTAATACTCAGCCTAACTTGAACATCCCTGCTTTTCTAGAGTTGTGGATGGATTGGCTATCAGATGAGCAGAAGATTTGTACATCAGAAGAGGAGAGAAGACTTATCATTGAGTTATTCAAAAAATCTGTCAAGGAATACATGAGTAAGATAAATTGGATTAAGATATAAGGGTTATGGTATGGTTTTTAAGGCAGGTTTGTTAAAATGTTTACCTAATTGACGATTATGGTTCATTTTTAAGTCATTCACTGAGGATAAAATTCCAAAGTAATCAAGGGACCCATCCTGGTTATAGGCCTTGTTTGAATTTTTACTACACTGAACAGCAGAAAAATTAGCCCACTTCGAATATCACGAAAAACAAAAACGTGGGCAAGCTTCTGTTTATAAAAGTTTTAAAATTCGAAAATATAGTCTTTGAGGCAACCAAATAACGAGACAAAACGACGTCAGCCGCGAACACACTACACGAGCTGTAACGAATTTTCGACTTCTTTGAAGAATGCGACAGTCTGACGTTCAGTTGCTCTTAGACTGCTAGTGCCACTTTTTTCTTCCACTGGTCGGAGTAGGCATCTGCGTTTAGTAACAGATAGACTTGTAATTCTTTTGGGTTTCAGAATTGGACATTTACAATGGATTTGAGTGCCGTGAACGTCGCAAGAGTCGTCGCCCTAATTGAAGATGGTCGGAGCCAGCGTTACGTCGCCGATGCGCTAGGAATTCCAGGAACAACGGTTGGACGTGTCTACCAACGCTATGTGGAGACAGGAGAGTACACCAGAAGACCAGGATCTGGTAGATCGCGCTGCACATCTGCCCGTGGCGATCGTTTCATCGTCTTGAGTGTTTTGCGAGATCGTCGCTTGACTGCCACAAACGTCCGCAATTAGCTGGAAAGGTCTCGAGACGTCACGGGCAGATGTGCAGCGCGATCTACCAGATCCTGGTCTTCTGGTGTACTCTCCTGTCTCCACATAGCGTTGGTAGACACGTCCAACCGTTGTTCCTGGAATTCCTAGCGCATCGGCGACGTAACGCTGGCTCCGACCACCTTTAATTAGGGCGACGACTCTTGCGACGTTCACGGCACTCAAATCCATTGTAAATGTCCAATTCTGAAACCCAAAAGAATTAGAAGTCTATCTGTTACTAAACGCAAATACCTACTCCCACTAGTAGAAGAAAAAAATGGCACTAGCAGTATAAGAGCAACTGAATGTCAGACTCGAATTCGTAAAAGTAAAAAATTCATTACAGCTGGTGTGTTTGCAGCTGACGTCGTTTTGTCTCGTTGTTTGGTTGCCACATAGACTATATTTTCGAATTTTAAAACTTTTATAAACAGAAGCTTGCCCACATTTTTGCTTTTCGCGATATTCCAAGTGGGCCGATTTTTCTGCTGCTCAGTGTATATTTTGAATGTTCCATAACTTGGGTCATAAATTTTGCCTCTGCAAACTACGGTGTTCTCTCAGAGTTTAACCCTTTAACACCGGAATTGTTTGTAGGGTTAAGTTATGAATGCGTGTATTTGAAACGTTATCAATAAGTAGCATTCGTCCTTTTAGGGTTAAAATGGTCAGCAACAGCATTTGGTACTGTGGGCTTAGGTAGGTCTGTTGCAGTGAGGCTGTAGTCAGTGTAACAATGTAATAGTGAATTTTTAGGACTAGTCTACAAGTACCAAAGTG
The DNA here is from genome assembly GCA_023014485.1 of Bathynomus jamesi. Classification (NCBI taxonomy): domain Eukaryota; kingdom Metazoa; phylum Arthropoda; class Malacostraca; order Isopoda; family Cirolanidae; genus Bathynomus; species Bathynomus jamesi. The sequence goes on from JAJOZX010003637.1 coordinate 243,408, forward strand.
TCTTCAGTCTCCTAATACAGTATATTAAGTTTATTTTCCTTTGAGTGTGTGTGATGCTTAAGTTTAAGACAAAGTTTTTTGTTATATTAATACGTTTCTAACTTAAGTAATGGAATTGTTGAACAGGTGTGCGAGTGTGGGTTGAGTACATCATGTTTGTGCTTGGTGGAGGTAAAATGGAAGAAACAAGACAGGTGTGTGAAGAAGCATTAACTGCTGTGGGTATTCATCTTGCAGAAGGAATATTGGTCTGGCAGGCTGTTATTCTTGTTGAACAGCAGGTTAGATGAAACACTGTTTAAACTATGTTTACTTCAGGTCTTAAAAGTGCTTGGTCTAGAAGCTAAATATCCAAATGGTAAAAACATTTTAACTACCATATTAAATGACAGTTGATTATCAAATACTCGTAAGCTGTTAATGTGTTTCATATATAAACTACTATACTGTATACTTTTTACTTGTATGATGATTTTTAGTTTATATAATTTTGTTATTTAACACTATTCAATTTGAAGAGATAGAGATTTGCAACGTTTGTTGGTGGGAGTCCTGCTTAAAGTATTGTAATATAGCTTGAAGGTTGTGTGTAGGCTTATAAAGTAATTACTTCTTAATGTAAGTGAATGTCATTTGTCAGAGCTCATCATCTTGAACTACATTTTGAAATAGATATTTAAATAGGGTATTTCACTTGTATGAAATAATCTTCAAAATTCATAAATCGTTTACAAACTTCAATTCAAGCTTAAACTTAAAACTGGTGGGACATTCCATGTCAAATTATCATCACATTTTCCACTGAGATCCAATATAAAATTTTTGAAAGTTAGCAGTCTTATTTCCTTCAGTGAGAGAGAGCTCCACAATTTGCATTGTAGGTTTTTATTTGTTAGTCAGCTGGTTCTTGAGATATAGGTCATAGATATTTTGATCTGAAGCTGCCAAGGTCACCCAACAGGTCAAAATGTGACCTCTATCTCAATAACCATCCCCCCTAGGAAAGTGCAATACGAGTCGTGGAACTCTCTCATGGAAGGGAAAGAACTGCCAACTTTTAAGAAAATTGGAGGTGGTTATGTCAGATACCCACGATAACTCAGTGTAGGATGACACTTTTGTAGATAAGTAAACACTAAAAATTGACAATCACTATATTTAGGTTTTTGTGAGTTTGACGCCGGATAACAAGGACATTGATGAAGAACAAAAAAAGAGAATACAAAGTATTTATAGGAGACAAGCGAGAGTTCCTTTAATGAATTTAGATAAACAAGAGTTTCTGGGTGAAGCAGCCAAGTGGTTTGATGGAAATGTTGACCCCCAAATAAAGCGTGATTTAGAAAATAGTTACAAGAAGATGCTGGAAAAGTTACCTTATGAAGAAGCTTTGGTAAGTTTGGAATAGCATTCACTATTTTATTCTGGCCATTATTAGTCATTGAGTTTTTTTAAGATTAAGTAAATTGCTGTTTAGAAAAATGCTGGAAATTATCAGAAAAATAGTAAATGGAGAAGCGGGAATACTTTGTCATAAGTGTGTGAATTAGTGTTGTGTATGACTGACTACACTGGTCAACAAGGATTTTGTTTCCTTACTGAGATTGTGATTCCTATAGATTTTTTAATGCCGATTACAAAAATGACCTTGAAATTTCTATATTACACGCGGTTTTCGAGAAATTTTCTATTTCTTTATTTCATTATCATCCTGCTTGGGTACTTTTTTTAAATAGCAGCTTCACTGTAATATTCCATATTGCAAAAAGAAAATATCATTAGACTTATTACTTTCCAGTTTTTAAGGTGCTTAAAAATTAAGATCCATTGGCCACTAAAATCGCACAATCTGGCACCTGTGCTAGTGGGATGATGCAACAGTGACTACTGCACTGCGTTGTCTGAAAAAAACACTCGCTAGTCATTTGTTAGTTGTCATTCAACGCTGTTTTGTCAAAAGCTCTAAAAAGCCAATTTTTCTCGCAAATGTGTTAATAACCCTCATACTTTATTACGTATGCAGTGAGTTCCCTCTTAAATCTTAAAAGAAAAATATCATCACTCATTAAAAAAGCATATGAACTCTATTTTGGATGTAAAATAGGGGACTAAGACAAAAGCTGGGCTCATATTTGTTGTACATCTTGCTTAGTAAATGTTGGGGAATTGCTTAAAGGTACGCTACTCCATGCCATTTGCTGTCCCCATGGTTTGGAGAGAGCAGAGAGATCACGTCACAGACTGTTACTTTTGTTTGACGAATGTTTCTGGATTTTCTTCTAAAAGCAAAAAATCGATTGAATATCCAAATCTTCCATCGGTAATAAGACTGGTGCCAGATGGTGAAAGTCTTCCCATACTTGAGTGGCCAGAGACATGTACCTTAGCAGATGAAACTACTGTGGACGAGCAGATGGAATTGAAACGAGACGTGGACCCAAATTTTCAACCACCGAGTCGAGAGAGCCTCGCTTAATTACGCAAGGTGAGTTCAGGGTGCTCGTTTATCCCCCAGCTTACAGGAACCGGGGATCCGCAGCTGGAGGTGTACCTAAGGGTTAAGCAAGGTGAGGCTCTGCAGGCTTTCTCCTGGAAATTTTTGTATTTTAAGAAACTATTTCATTCAGTGTGGTAGACGTTTTGACGTTATTTAAACCATTTTTGATACGTCCAATAAAGAGATTTTTACTAGATGTCAAATGCAACGTGAAATAGAATGCGTCGTCATTCATTGTTAACTTGATAGTGTTATACGTGATTAATGGACACTTATGAATGCGTTAAGCCAAATAGAAAAATAGCATAAAATGTATAAATAGACTAACATTTCAGCTAAAGTTGGCAGTAGGCAAAGTGACTAAGCATAGTAGGGAAACTTGCTAATATCAACAGTGTTCCTAAGTATAGTACAAAGAACATGTCCAGGACAGTTGGAATAAAGTTACCATACCATGGAGTACAATTGCAAGTACAAGTTAGAATTATAAGTGTGTACTTATAATTTTAACTTGTACTTGTACTCCATAGTTTGGTATAATTTCATGTCTGGCCTGAAATTGTACGCGATCGTAACCGCGTTCCCGGGTAAACGGGCACCCTGGGTGAGTTAAATGACCTCGTCAGGGACTTAAGTTTTTCTATGAGTTAAGCAGAGCTACTAGGTTCTAGGCTGCAAGGGTGGAATCTGTTGGCAAAGAACACTAACATTTCTGTGTTCCGCAACCGTCAAAATGATTTTACCAAATATTTTTCTTTGAGTGGAAATCTGTTATTGTAACGATGTAAACGGATTGATGATGGCACTTCGTCATGGATATAAACCAGAAGAATGAGGACTGTTCATTGGCTCGTCCAGGTTAAGTCTGAAGGCTGTGCCTTTATCTTTTTTTCCATCAATTCCCGTCGAACATGATGTTCATATGAAAGTCTTATGAAAATATGGAGCTTCTTTTGAATTACATAGAGTACACCAAGTACACCAAGTACAACTGGCACATCCGTGGCGATTTAAAAGTCGTAGCGGCGCTTCTTTTGGCTTGCACCTGGGATATACAGAGTACTGCTGCTTTCTTTGTGAGTGGGAGAATCGGGCCGGAAATTCTCATTATGACATTAAGGAGTAGCCACTTCGTCAAGCAAAAGCGTCGCACATAAACAGCTGATTGATCCCAAGAAGATATACCTGCCACTTTTTCACATTAAGCTCTGACTAATGAAAAATTTCGTGAAAGCGATGAACAGGGAAGGTGAAGGATTTCGATACTTAAAACCGAAGTTTCGACGAATAAGTTGGACCACAGATTAGAGAAGTTATGAATGACAGCCGTTTTGATGGTCATAGACGGAACCGAGAGGGCTGCATGGGAAGCCTTTAAAGCAGTTGTAAAGAACTTTAGGTAAGAACAAAGCACCGAACTGCGTGCAGTTGGTTGAGGAGATGCTTGAAGCGCTTAGGTTAATGGGGTGCAATATGTCCTTGAAGGTACATTTCCTGCACTCCCATTTGGGCTTTTTTTCCGACCAACCTTGGTGACGTTAGTGACGGACATGGGGAAAGATTTCACCCTGACATTTTCACAATGGAAAAACGGTGCCAAGGTAGGTGGGACTCAACGATACTGGTTGATTACTGTTGGACATTAATCAGGAAAGCCCCAAATCTCCTATAAACGCAAGTCTTCGACAAAGATACTAGGTAGGGTTAATATAATGTTAGAGCACCCCCTATACAATACAACACATATAGTTTTGTGTACTTTTGGGTGAAACTTAATTCGCAGTTTTCTCAAGAACCTTAGGTGATACAAAAATTCAAAGGTATCTTTGTAATTAGCGTTGAAAAATCTATCAAGAACATAGAACCTCGTCTAAAAAACAAAAAAAAAAGTGAAATTTGTTGACCAGTGCTATTTAGAACAGGGTGCCAATCTTTCGTAAGATAAGTTTAAAAGTCTTATGAATTGTACGCAAATTTAAAATAAAACGTGTAATCATAGTTATCATATATAGTCATTAGGGAATATTATTTTGCGTTTATGTTCATAAAGGTTAATCTGTTCACACACAAATGCAGTTACGAGCAGATGATGATACAGAGAAATTAGAAGCCTACCGAAAGTACATCGACTTTGTGAGGAAATCTGACAATCCAGCTGTCATCCAAAATATTTATGAGAGAACAGTGACAGATCTCTGCTTAAATGCTGGTAAAGTTTTCTTAATAGTATCGTTTTTACATTTGCATAAAATTTGACATATTTGCAGATGAATGATAATTGGATCATGTTTCTCATTTTAACGTCATTAAATTGTCATACAAATTTCTGTGCTAACAGGGAAGAGGTAGTGTTTTTGCAAAGTACAGTATAATGCAGATACCCTTGGCCTTGGCCGCCCAAAAATACAGCATCCCAGTCTTTCAGACGCATCCTGTGGGATGTCCGTGATTGGTTGATGCACGACACTATATATATATATAAAATTAATAATACGCAATTGACCAATAATTATGTCAATCACTCAAACATCCTACAGAACGTGTCCAAAATATTGGAAATGCTCAATATTTGGGTGGGCATGGGCAGTTCCTTTATACTGTACATGGTGTTTTCATTAGCTCAACACATTGAACAGGCCATGACATTCTTTTACACAATAGTAAAATTCTACATAAACTGAGCTGCAATCGTGCATCCATGCATGATGCACCTGAATCGCATTGCCGTAGATACTGGAGTTGATCCCCGTTGTTTTGTAGGCGCAATTGAACGCGATGTTGCATGTTGAAGGTGGGTCACAATACATCCAGAGGAATCATCTAAATGTTATCCATGATGTGATGATGATGATGCGCTACAACTCTTCTCATGGTGTCAGGAATGGTGCAGTAAACATTTTCTTTCAGATACTCCCAATGAGAGAAATCTGGTGATAGGTGAGGATATCTTTGTGGCAGGAGGTATGGAGGTGTATGAGGGTAAGGGGGTGCCCGAGAAGTATACAAAGCTAGTGCGAGATATATATGCGGGAGCAACAACGAGAGTGCGGACTAGTGTTGGAATGACGAAGGAGTTCCAAGTTAGTTTCGGCTTGCATCAGGGGTCCGCGCTGAGCCCATTTTTGTTTGTAGTTATGGATGTCATCACAGAGGGAGTAAGAGAGAGGACGCCGTGGAGCGTGTTATTTGCGGATGACATTGTTCTGTGTGCGGAAACCAGAGAGGCTTTAGACGTAAAGTTGGGAAATTGGAGAAGAGTGCTTGAGGAGCGAGGGTTGCGTATTAGTAGAACGAAAACAGAATACATGGTATGTTGGGGTGGTGAAGATCAAGAGGCGTGTGTTGCTGTTCAAGAGTAGGTACTGAATAAGGTGCGGAAATTCATGTATCTGGGTATCTTGCACCATCTTCTTGGAAATAATTCTGTTTCTTTGACAAATTCCGTTCAACTGATTTATGAATTCATGAAATTACCAGTGTGGCGATCTGTTAACTGCAACAATCCTTTCACCGTAGAAATTTTTTATCACATCACAAAATATTCGGATGAATTACAGCGCACGTTCGATATTACGAGGTCAGTGACCTCGATGTTGCGACATCAGAGGATTACACCCAATCACTTTACACCTTCGATAGCATTCAGCCCCGCGTTCACACATTTCTACAAAACAAAGGAAATAAGTTCCAGCTCCCAAAGCGATTAAGGTGAGTTATTCATTCGTAAAGCTCGGCTCTTTCTACCAAGTTCATTGTGTAGAACAGGAATGGTTAACTTTTGTTTGCTTGGGGGTCACACCCCCCCACTCCCATCGGACTTAGAGTGAAATATGGAGGAAAAATGTTTCTTTCATTCATTTATTTATCTATAACTAAAAATGTATATCTATCAGAAATTAAACATGATGGTATTACAATGTAATCATGCCAATCACGATGCTCAACAATTCTGTAATAAAAGAATCCCACTGTAGATGTCAGTAAGTATTTTTCCGACATATTTCCAGGCCTGGGGTCGGGCAGACCTACCACTAGTTGACCATCTGGTGTAGAACATTGACATGTTTAATGGGTTGAGCTAACAAAAAAGTTATTACGAAGATCAAATTTGAAAGTAAATTTTGGTTTCTTTGTTAGAAACTTTTATTAATATTTAACCCTGTCCCTCCGGGTGTGGTAAATAAACAAACTCATAATCTTTTCTGAACTCCGGGTGTAGTTTATAAACTAAGGGTTTATCCCTCTCTTTCCACCCACTGGGGTTGAAAATGGGGAGATATACTGTATGTATTATAATTCGAATTTGTATACCATATTTCCCGGCCCATAGGATGCTATTTTTTTTTCCTGAAAAATGTCCCTAAAAACACCCTGCGTCTTACCGGCCGAAGGTCAAGTTTACGGTAGGAAGTTCCAGTCAACACGACCCCAGAAATACTTATACTATGCTTATATAATGAGCGTCCTATGGGCCGGGAAATATGGTAATTCGCTTCAAAGCTATGCCCGTAGTGAAAGGGTTAAAGTAACGAGTTAAGGATTTTCATATCGTGGAATGAACTGAACTTATTATAGGTAGGTAGACTGCTTTTGTAATCAATATTTACGTTTTAGTTTAAATTAATCATGATGTCTGCAGTCCCAGAATAAGGGAACTTGGATATCTGAAACTGCTGTTACTAAGTAATAAAAGGTCTTATGAAGCATTATATTTTTTCTGAAACAAAGTAGTTGCATCATTGCCACTCCCCCCCCCAGTTGCAGTTGGTTGATCAGATAGGTGGTGCCTTCCATTAAAACTAAATCGCAAATTAATACTTGTTAAACCTTGTCGGGAATACCTTGCTATTGAATTTACAGTTGTTATAAAGTACATGTAATAAATATCACTTGTCCATGTTCACTCGCCTTAATATAATTCAAATCGGATTTGTCTCTTAACTTGCGTTACTTTATATACACCCAGTATAAGATTTAAATATTTATTTATCCATAACATTATTGAGGCTTTTTTATCATACCATCATAATAAAATGGTCGTGATTTACTTAGGCAGTTACATTTGCACAGATCTGCTTATCCCTCATTGTCAGTAATAGAATATTTTAAAAGAAAGACCAGTTTTGTAGAGTTTAAAATTTGAAGTTGCCAGTATTTATCATTTGTTAGAATTTTGAATCTGAAGGTTTTATTTTTAGGTAGTATAATTAACCTCTGTTAGTACTTTGGCAATGTAGGTTCAAAATAATGGAAACCAACAATTTAATTATACAGGAATCTGGGAAGAGTATGTGAGGTTTGTAATGCATCAGTTTTCATCTGCTCATTACGTTATTTTGCCCGTCTGTGAACGAAGTCAGTTGAATTGTCCTTGGTCAAGCGCTCTCTTCGAGCTGCACATCACCACTCTTCAGACGTTTGCCCAGACCATCGGAGAAGAGGAAGTCAAACAGAAAATTAAAAGTAAGGTGTGAGTAAATCACTCCCAGAGTCATTTGCGTAAAATATAGTACATTTACCCACTTATGATAGTCTCTTCAAAAAGCCCAATTGTGAAATTTTCTTAAATGTTTGTAATTGGATAGAATGTTTCTGGTGTTGAACTGAAAGTGCTTCGCTAACCCTTTAGACGCGATGTTCGACCGTAGTAGAACAATTTTTTATTAGCGTAAAACGCGGTATTCGACTTCTCTCCATGCCCAAAAAAGAGGTTTTCATTTAGGCGGTGTTCGACAAGTGCTTTTACGGAGCAGGCCTTGGAAACGAAATCCGCGTCTAAACGGTTAAATAGAATTTTGCACTACTTTGTGCTAGTAAAGCCCTATTTTTTAGTGCAGATAATACTTGTAAAATTGTCTGCCGTCTTGCTATTAAATATAAATTACTTTTTTATAACTGTCATTTTTGGAAATACATTTTGCCGGATTAATATTTAGCCCATTGTTATTACATATAATGTATGCTATCTGTAGTTTCTCGCTTTGAATGTTGAATCTTGGCTAAAATATTGTGAATATTTCAACTTCTTCTTAAATAATTTATATACCTTGAAGAAATGCATAGTATAGGTTAAATTTATATAGTACTGAATAACATTTCCTGCTGTCCTTTATTTTATACTTCATTTTGACGAGTGACTGGATACACAGACCACGAGATAAGTGAACACAGGCTGTGAGTACTCTATAACTGGTGCGCAAATTGGGGGCACGGAATTATTTATATTGAATCTCAAAAACGGAGATAAATGACATGAAATAATATATACAAAATAAATTACATAAACATTTGTATTAAAGCTGTTTATTATTCTTTATTTTGTTCTGCTTTACCCGAATAAAGCCCTTACGTGTATAACAATTACTTTTATATTATGGTAATGAAAGTCCAAATTCATGAAAGGTAATTAGTATTAAAGGCTAATTTAAAGTAAAATCGTAACGAACTTTGGTTTTTCTATAACCTAAAAACCTTGATGCATTTTCAAATTAAATTGTTTGTCATGAAATTGTGCACCAGTTAGATTATTAGAAGGGAAAGGGGGAGGGGAGCCGCACTAATTTGTTTGCTTATCCTAGAGGGGCGCGACTGAAAAAGTTTGCGGACCCACTGCTTTATAGGATTGGTGGTGCGTGGTGCAAAAATAGCTGCGCTCTCTTTTTTGTGCTTTATATTTTTCTGAAGGATGTTTCGCATGTTAAGGCCGGTCGCGCACACGATCGTCTTGCGACTAACGATCCAAGTCGTCAGTCGCAAGACGATCCTATGTGCGGCTGGCCTAAGTGTATAAAGAGTACAGAGAGCTCTCGTGGTATGGTTGGTTAAAGATTAGATTCTGGACGTGAAGGTTCCAGGTTCGACGCCTTCTACCACCTGTCGTTAGGCTTGGATGCTACTTGGTATGAATGTAAGTACTGTATGCTTTTATTTCCATTTCCTTAACTTTGTCTTCCTTTTGTCTCCTCCAATCGCATCATCAACCTAAAGTAGATATTTGAGACCGGGTCAGTTTGCAAATTTTATAACGTTTGTGATGAACTGCATTCGTCATTAGTTTATATTACTTGCAGATATTCTCTACAAAACTCTTGGAAGCGGTGTTGTGAACGAAGTTGAAATAATAAGGATTTGGATGTCGTATCTTGTTTACCTTCGTAGAAGGATTAAATGGAATGAAGAGTCGGCAAACAGTGAACTGAGCCAGTTTAGAGAAGCCTGCATCGAAGCGATTGCGTTCATTGATGAAAGTAAGTTGAATAAATGCTTAAAAGTACATAACCATTTGGTAGGTAAATGAATTAGTTCTAGGGTACTGACTTTGTTACGGTATGTGGTGGTGATGAAGTTTCTCACTTTACCAACATACGGCCCCCGGGGTCGGATGAGGCCAACAAACTATTATTTCTGGTTCGCCTAATAAATCGTGACATTTCGTAAAATATTTCTTGTATTCGATCCATAGAGTGTAGAAGCGTTTATTGGAATAAAATGCCAGACTATTTGCATTTTTATATTATCAAATATCCGCATACAGTATGTACAAAAAGTTTGTAAAATGTGATCTGTCAACCATAATCAGTCATTGTGTGAGAAAAAATCAGTAGATGCGAATGTGTCAAATAATGTTTGCACTATTTCATGCACTTATAACCATTTTTTTTTTTACTGTGTAATGAATGCCGTACATTGTTCTGCAATTATTATTTTATTTGCATACAAACGCCTGGCAATAGTTGCTAAGGTAATCAAACTACCATAAAATTTTTAATATACTGCCAGTAACATATATTTCCATACAAGGATTGATTATGCTTGATCTGATACATTTTAAAAATAGCGTTGGACCAAATTTTTTGTAATGATTGTACACTGTCATTTTGTATGCCATACTTTCAAAAAATTATTAAAAACCGATGGATTACCTTAGGTCATGCAAATTGGCACGATTATTTTGGAAGGATGGAAGTGTTTAGCAAGCGCACAACATGTTCAGTATGTCCCTTCCCTTTTGCGAAGTTACATGATGAATACGAGCAATGTAATTTCTTATCACGACCACTATTGTTTTGGTAGAGATAGAGCGTAAAGTATATTCAAACATAATAAAATAGCCATTATGTTTCTGTAGTTGGTGAAAGCACTTGTAATGTAAAGCTTATAGTCATACTCGATCCACTCGCCCGTCTTGACAGTTTTTGAGTTTTATGTTTACAAACGCTAAACATCTGTTTTACTCGTAAATACTTTTCAAACTTAAGATTGAGTAAATTTGTCCTCATCATAAAACTTGAAGGAAATTTTTCTTTTGTGTTTAAATAAATGTTTATTTTATTTTATTATTTTTTGGCAGGGCTTGGAGAAGAAGGTGATAAGGAGTGTACCATTGCGAGGTTTCAGGCCAGAATTGAAGCGGAGTCTGCCAAAAATATGGAAGCTGCTAGAGTTATTTGGAATGATTATATCATGAAGCGAAACAACAATTTTAAAGTCGCTAGTCTCTGGCTCGAGTTCGTTAATTTGGAACGGTAAGTAGTACGGACTTGGTTTAAAGCAGTTTTAAAGTTTAGTGCTGCTTTTTCTTACCTGTGCGTGCGAGACAGCAACCATCTGGAGGTCCCTAACCAACGAGCTTTTTTTTCTTTTGTCGGTATTAAAACCAGCATTGATTTCGATATTTCCATAGCCGCAAATTGTGTACGCTGGAGTTTCGCTTGTTAATTACTTGTACCTATTCAGATAGTAAACAGTTTGCATATTGCTACTGGTAAGGGAAGTAAAGTTACACTTGATTGTTTTTGCATCAATTCAAATATAGTAATCCTTCTAGTCTGTATTTAAAAGGTTATCTACACCCTGTTATCAGTGCTGCTAGGAGACTTAACAAATACTTTAAATGATTCCCCACTTTTAATACTAAATAAAAAGCTTCTAGTAATTCAGGGTACTTTGTTTTCGATACTCTATACCATGGGTCGGGGAACTTTTTTGGGTATTACCCAAAAATCTATTTGAATAAAATGAAATTAACCCCAGACTTCAAAGTAAACAAAAACAAGCCAATTGCTCTTAAAATTGTTGCATATGGTATACAAAAAATTCAAATTCAAAAAATGTTTATTGGATCCATTATTATGGAGAAATAAAAAAAAGCCACACATGCTGGCATAAGAATAGCACACAAACAAAATTAGTAAAAAGGATTGAAGAACTGAAGAATTTCATTCAAAACATCTCCACTTCAGGTTTTGGAAAAATGATGCTGTTCCATTTTTGATAAAACATCAAAATCAGGACGTAAATTCGTAATATTCTAAAATTTAGAATAACTCCACATTTATGTAACAAAATAAAATAAAAATATACGAAAAAAATATCAGCACAAAGTGTCAAGCACTAAAAGCACCTCTTCGTTTCATGATACCATACACACGACTGAGGCTCTCATACCGCACGCATTACCCCCAAAATTTTTAAATTTACCCCTGTTCCCCGACCTCTGCTCTCTACTGTAGCGAGTGTAGCGTGGCATAACGGCTTTGGATATGAACTTGAAACTTTCAGAACGTGTAATTCCCCAACTAACAATAAGGAAATTTCTAATTTTAATCTCGATTTAAATTTATTTAAGAACATGGAAATATTTTAGGACTGTTCTAATCGTATGGGTAAGTTCAGTGCAATGTGTTTTATCTAATGACGCAATTGGACTAGTCCGGGCAACTATTTAAAATTTTTTTTTCAATATGTAGTATGAATTTTAACGTAACTATTTGGTTGCTTCAATATGTAAAACGAATAATATTCCGTACAATTTGGGATTTAATTGCGTAAAATAAGCATATTTGGATTATGGACCAGGACCGCTGTCCGGACTGGTCTCAGGATCTCAGGTTGCATCACTAGTTTTATTTAAAAAATGGGAATAATACAAGCTTCACTGTTATTGTCTTTATTTTTTTATATATTAAGTACTAAACGGTAAAATTTCTAACATTTGACAACTATGCTGTAGTTTAGCAGCCCGTAACATTTTCTGGTATAGCTTGTCATACTCAAGACTAAATGGAACAGTTTTTACGTTTTCAAGCTTAGGGCTTCGTCGTGGCCATGTGGCAATATCGCTACCCGAAGATGAGCGAAGTTAAGGGACGGGTCTGGGTAGTAACTGGATGGATGACCAACCTCTACGTCCAGATGATGTAGTGACCCAAAATTTGAGTTCCACATGAAACTGTAGGTCCTCACGTCACGTGCCTTCTGGTTATGAAAGGACCCCCACCCAAAATCACCCCATTTCAACGCTAAAACAAGTGTTTTAACTCGTCTAATTTGAGTATGATTTTCTTCACATAATTTTTAACTTTCCCTTAATTCCAATTCTCAATTTGAAGGAGTGTTGGGAGTGAAAAGCATTGCAGGAAGTTGTATCGGCGTGCCCTCGAAAGAGTTTGGGAACATGTCGAAGTGATCGGGTCTTCGTTCCTTCAGTTCGAACAGGAATTGGGAACCCTTGAAACCATGATTGATTTTGAAAAACGCTACAAAGACAGGTAAATCCTTTGGGACTGGTAAATATGCAGCGATATTTATATTTACAAGAATTAGTAAATTATCATCGTAGTCCCAATAATGGTTCAGTAATTAGCTATTGTAGTTCATTGGTATGAACGTGATTGAACTTTTAATTTACAGTAATTATGTATGAACATTAAAAAAAAAATTGGCCTCATTCCATAGCGAAGCAGGTACATTCATTTGACTAATTTTCATTTTGCAACAAACAAATCTCACATTTGAGGTAGAGCACCAAAAACAGATTCCTGAGATTACTCATTTTTTTTTAATTATTATTTTCGCTAAATTAGACGATAACTTGAAAATCTCTTCCTCCCCCTCCAACTGCGTCTGAAAAGATGCGATATTGTGTTAAGTATCGTATATCATCTCTTCACGAATCGAGTGATAAAACCATTTCAAATCATTTCAGATTATCGATTGTACAGAAAAAGAGAATGGAAGAGGCGATGAAGGAAGAGAGCAAGAAAGGCCAAGCGGAGAAGAATAAGAACAGAGGAAAAGTCAAAGAAATTAAGCCGCAGACAACGACCAGTAACATCATTCCGAAAATCAAACAAGTTCGTACTCGGGATAGTTCTTTTATTTTAGATGCGAGGGATTTATTGAAATGGGGCGTACTGCTCACGATTAAGATGAAGTTCAGAACTAATTTAGCAACAAATCTTTCCTAGCTAAATTATAAACAATTACGTAAAAGTATAAATTTGGAAGGTGAAGTTTGTCTCTCTGTCTGACCTTGGCTTTGCTTCCGCCCGAATTGTTCATCCTGACGAAGGTCAAGCTTATTGCTCCACATTAGAGCTACGGCTTAACGTGGAATTCGAACCACGTCCCACCACGGGTAGTCAGAAATTACAAAGTCCTTGCCCGGGGCTTGATCTCACGACGACCTGATCAGCAGCCCAACATCTTACCCACAAGGCTACCCAGGATACCCATTTATCTACCAACCAATATTTATTGTGTGGAAGGATGAACAGTTGGGTTAGCTGCGCGCCGCCTGCCGTCACCAGGAATCGAACGCGGAGCTGATGGATTCGTAGTCAGCGATGCTAACCACGACGCCACCTAGGCACAGATATCCGGTACTTTTCCTTCCTGCTGGAAGTTCACTTCATTCAGACACTCCCAAAGAGGGACTTTATTGCCTTGATCTCTTGCCTTTCTGAAGTGTTTGAATCTATCCTTAATAGGAAGATTCTTAAATGTCTCTCTATTCACAATCTTCTTTCAGATCGTCAGTATGGGTTTCGCAAGGGGCGGTCTACTCCGAAATTGCGTATCTTTTTGACTCTTGGTCATCATCCTTTCGGGATTTTTGGCGAAACCTTCGCTATTGCCCTAGACGTAGCAGAAACTTTTGATAGGCTGGCATAAATCCTTAATTTCCAAACTGTCCTCCGGTTTCTACCCTTCTACCGTTGCCTTCATCTCTGATTTCCTTTTCAGCCGATCTATAGCTGCGGTTGTAGATGGCCACCGTTCTTCTCCTAAAGCTATTGACAGTGGTGTTCCTCAGGGTTCTGTCTTGTCACCTCTTCCTTTTATTCATCAATGATCTTTTAAGTCGCACTTCTTGTCCTATCCACTCCTTTCCATTCCTATTCCGATGATTCCATCTTTCACTTCTCCACCTGCTTCATAAAGCGTTCCTCTCAACAGTCACTCAATGTTTCGCGTGAGACGACTATGGTGCACCTGACCTGATCTTTCTATTCGGCTTGGGGCAGAGAAACGTCATGGTTTTTAATGCCTCAAAAACTGTTCGTTCATCCATCTACTCGTCATAATCTTCCACATGACTAGCTCCTTATCTTCAACAATACACAACTCGATCCTTCCTCTTCTCTTAACATTCTTGGTGTTTTCTGTTATCGTGATCTTTTCCTGAAGGATCACATATATTCTCTCGAAAACAGCTTCTGAAAGGTTAGGTGTGTTGTACCGGCTCGGCAGTTTCTTCACTCCCACTCAGTTGCTGTCTCTGTACAGGGGTCTTGTCTACCCCTGTATGGAATACGCTTCTCATGTTAGGTGGCTCAATCCACACAGCTCTACTTGACCGGATGATATCAAAGGCTTTTCGTCTCATCAATTCCCTATGTTGCCTCGTCCTCTCTCTACTATCGCTATTGTAGTGAACACTGCTCTTCTGAACTCTCTAACTGCATGCTTCCACCTTTAAAGAGAGTATACAGTACCAGACTTTCGACACATTCTCAACCCTTTTCTGTCCAACTCTCTAACGCAAGGATTAATCGGTATTTTCAATCTTTCATCTACTCAACCGGTCAACTCTGGAACAACCTTCCTCAACCCATATTTACCCCTATGATAATCTTTCAAACGCAGTGTGTCTAGGTATCTCGAAAACTTTGGATCTTTATTTTGGCTCTCTTCTCTTTCTGTGTCGGAGGGGCATTTTTGTGGGCCTTTCGTTCCTGATAAAAAAATATAGAAATCATCGCGCGGAACCTTTGTAAGGTTGTAAGGTATATACAGGGTGGGCCGAAAGTCTGGATCCATAGGAAAATATTTATTTTAATACATAAATTACAACAAATGGTAAATACTTAAAATGAATATCAACTTTAACTCGTAAATGCGTATCCGTGATACTGTACAGTAGTTCGTACTCCAGTATAAACAACAAATTATAACAAATGCTCAAATTGGCGGCCTCTGACATCGAGACACTTAGGGATGGAATTTATGACTTTTAATAATTCTTCGAATTGACGTTCTCGAGATGCGTGTTTCATTTGATAATCTTCTTGTTGACTTTACTGGACTATTCGTTAAAGTTTCACATACCATTGCAGAGGTATTTTCATCAGTTGCAGTTTTTGGACGACCAGAACGCTGTCGATCATGTACACTTCCTGTTTCTTTGAAACGTTCAAACAACTTGCCAACAGTCGCATGTGTTACTGGATGCTTATCAGGATGATTTCTATTGAATTCGGTAGCAACTTCTCTGTGTGTAGCGCCCTGTCTTGCGTACATGAGCACAAGTTCTACCCGGTCTTCTGTTGTTAGATTCGAAGCCATTTCTGGGCTGAAATAAAAAAAGTATTTGAGTATTTATACTGGAGTACGAACTACTGTACAGTATCACGGATACGCATTTACGAGTTAAAGTTGATATTCATTTTAAGTACTTACCAATTGTTGTAATTTATGTATTAAAATAAATATTTTCCTATGGATCCAGACTTTCGGCCCACCCTGTATATATATATAAAATATGCACCGATGGTGTAGTGGTAGCATCACTGGTTACGAATCTATATATCCCAAGTTCAATTCCTATCGCGTGCAGGCGGCGCGCAGCTCTCCCAGTTGTTCATCGTTTCTTTGGTTGGTAGATAAATGGGTACAATAAAAATTACCCAAAATAAAGCGGAATGCTCCCAAGGGGTCAAACCCAGGTTAATCCTGAACATTTGTTGAAAACCCAATTTATTTATATATATATATATATATATATATAATATAATATATTTTGCAGACTTCCGAATTGAAGAGTGAAGATTTGCAGCCCACAAATGTTTTGAGAGGTAAGATTCAGTTGTAAAAGCGAAACTTTACATTTTGTGATTGTTTGCCGTATCTTAAATTTTATTTCTCACAAGAAGTCGTCAAACAAGGCTTTCCTTTTTCTTAAGTACCTCTTGAACTTTACTTCAGTTACCATTATATTGCGACAGATAGTTAGATTGCCTTAAAAAAATAAATGTAAATTTAAATTTTTTTAATTTCGTTTCGTGTGATACTTTTTCAAATATTAACGCTGCACTGTCTTAGGTAAAAAGAGAAGCAGCTCTTCCTTAGAAGTGTCTCCACCCCCAGGGTATAAGGAACCCCCGGAAGAGAGAGAGAATGAAAGCAAGAGACCGAAAGGCGAGTTATAAATTGATGGTTTTGTGGACTCAAATTTGCTTTGACATTCGATTGGTTTCCAGTTTTTACATATGATTGTAGTTGTGTAGTTGACGCGAACATATATTTAGCTGTTGTAATAATTACTAATAATATTATTTTGGTATTTTTTAGTGACTGAACACGGCGAGTTTATAACGCACGACGACTCATTGGATCACCGAACCGTGTTTTTAAGCAATATGGATTATAATGCATCGCAGGAAGATATTTTAGGTGTGTTCGCCGACTGCGGTCCCGTCGACAGTTTCCGATTAGCGAAAGACTATAAGGGGAGGTCTAAAGGATTTGGTTACTTGGTGTTTCAGGACTCCTCTTCGATTCCCAACGCCCTTCAGAAAGATCGAACCCCGGTGGGAGGGCGTCCTTTATTCGTGTCACGTTGCAACCCAAAAAACAGAGATCCTCATTTTAAGTTCTCCACAAGGTTGGAGAAAGAGAAACTCTTTGTCAGGGGCCTTCCATTCTCTATGAACGAGGAAGCAGTGCGGATTGTGTTCGAACCGCACGGAAAGATAAAATCCCTGCGTCTCGTTACTCACAGAAACGGCTTCTCGAAGGGCACGTGTTACGTGGAATACCACGACGCGGAAACGGCCGAAAAAGTTCGTCAGCAGATGGATGGAGCTGTCTTGAAGGATCACAAAATAGGCGTTTTTATTAGCAATCCTTCGGCCATTAAAACTAAACTGGAGAAAAGGGAGACGGATTCCGGAATACCGGTTTCCATACCGACTCATACTGGTGGTAGACAAAGAGCGAAATTAAATTTACTGCCCAGGGCACTACTACGGAAATCGGAAGCGTCGAATTCCGAAAACGGAAATCCTTCGACATCAGCTAATGGAAACGAAAGCGCAAACGGTACGCCAGAGTCGACTCCGAAATCGAACGAGGATTTTAGGAAAATGTTTTTCAAATAGCTTCATTATTATTCATAAAAATTAACGTGAATTGTTGGAGTTACATTGGTGACGTAATCAACAATATCTCATTAAGTGATTTAATTCGTGAATTATATGTTGATGCAAATAGGGCAGTAATGTTAATTTAAATTTTTATACATGAATTTAAGAGTACTTAAAGGTTTAAGTATTTTATCATAAAATATTATTTTTACTTTGTATTCATGTTCCTTGGTTTTACACACACACTGTAATACACTGTGTATATAATATATATAATTTTTTTATATGTATTAACAATCAAGATATCGGCCTAGTCAGCACAGTTTCAAAGGTTGCGGATGACAAGAAGTTCGGTGGTAGGGCGATAAATGACGAAGATAGAGGTAAAATCCAGGAAGATCTGAAAATCGTAGATTGGTCGGTCACATGGCAAATGAGATTTAATGTTGATAAGTGAAACATTTTACATATAGGTCCGCGTAACGGTAATTTTGTGTATAGTATGTCAGGGAAGGAGTTAGTAGTCACTGGTGATTTAAAAGTAGCGAAACAAAGTATAGCAGCGGTCAATAAAGCGAACAAAGTGCTGAGTTTTATAGCCAAGAATTTTGAGTACAAATCGCCCGATATTATTATTATTCCTCTTTATAAGTCATTAGTTAGATCCCATTTGGAGTACACGATTCAATTTTGGAATCCACATGTGCACAAGGATATAGACAAAATCAAAGGAGTTCAAAGACGAGCATCTAAGATGATTCCGTCACTTAGGTCAAAGTCGTACGAGGATAGGCTTAAGGAGTTAAAATTGACTACACTCGAGGTTAAGGGGTGATCTAATCCAAGTTTTTAAAATTATGAATGGGTTCGATAACGTAAATAGAGAGAGCTTTTTCGAAATAACACAATATAGTAGAACTAGAAATAAATGATGTAAGCTGACAAGTAGAAGGTTCGAGACAGCAGTCGCCAAAAACGTTTTTACATATAGAATAGTAAATAGCTGGAATAGTTTGCTGGTAGAAGTAATTAGTAGCACGTCCATAAACATGTTTAAAAATCGACTAGATGCATATGTTCATAAATTAGATATAGGTTAAGGTAGTAAAATTAAGGTTTTTGTGGTTCGGTACTAGGGTTACCAGAATTTTATTTTTTTAAAGACAATTTTTTTTTTTCCAAATTGAAACTATTTCTTCAACGGTTACAACAAACAAAATTAGAATTTTTTATTAAAATATTGCTTAATAAGGCTTAATTTTTGGATCAAATGAGGGACGTCTGGCAACCCTATTCGGAACTCGCGTAAAATTGTAGGTCCCTCCGCCACTACGAGGACATGCACAGTACACTTACGAACACGGTTAGGTAGACTAGCCATGAGTGGATCCTAGGGTCTTTGTTTGTCTGAAACATTATAACACTGTTATATAACCTTGATTTTGCTTCCGCCCGAATTGTTCATTCTGACGAAGGTCAAGCTTGTCACTCCACCTTAGACCTACAGTTTAACGTGGAATCCCTCACTAGCGCTCTGCCAAGCAAATAGGATCCAACTTTGGGACAGGATCTAGATTTTAAAGCAGCCTAGTCCCATTATACTTGGAACCTCAATATAAGTAAGAAACTCGTTACATTCACATCGGCTTGAATACATCAAAGAAAAAGGGGTAACTGTATTTTTAGCCAAAAACCAAAACTTAAAACTTGAACTGGGAAATTGAGCGTCCACTTTTCAAAGCGCTTAACACGTCCGTTTAATGATGTTTTTTCGGTGACCATTCTGAGTTCTATTTTGCTTTGTTCCAATATCATGAATACCTATTTGACATCCAAACCAATTCTCACAAGAGGTAAGGATTTCCTTCTGGTCCACATCGAATATTAAGGTGGTGTGTCTGACCAAACAGCGAAATTAATTTAAGGTTTGGTCTTAGACTTAAGGTTGTTAGTTCGAATCCCACTACTACTACTACTACTACTACTACTGTTTGGTTAGCCACTTGCTGTGTAACTACTAGGATTCACGCTCACCCATTTCTGTAGGGGGGTGGGAGGTAGGAAATAATGGTTTTGCAATGAGACTCCAACGAACTGTTCCAGTGTTCCACCTCCTCCACATTGTAGTGTGGAAAATACCAAAATTGAAAATGAAGAAATTAAGTTAAAAAAGGATAAGTCACTTTGAAAACCTAGTATGCTTCAGAAATTTTGTATTTGGATGCGGATTTATGGGCGAACATTTAGTGCAAGGTTATTACAGATGAAAACAAAGGTAGGAAAAAAACAAAAAAATATGATTACTATTCATTCATAATACTCCTTATTTTAAAAAATAACATTTCTTGGCAGTACGAAATAGGCCATACTTTTGTATTATGTGTACTTATGACTAAATATAATGTATACTTACCTACCATTTCTCAGTACATTTTTAGTAGTAGGTATACATATGCTGGGTATGGGCATCTCGGAAACCTCTTTAATCGAAGCATAATACCTCCACCTGTTCGACCATAAAAATGTTCACTCGGAAACATCTTCAAAGTTAAAGAAAATGCTCGCCTCTGTGGTTTAAGTAATGTAAGTTTCTCGTGCATAGATTGCAGTTGTTTGAGAACGGCCATGAAGCGAAAAAATATCTAACATCGGTGTGTGATCACTTAGGTACGTCCACAACGCGTTGTGGCTTTTTTTTCGCTCGCTGAGCGATTTTGATGTTTGGGCGTCACACACACACTATATATATATATATATATATATATATATATATATATATACAGGGTGGGCCGAAAGTCTGGATCCATAGGAAAATATTTATTTTAATACATAAATTACAACAAATGGTAAGTACTTAAAATGAATATCAACTTTAACTCGTAAATGCGTATCCGTGATACTGTACAGTAGTTCGTACTCCAGTATAAATACTCAAATACTTTTTTATTTCAGCCCAGAAATGGCTTCGAATCTAACAACAGAAGACCGGGTAGAACTTGTGCTCATGTACGCAAGACAGGGCGCTACACACAGAGAAGTTGCTACCGAATTCAATAGAAATCATCCTGATAAGCATTCAGTAACACATGCGACTGTTGGCAAGTTGTTTAAACGTTTCAAAGAAACAGGAAGTGTACATGATCGACGGCGTTCTGGTCGTCCAAAAACTGCAACTGATGAAAATACCTCTGCAATGGTATGTGAAACTTTAACGAATAGTCCAGTAAAGTCAACAAGAAGATTATCAAATGAAACACGCATCTCGAGAACATCAATTCGAAGAATTATTAAAAATCATAAATTCCATCCCTAAGTGTCTCGATGTCAGAGGCCGCCAATTTGAGCATTTGTTATAATTTGTTGTTTATACTGGAGTACGAACCACTGTACATTATCACGGATACGCATTTACGAGTTAAAGTTGATATTCATTTTAAGTATTTACCATTTGTTGTAATTTATGTATTAAAATAAATATTTCCCTATGGATCCAGACTTTCGGCCCACCCTGTATATATATATATATACTGTACAGGGCTATTCAAAGAGATTCATCCGATTTCAACTGAGAATACTTCCGTACCTATCAACTGGGCATACACCACATGAAAGAGGAAATCTCCGAGTTTTACAAGATCACCGCGAGAGGGCTCCAAAGTCACGCCATGGCCTAGCCTAGCAACAAACAGTCAGTGTGAAAATGGCATCCGCACAGCAGAAGGTGTTTTGTGTGTTGCAGTTTTCGAGCTGTAAATCAGTAGTCACAGTGTCGCCGGATCTTACACCGTACGACTTCTTCCTTTCGGGGTACGTTAAGGATACTGTGTACATGCCACCATTGCCCACATCTTTGGATGAGCTCCAAACTCGCATTGTTACTGCCGTAGAGTCAGTGACAACGGACATGCTGGAGCGAGTATGGGAAGAATTCGACTATCGTGTCGACGTTGCTCGTGTAACTAGGGGAAGTCACATAGAGCATTTATGAGGTGAGAGACAAAATTTGGACAGTTTTTCTTTTGGTTGATGTATCACAAATCACTGTATTTGTAACATTAAAAAATATTCTCATTTGAAATCAGGTGAATCATTTTGAATAGCCCTGTACAGTATATATATATATATATATATATATATATATATATATATATATATATATAACGAATACAAATAAAAATGTATTAAAGTCAGCTATCCGTATCTATAAAAAAAGTAAATATTAAAAACAACAGGTAACTGTTATCGTAATCAAGTGCATAACAACAGTCACTATTTACATCTAGTAACTAAACTAGCGTTTTGAACCATCTAAATAAATACTGTTCAAAAATAAATAAACTTCGCATTTACGACCAATATCATTTTGTTCTTGCTTCGAACATACAATAATTTGTTTATCTCGTTCAGGAAAACTAATATTTTTAGGTATATTTATCAATTTTTAAGGTATTGACGTTTGTGGTTCTTTTAAATAATGATGCACTGATATATTTATGAGTGAATACTGTACTCTCTCGTATGGAATACTTAATTCAGTTTTTTAATTTGAATGACGTATCGGGCTTGAATTATTATTATTATTATATTTTATATATACTGTATATATATAAAATCATAATATAATTATATTATAATGAGTGACGTATCTCACTTGGATTATCATTACTATATTATGTATATTTTTTTTATACCCAAACGCCTCTCCCACCGCAGTGGTTCCTTCACCCCATCGCTCCATCTCCTCAGTCTACCCCTCCCCCTCCGCCTCGGACACGTACCATATGCCCAAATCATTTTAACACCCCGTCATCTGCTCTCTCCACAAGACTCCTTTGACTCCCACACCTCTCACGAATAACTATTTCTCAGTTCAATCCGCCTCACCCCACAGATCGTCCTCAAGCATTTCCTTTCCTTCGCATTCGCCACCCAAGCTTCACATCATACAACACTGTTGGCACTACTATACCTTCATACATACCCATCTTTTCACCCATAGACACTGCTCTCTCCTTTCAAACACTTCTTAGGTCACCCAGTACGGCTTTGCCCCTTCTTCCACCCTCTGACTCACCTCTGCCTCCATAGTCCCATTCCTCGCCATATCCACCCCTAACTTAGTACCTGAAATATGCCACTTCTTCCATTTTCTCACCATATAAACTTACACTCAGTCGCTCACGAACCTCCCTTTTACAGCGCCACATAACCTTGCTCTTATTCACATTTACTCTTAGCTTCCTTCTTTCACACACCCTCCCGAACTCAGTTACCAGTCTCTGTAGCTTTTCTCTCGAGTCCGCCACCAGTGCCGTATCATTCGCATACAACAACTGATTCGCTTCCCAAAAATCTCACCCCGCAGTATGCTTCACTCCAGCTCCCCTCCCTCTTTCACCACTCCGTCTATAAACACATTAAACAACCATGGAGACATCACACAACCCTGCCGTAGACCCACTTTCACCGGAAACCACTCGCCTTGCTCTTTTCCCACACGCACACATGCGGTTTTTACCGAAAGAGTAGAGCATTCAACGACGACCCATGCACCCTATACAACTGCAGCACTTGCCACAACGTGTTTCTTTCAACCCTATCATACGCTTTTTCAAGATCCATAAATGCCACATACAAATCCCTTTCTTTCTCCACGTATTTCTCATACAACATCTTCAACCTAAACATCTGGTCCACACACCCTCTACCTCTTCTGAAACCCCCTTGCTCCTTCCCAATCTGTTGCCCTGTGCATGCCACCACCCTTACCCTTTTAATCACCACTCTCACATACACCTTACCTGGCACACTCAACAGACTAATTCCTCTATAATTATACAGGGGGACGATACATGCACTCCGCCAGTCCTGAGGCAGTTCGCCTCTGCCCATACACACATTAAACAGTCGCACTAACCAATCAACACTACATTTACCGCCTTTTTTTCAGGAGCTCTACAGCGATTCCATCCACTCCTACCGCTTTTCCACCTTTCATCCTGCCTAGGGCCTCCACCCTACGGACTAACCTATTCGCCACAATTCTCATACTCTGAACCCCCTCTCTGCCCAAACATACCACATCTGCTTCCCTATCTTCCGACACGTTCAATAATCCCTCAAAATACTCACTCCACCTTGTCTTTACATCTTCTTTATCTGTCATCACTTCCTCATCGACTCTTTTGAGTCATGCTCATCTGCCCTCTCATTTTCCTCGCAGTATTCGCTTCTCTCCAAAATATCTTGTTCTCCCTGAAATTTTCTCACACTCTTATACCCCATCTCTCATTTGCTCCCTCTTTTGGCTTTCACACTTTTTGGCTTTTCCTCTTATACTCTTCCCAATCACCCACACTTCTGCTCTGCATGTACCGAGCATATACTTCCCTCTTTTGCTTCACCAACATTTCACTCTCCACATTCCACCATTCACTACCCCGTCGTTTATGTTCAACCTCAATCTTCCGTACACCATACACTTTAGTCGTACACTTCAGCACCGCTTCACTATATATCTGCCACTCCTCTCCCACCCTGCATCATTCCTCATTCAGTCTCTCCTGATACATCCGTTCTCAATCCCTTTTCCTCAGTTTACTCACTTTCACAGGCACGCTACCCCCTCTTACTCCATGCCCACCACAAACCTTCACTTTCGCCTCCACCAAGAAGTGGTCAGACATTCCACCTGCCACTGAACACATTCACATCTAACAACCTCCCGCTAGCAGATCTCGTCATCAACACAATCTATTAGTGCCCTATCACCTCGGACACCACTCACCCACGTGTACTTATGTACATCTCTTTTACGAAACCATGTACTCCCAATCACATATTTTCTTTCAGTACACAACTAACCTTTCCCGACTTCCATTCACACCAGACACCCCAACTATACCCCCAATTGGCACATTCTCCACTCTCATTCAAGTCCCTTAGCACGACAACTCGTCCCTCGCATCAAAACTACCCGTATCTCTTCACTCTTCTCACTCCCAGGCCCATACACACTAACAATCACCCATCTCTCTTGGCTCACTTTCATTGTAACCCACATCAGCCTTGAACTCGCTTCCTTACACTCTTTCACACATTCCCATAGCTCATCGCGTATCAGAAGCGCAACCCCCGCCCCTTGCCCTTACTCTCTCCCCAACCCCGAACTTTACCCACTGAACATTCCCAAACCACTCCACACCCTTACCCTTCAGCTTTGTTTCACTCAAGGTCAGGATCTCCAGGCCTCTATCACGAAAAAGAGCACCAATCTCTCCCTTCCTATCCTGACCACATCCACGCACATTCAGACACCCCTAGCCTGAGCCGTCGCGGGAAAGCCCCCGCTATGCCCCCTCTCTGACCGTTCCTGTTTGTGGGATAATAATAACATAATTAATATAATAATATAATTATATTACTATATTATCACCAGCACCATCGAGATTCGAACTCCCGACCTCAGTGTCCTCCCTTCGCTTACAGAGGAAACTGCGTTATCCCACTGAGTTACAGACGCTTATAACTTACGTGCATGTAAATTATATAAAAGTCATTTCACAGTTTTGTATGAACATATAAATTTAATGTCATCAGAACTTGGTTAATGCTTTAAATTTAACGTCGTATATTTACATTTTTAAAGCCGTTACAGAGGAAACATACAAAGTTTCTTAAATTTAAATGTTAATACTAGTGATGGGACGATTAATCGGAATCGGAATCGAGAATCGGAAGAATCGAGCATTTTTCAGAAATCGGAATCGGAATCGAGAGAATTGTACCATGATTTCCGATTCTTAAAACGATTCTTAAAACGATTCTTTAACTTTTAATTGAACCAGTTTTGCAATGTAAACTTTAAAATTTAAATGAAAGAGGATAACAAATTTTATTTTTATTGTATTGTAGCTATACATTAAAACATGTATATCCATGATGTGTAATCAAGAAGATTAAAATGAATTGTTACAACTTACAGTTGATTTTTATTTTTAAACCAATCTATTATAATTTATAATTTATATTACCATACTCATAATGTAAATAGTTAATCTTACCAGAGTTAAATATGACAATTTCCAGAAAAACAAGCATAGAATTATATTTAAAAATATTGAGAATCGGAATCGGAATCGAGAATCGTATCGGAATCGAGACTTTTTAGTGGTATAGGAATCGGAATCGTTAAAAATTTTGGTATCGTCCCATCACTAGTTAATACAGTAGGTTCAACATAAAGGTGCTGGTTAAGTGTGCGGTCTACCTACGATTCGGCGGTCTACCTTTTAATTATAGCTTCTTATCTTGTTTACTAATTGTTTGTTTACATCCCATTGTCAATCGCCCTTGACGATTGGTTAGGTTTAGTCATGATATTTTCGTTAGTTTTAACGAAAATATCATGATTAAACCCAACCAATCGTAGGTAGACCGCACACTTAACCAGCACCCAACATAAATATACTTCAAGTTGACATGAATGGGAGTTAATCTGCTACGATATGCAAGTTTTAATCATTTGATTATTACTTTGGAAAAACTAAATAGCTGAAGTCTAAATTTACGAGCTCACTATGTATGTAAATTTGCTGCATTATTTTCAGTAAACTATTAAAATTACATTAACACATTCTCTGCAGCGTAACTAAATATAGTCTACCCGAAATATGACATACCCGTACACAGTGGCAGATTATCATTGAGGCAATTTAGGCTGAAGCCTCAGGCCTCCATGCTTGAGGGGACCCCCAATCAACTGAGTTTCGATGATATAATTCGAGATTTCACAAACTTCTTTGATTAAATATGACAGAATACACAAACTGACAAATTCCCTATTTTATCTTATGTTTTATAGGCCTTAAAGTAAAGTTTGTTTAATACTGTTTGGTTTAGCAAATGGCAAAATACACTGTGTTAAGGTTCTTTTAAGTTTGTTTCTCAATTAGCTTAAGCACCGTACATATAATTCGTGTAAATGTACTATGTACTGTACATGTATTGTTAATACAAATCTATAGCAAAGGGCCCCCAATATAAAATTAGCCTCAGGCCCCAAGTACAGTTAATCCGCCCCTCCCCGTACATCATTATAGTGGTGATTGGGCTAAAGAATCTAAATGATAATTGTATACAATATACATTAAATAATATAAAACTAAGTTGGAATTGACTAAAAATGAACAGATAATGACAATCGCATTCAGTTGTCACAAAAAACTATTCAGTAAGTCAGATCTATAATGATACTATTCAAATCAGATTTACAATAATATATATCAAATTAAACGTTACAAAATGACTTCTTTTTATTTTGTGCAGCGACCAAGAATGGTTCAAGTAGCATTAACACTCCTCCGAAAGCCATTGAAGATCCCATGAAGTAATAAATGGGTTTGTAATTATTGCTGACATCAATAAGAAGCCCTGAAATGAAAAGGAAATAGAAATAATAATTGTTTCAACTGAGGTGGCACAAACGTTACGTTACACACACACACACACACACACACACACACTACATACATACATACATACAAAAAAAAATCTCAAATAATTTGACCTCCGATATTTCGAACTCGCTGGTAATTTTTATGTTTTTTCATTGGCAGACATGCAACCTTGCAGCCGCTGAGCGATGCATTAATGCTTATCCGTCAGTCAGTAAAAAATTCGGAAGAATAAATAGTGAGTTAGCTAAAATTCTTACTGACCACAGGACCTAATTAATATATTTATTTTTTCTTTTATTTAAAAGTTTATGCCTTTAATTTAATATTTAGACCCAATATTGTACATGAAAAATAATATTAAGCTTTACTAACGCAAAAACTTCAGTTAAAAAATATGATATTTGGCGGCGCCGGTCAAAATTGGTATAGTAATTCAAATGGAGTTTAATATAGCTCGAATTATTGAAGTTCTATTATACATTAAAAAATAATAATAATAAATATTGATAGATGACTGAATATATCTTCAAATTGTATGCTATTTTACCTACAAGTAAAATTATAGGTCGAAAAAAGGCGTCTCAAAACTACCTCCATATTTTTCAAACGACAAAACGTATTTGAAGTGAAAGTAAAATAGGAGATATCTATGAAAAAAACAGGCAATGACGAACCGCTGACTTGAGGGGAAATGAAGTTCATGATTCCATGAAACATCCTGACCAAACCGTAGGAAGACGCGAGTCTTTGCGCTCCGTGATGCTCCGCTAAAATTGTTGGAATTAAGACAAACCAACCACCAACGCCAAAGCCATACAAACTAAGAAGAATTCCAATTTCTGTGATAGATGTTACGGAAGGCAACATTAAGAGGGCGCCCCCAGCAATTCCACTGAAATAAGTAGACGAAATATGAAACTTATAATGGAGATTTCAGATCTTATATAATAACTTTCCAGATATAAAAAATTATTTATTAATAAATGCTACACAAAGGCTGTGAAATTGAATAGATAACATTTCAGTAGTAGTTTTTAAAAACGCCCTGTATTTTTAGTTCTACACGAACTGAAAGCTAAATGATATTTTTAAAGTATTCTTAAAAAGTATACACGGAAACTGCTAAATTAAAGGCACTTGAAAGGTATGTGTAATTTATTACATTTTACAAAATATCTATGACTTTTAACACTTACAATCCAACGTAAAGAAAACTGCTCCTAATAATCTTCAGATCCGAAATGAACCCAGATCCCAGCCTTCCAATGAGGTCAATCACAGATGAGATCGACATAAGATAAATGATCGCTGCTTGATCGACATTGACTGATGCTGCGTAAGCAGGTAGAAAAAATAGTGCGTGAGGGGCTCCTGTAGCCATAAATGCTACTGTTGCAGTGATCAGCCAAAACGTAGAACTTTTAAACAACGAAAGATCGAAGAATTTGGAACAACAATTTGATAGACATTTGGATTCATTTAATTTTGATTCGGTGTCACTAACTTCAATGGGTTCAGTTTCCAAAAAATTTTCTGTCATGTTAATATTTAAGTTTCTGTCAGTATACATGTTATCAGCTGCCTCTGAAAGAGGTTGTTTAATTACTGCATTATCTATATCGGAAAGTGATACTTGCGAATCACATTCAAGTTCAGGGAGTGATGCCATTTTATTTTTGGTTCGTTTGGAAAACTCGCGGGTCAGTGGTTGCGATTCACCGACTTTTATCGTGGCAAGAGAATTTGTTTTGTTGTCCTTTACAATACACTCTCCTTCCAAGTCGGGATTTGATTTATTACCCGCTATTAAATTCGCAAACGAGGATTTGCTACTTTTACAAAGCGTTTTAAATGAAGGATGTTGACTGAAGGATCCGCCTTGTTCATTCGACCACGATCGTGCATACTGGGTGAGATCTGGAATGCTATTCATCATGGAGGAACTTCGAAGAAAAGAAAGTTGATAATGTAGTTCCGCATCTTCGACACTCGACGAAGTAGAAGTTAACCTTTTCTGAATAACTTTCTTCAAGAGAGATCCCTGTCTACTGAAAGTAGGTAATTTTTCAAGCTCATTGACAGGACTGACGAGATTTTTGCTTTCTTCATTCTGTATGTATTTCTCTTTCAGTTTTGATTTATGTTGAATCAAAGCATGAAGTCCTATCGGTCTAAAAAACATGGAAGCTGCACATGTGTGCAGCTGCAGCGCAGCCACAATGTAAAGAGTTCCCGTGAGGCCATAATTCGACAGCAAATATTCAGTGAGAGGAGGGAAAATGAACCCACCTATTGCGTTACCAGAAACGCAGATAGCTGAGGCTAAGGCCCGACGTTTCTCAAAGTATAAGGATGTAATCAAAACTCCTGGAGTTGTAATCAACCCAGCACCGATCCCTATTAAATAAAAAAGATATGAAAATTTTAAAAGACATCTCGAAAAAAGTCTTCAAAATGAAGACTACAATATTACACGATGACTGCAAGAAGCTTAAATTCGGAATTCATTGACCTTAATTAGTAATTTAAGAGCAGCACAGTCGATATTGTTGGATATAACAGTGGGTTACAAATTACAATCCATGTGAAATCTACTACAATTACAGTTTACTTATGGCTCACTTTAAACCAGTCAAAACCCGTGTTTATTACTTTCCTTTGTGTGTCCCTCACCTGTAAAAAGACCAAGAGTGAAAATCATCCCTGTCATTGACTTGGCAAAGGCACCCAGCAGAATACCAGTAAACGCAAAAATTCCTCCAACAAAACAAACTTTTCGGGATGTAAATTTCCGGCAAAGAATTCCTGTGGCAGGAGCTGTAACATATATATAACAAATAAAAAAAAACACTAGTGTTTGAAAGAGAGAAAAAAAAGTTATTTCACCATGCAGGTGTTATTCCATCAAAGGCCAGAAAAAACCTTATTTTAATTGCTAACTTTTCCTAATAATTTACAGGTTATAAATTTTTCAAAAGACAAACAGATGGAAACATTTTCCAACAAATATTATGGTACCGAAATTGAAGTTAGAAACGCATGAAAGAATCGTAAAAAAAAAAAAAAAAAAAGATATCAATGGTACATGTATATGAATCACGAATCATGAATTCTGGTTAAATATTGACAAATTCAGCGAGTAATTTGCTAAATCAGCAGAGACCTCTTCCTGTTACGAGAGCTAGGGATAGATCCTTTCTGCTTATACGAGCGCGTGCAACACACACGCACTATATATATATATATATATATATATATATAGATATTACACACGTACCATGCATGGAACTAGGAATTCTTCTGGGAAAATTAAACCCACTACAGCGGTTTGGGAAGCTTTAAACCCTAGACCCCGTCCCAAAGCTGGGTCCTATCTGCTTAGCAGATAGCTGGTGAGGAAAGCTATATTTTGGGGCCTCTTTGCTATGACCAGTTGTCTACGTTGGGTTTCCCTCATGAAAAAGAAAAACTATAGTATAATATTTGTCATTTATTATTCGGACTATAGTGGATTTAATTTTCCAAAAAGAGTTTCTTGTTCCATGCACGGTCTGTGTGTGGCAAAAGTTTCTCAAGGGACCATTCTGAGTTGTATTTTATATATATATATATATATATATATATATATATATATATATCTTGATTTAGAAACGATGATGTCGAAATTGTTGATGCCATAAATAGTGGCGACGAAGTGGCACTTACCAATAAGAAGACCGGTGGTGGCGAGGAACACGGCAGCCACGATGCCTGGTATGCGGTCGCATCCGGAAACCTTTTCATGAGCGAGACGTAAAGAACGCCATAGCTCTTAATGAATCCGACGATGAAGACATTGACTGCGCATGCGCTGAAGGCGATCACCCATCCGTATCCGCCGTCAGGGGGAACAAACTCTGGCCCTTTATTCTGCAATTAAGCGCTTTAACGATTACGAAACCTTATTTCGAAAGATGTCTGAATAACATAAATTATTTTTCTCAGTCTGTCCATCCAAACCATAACCCACTTCGCACATAAAAATGGGAATACAGTGATTGTGGTACTGCACCTAAACCATCAAAACCCGATATCAGTCCTCAGTTTGTGCAGTTTCGAAAAAAAAAGTTCGCCTAGAAACAAAATTCTGAAAAGCATAAAAAAATTACTAACTAGCAACATTCTATTTTTTGTTCGGATATTTTACCGTTTTTTTGGTGACACTAATAAAAAATTCAAAACCCAAACCCAGTTATTACTGATTAGTAATTTTTTATGCCTTTTGGAAATTTCAGGTTTGTAGGCGAACATTTTTTCGAAACTGTACCTTCAACAAAGAGAACCTGACGACTTTTGAACACGCTTGAACTCTCATGACGAGGAAATAAAGTGAATGAGAGCTTTACTCAGGACAAATGTGAGTAGTGAATCACTGACGAGTTTAGAAATAATTAGGTTTTTAAATCTTAAAGAAATGACTTAAATTACAAATTTAGTTATGCTAACGATGAAATTGTGAGAAAGTCAATAATAATAATAAATTATTATTTCAAATGTCTGTAGTTTCTAATTTATAAATATTACGTTTTCTTTTCCTTGATTTTTATTTTATTCATTCAGAAGCACGACGGTGCTTATATACGCTGAAGGATTTTCATTTAGTACCAACACTCTCCTCTTTACGGCAATTGTGCCACGCTTTGCAGACCTCCGTATATCGGAAATGTATAGCATAATGCAATTGCCCTTGCCCACCCGAAGATACAGCGTTTTCAGAGTTTTAGATGTATCCTGTGGGATGTCGATGAATGACGCCTACAGGACGCGTGTAAAACACTGGAAACGATATATTTTCGGGTAGACAAAGGCAACTGCATTTTTTTATACTGTACTTAATTTTTAGTAGTAATAAAGTTCAGAGTTGAATCCAGATTTACAATACCGGGAGGAGGACTTTCATAACATTTGTTTGTTTGTGTGTGTGTGTAATTATATATATATATATATATATATATATATATATATATATATATATATATATATATCAGGGTGGGCCGAAAGTCTGGATCCATAGGAAAATATTTATTTTAATACATAAATTACAACAAATGGTAAATACTTAAAATGAATATCAACTTTAACTCGTAAATGTGTATCCGTGATACTGTACAGTGGTTCGTACTCCAGTATAAACAACAAATTATAACAAATGCTCAAATTGGCGGCCTCTGACATCGAGACACTTAGGGATGGAATTTATGATATTTAATAATTCTTCGAATTGACGTTCTCGAGATGCGTGTTTCATTTGATAATCTTCTTGTTGACTTTACTGGACTATTCGTTAAAGTTTCACATACCATTGCAGATGTATTTTCATCAGTTGCAGATTTTGGACGACCAGAACGCCGTCGATCATGTACACTTCCTGTTTCTTTGAAACGTTTAAACAACTTGCCAACAGTCGCATGTGTTACTGGATGCTTATCAGGATGATTTCTATTGAATTCGGTAGCAACTTCTCTGTGTGTAGCGCCCTGTCTTGCGTACATGAGCACAAGTTCTACCCGGTCTTCTGTTGTTAGATTCGAAGCCATTTCTGGGCTGAAATAAAAAAAGTATTTGAGTATTTATACTGGAGTACGAACTACTGTACAGTATCACGGATACGCATTTACGAGTTAAAGTTGATATTCATTTTAAGTATTTACCATTTGTTGTAATTTATGTATTAAAATAAATATTTTCCTATGGATCCAGACTTTCGGCCCACCCTGTATATATATATTAGTGGTGGACCGGATATCCGCATCCGCATCATTTTTAACATCCGCATCCGCACTTCTGACTGCGGATGTTATGTGGATATTACCTCTAATAAATTATGCAATTTACAATTAAATTAGCTTATAAAGTAGCTTATAAGGCCCAGTCATGCACATTTTGTGTAAAGTATTAATTATTAATAAACAAACAAATATATAAACCTCGAAATATAAATACCTGGTAACACAGAAAATTGAATGAAACTTGTTTCATTGAATTTTCTGTGGCTGAAACTTTTGAGGAAGTTATTATTTTTATCATAATGAAAACTTTAATATTAATTTTAATTCTTATACATTGCCTGCCATAATAGTAATATCACGAAATTTGAAAAATTATGTCATATATTCATAATTCTATATTATATTGATAGATTAACTAAATATCCGCATCCGCGGATATAGAAATTAAAGATCCGCATCCGCAGATGTTGAAAAACTGACATCCGGTCCACCACTAATATATATATAAAGATTCCTTGCTTATTTATGATAGACTTTTGTTTTCAAAACGGCCTAACGATAGAAGTCCAAAGAAGATAAATCGGAGCGAGCAGGTCATTTTGTAAGTCCTCCCCTACCAATTCAACGCCCTGGAAATGTTTCGTTTAAAAATGTTCGAACGTTTCCAGCAAAATGTGGTGGTGCTCCATCTTGTTAGAAGGTTGTTCCTTGTAACAAGCAGGGAGTTCCTTGCAACTGTGAAATAAAAAATTCTAGCATCTGTAGAGGGCAGTCAAAGAAACAGGAAGAAACAGACAAAGAATCCTTTCCTCTTCGCCCTCTGCAGGCATCTTAGAATCATCAGGAAGCGAAAAACACACGTGGTGTTCAAGGATACAGAAACAAAAGGACGCTTGTTTTTTTCCCAAAAAGGCCCGCGAAAAGTTAGCGTCTTACGAGCTTATATATAAGGCAGAGTTCACTGGCATTCGCCCTCACTCCGCTCGTTACGTCCCCTCGTGATTCTACTCTCTCCACGCAGCGCCATCATCGACCTTAGCCGGCATCAGTCCAAGTCACATTTCAACCACATACAAGAACGAAGCAACACTTGAGGCGACTCTACAATTCCTTCCTGCAAAGAACATCACTGCTGTAGGCGTTCCGTGGCCTCTTACCAGTGTTGGGAGTAACGCGTTACTAGTAACAATCATTACATAACGGCGTTACTTTTTTAGTGGCGGTAACGGCGTTACATTTTTTAATCAGTAACAAATTCAGCAACAACGTTATTTTTTTCAGCAAGTTAGACTCGTTACTTTTTGTAAATAAATCTAAAACTAAATAACGTTTTAACAACTTTAATTATAACATTGCTTGTTATAACATTACTTGTTTATTATACATTGCTTATTATAACATTACTTATTATAACTTGCTTATTATACTATATCTTCAGGATGTGATTAAGGTACGTTTATACTTGTACACAAGTGTAAACACGTGTATCTACTGTATCTTATTTTTTCATTTAAAAAAAAACAGATTGTCTTTAGATCAAAATTTGCCCAGATTTGTTGATATTTAGTGAGATTTGGTGATATTTATGATTCTGCTATCGATGATGATGCAGCTGATGCTGATGAAGAACGTGCTACTTTTCTTAATCTAACGGATGTCCTTAATGAAGAGCCAAACTCCTCTTCTTCCATGTGCCTTCTACCACCTCATCAACGGTACTCTGCTCACACTCTTAATCTGGTTGCTACAAAAGACTCTGAGAAGGCACTGGCTGAGCAAAATTTCGTCAAGTGTCTCGTACAGCTTTTGCCAAGGCGCAAGCCTTATGGAACAAGCATAATAGGAGCACTGTTACTGCTGATACCGTGCAGTCCGAGTTGCAGCAACGTTTAATCACACCTTGTGCTACACGCTGGAACTCAACTTACTACGCACTGGTGTTTATGAACAAAATTTTGGCAAGCAAAAAAGTCTCAATGAATCGCGTTTGTGACGACTTGGGAGTTCCTCGTTTGAGCTCAGCAGACATAGTTTTCTTAAAAGAATATGTTAATACCATGAAACCGGTTGCACAGCTGTTGACATTATTCAGGGAGAAACTGAGGCAGACATGGGATTACTTTTGCCAACACTCACTGCTTGCTTGTCAAAGTTGAGGAAAATAGAAGGAGAGGACCTTCGTTTTTGCCTTCCCTTGTTAAAGTCTCTTGTGTCAGGCATTGAAAAAAGATTCAACAATATCTTCAATGACAATGACTGCGTATTAGCAGCAGCTTTTCATCCTCGATTTAAGCTGTTGTGGATCGAAGATGAAAACAAGTGGCAGAGGTGACGCAGATGGTGATTAATAAGAACAACAACAATACAAGACAGAATCCTGAGAATTCTCCTTCAGATAGTTCTATGAGTGCAACTGATGAAAAAGACTATTTTAAGTGCTTCAAAAAGTCTGTCGAAATAATGAAAACATCTGGCCTATCTTCTGAACAGGTATCCGCCTTTCTGTCATCTGGTCCATCACGAAAATTCGGCCCTTCATCTTTTCCTTCGGCTGAATTCATATCAATTTTTATTAACCTCAACACGCCAATATCATCAAGTGCAGCTGTTGAGCAGGTCTTTTCTGTGGGGGAAGGACATTTTTCGCCCTAAGCGAGGAAGACTCTCCGATGATAATTTTGAAAAACTTGTGTTCCTAAAAGCTAACAAGAGCCTGCTGATGGATGAGTAATAATTTACTGTAGTGTTAACCCCTAGAGTTGTCGTTTTTGTTTTAATTTACTGGCAAAGAACAGCCACATTATTTCTCAATTTCTTATCACTTTTTTATTTTTGTAGCATTGAAGCATCTAATTTTGTTCTGTTTTATGTTTTTTTCAATTTACAGTGTTCAATGTTGTAAGTGAATAAAATAAAGAATAAGCGCAATGTTGAATGGAAGTACCTATTTTTAATTATTATAGATACTAACCCCCTCCCCCATTACCCCCACCCCTCCCCATTACCCCACCCATCCCCCATTACCCCACCCATCCCCCATTACCCCCACCCTTCCCCCATTACTGCCCGGGATAAATTTCACAAACAGACAAACAGACAGGCTAAACTACAGAAAAGAACACAGTCATGAAAATCTTGAGCTTCACATTTCCGCCCGTAATACAATTTCTGAATTTTTTTCTCAATTTCTGAAAGTGTGACGGACGGACGGACGGACAGCTCTCTTATTATAGTATAGATTATTATAGAGTAACGGTGACGGTAATGAATTACTTTCATGGATCATTAACGGTAACGCCGTTACCTTTTTTCAGAAGTAACTAACACCGTTACTTTTATGAAGTAACGGACACAACACTGCCTCTTACCAGTTCTCAACCGGCTGTCAATTTTCATCCTCAAGGACGCTGGCAAGGCTCACCACGCTACAGAAGCACCTTTCGAGGCCCAGGTCCGTAAACCTCTTATTAAGTCACAAGCCACCAAACCATTTCGCTTCACTCATCCTCCACCACAATTCGATCGGCGCCCGTTCAACAAGTAGTTTCAACAGGCCCCCCCCACTACCGTCTTCAAGGTCATCCTCGACGGTCGAAACGCAATACGGTCAACCTCACCTAGACATCGTCTTCAAGGTCATTACTGCCCAAATATCGGTCAACCCAACAAGTAGGTCTTCAAGCTCCAGAGTTCCATCATTTTTGGTAAGCTCCTTTAGACTCGTCTTAAGCAATCCACACAAAGCCTACACAGTGTAATTGTGCGTCTCATTTAGGCTATATCCAAGTGCACCAGCTACCTGGAAAACTAACTCTCTCGTTAAGACTGCAGTAGGCCTATTTCAAGTGTCGTACCAATATCGTAATTTTGTATCACCCTGTTGTTGTGATCACTGGTATAATTTACTTATAAACAGTAGGATGCACGATATGTTCTTTTATGCATTTCATTCTTAACGGCCTAATCCATTTACTGTACCAACTGTACGGGCACTATTTCAGTTGTCAATAGGCTTTCATTCCAACCGTAGGTGCATTATTTCAGCTGTCAATAGGCTTACATTATTTATTCTGTGTTCACTTTTGCATATCGTATTAGCCTATCTAAATTAGTGTATTACTTAATCTATTTACTGTACCTACCGTAGGTGC
Source organism: Bathynomus jamesi (assembly GCA_023014485.1). Taxonomy (NCBI): domain Eukaryota; kingdom Metazoa; phylum Arthropoda; class Malacostraca; order Isopoda; family Cirolanidae; genus Bathynomus; species Bathynomus jamesi. Next base: position 280,710 of record JAJOZX010003637.1, read on the forward strand.
ATTAATTCAGTTGTCAATAGGCTTTCATTATCTATTCTGTGTTCACTTTTGCATACATATCGCATTAGTGCATTACTTAATCTATTTACTGTACCTAACGTACGTACATTAATTCTATTATCAATAGGTTTCATTATTTATTTCTGGGTTCATTAGCCTACCTAAATTAATGTTTATCATCATTGTAATTACTCAACAATTAGTCTGTATAACCATTTTTCTTATTGCTAATACTCAGTTATAGTTAGCATAGTACAAATGCCGTTATATAATTGTTAATCACTATAAATAGTTATTGAATTGTTAATCACTGTGAACAAATTGAATTATTTTCCTAATTAAACACAAAATAACAAGGGAATTTTTCTCTTATTGAATATTGTTTGTTTGGCTGTAGGCCACGCTGGTGACCCCTAATGATTCATTTCAATATCATCATTCATAAATTATAGTAAGCCTACTTTCTTAGCCACATCAAATCGGTGATTCGGAGTGACTATAAATTGGTGACTCCAGCTTTATCATTAACCATCAATCATTCTCAATCAATTAACCATTATCATTATTATAGTGCAAACTTTACGCTATAAACCGGTAACATAAATTGGTTAAGATTAGGCTACTATACATCTTTAGGTAAGAACCACCACTTACAGTTCGTTCATCAAAAAAATAAGGTCCAGAGATGGGAGAATATGACATAGCATACAGTAGCGCCCACAGGATTTTCTGACAGGGGGGACATTTCCACTATGTTATCTGGATATATATATATATATATATATATATATTGGTAATTTATAGAAGATATTTAAGATAGGTAGGTAATCTTGATTCTCGAGTATTTATACTGTTACAAGTTAAACAAAAGCAATGAAAGCACACTAACACATAGATAACAATTTCATATAAAAAATGTCAGCTATTCATGTAAATATAAAATTGTTTCGCCAGTTTAAAAAAATTTCGAGAAACAACATTTTTTTTTTAGTAAATAATTTGATGTCGCTTACTTTATTTGCACCTATAATTGCAAAAATGCACAAATTTTAGATTCAAACAAGGCTGTATAAAAAGTGTATATGTACAATTGTACATTCAACGGTGTAAATATCATTAGATGGTATCATTATCGTATATGTTCGATAGATTTTCCGTGTTTTATAATTTTGGTAGATTCTTATATTTTATCAAAGAATTTCCGATTTTTCGTATCACCTCATAATTTCGATAAAAATCCAAAAATTTTTTTGATAATGATAACTGATTTTTATTTCTATACATTTCATGTACATTATATATCTACTTATAGGAAAAAGTTTCATACGAGTACATATAATATATATGGACGACGGGGGAGGCACGTGTCCAAGTGCACCTCCCCCTCTGCGGGCGCTACTGAAAGCATAACAGACATTTACTTTAGGGGAATCCCTCTCACGTTCATAGATTTCACGTGGGTTGCGCTCATCATTGATGTAGTCGAGACCACCATGACCGAGACCGAGACCAGAAAAAAAGTCTCGAGTCCTAGATCACTGGTGCTCACCCAAAATCCAGCAGTTACGGCGGTTTACTTTGCCGGAAATATGGAATGTAGCCTCGTCACTAAAAACGAGATTTGGTAGCGTGTGTTAATCCAATTCCATCACAGAATGCGTTTATTGTAGTTTCATAATCTTCCTCTAAAAGATGCTGGAGCACTGCTTTTTGTAAACTTTAAAATTAGGGACCGACCGAAAGTACTTCGACACTTTCGAAACCGAAACCGGGCTCGACTTTCGGCCGAAACCGAAAGTAGGGTACTTTATATGAAAGTACTGTCACATAAAATGGAATACCAATACTTTATATATAATGTAATTCAATCGCTTTATTATTCCTTTTCACGCAAAACGTAATTATCAAGACTAAAATCGATTAGTAATTTAGTATGTATCTTTTATGCATGATCCCGTGTATGCAGAATATCTGAATCTAAAAACTTTGAACGAAATAAAAGAAAGCTCTGTGTGAGGTGTGATTCATTATTTTTTTATCTAAGACAAGAAGCTCTTTTGTTTAATTCCCGTTTTATTTCCAGATCATTCAGATTTTTCTTAACTCTGCATATTAAAAAAGGAATATCTTACGATGTCATTAAAATAGCATTTGTCCGTCCTGGTATCGTCGATACCGGGATGATACTCAGCACCAGATTATAACATTCTGAGGCCCTAAGCCGTGTCAAGTTTAAGAGGCCCTCATACGATAAAAAATAAATTTATTATATTTACAGAAGAGACATTGAAAACAAACATCGTAAAACGTGAAAACTTTATATTTATACCAAAGCCGCCCGCAACCTGACAGGCCATTATAGGAACTATCAAAGTACAAAGTATATAACTGCTCAATTATGATTAAGATCTCTCTCTAACTTGTTATTTTTGCCACGTACATTTCGCAGGATATCATAATCACTACTATGTAATTCAGATATTGAAAACAACGGTAAATACGATACGGCAACACATTTTATTCATGCTTCACTCAAACTCAATATATTGCATCACATAGCACGTCTATAAACATGTTTAAGAATCGATTGGACGCGCATGTTGATAGAAAGGGTATAGTTTAAGGTAGTAAAATTAAGGCTTTGTGGGGATAGATCCCACAGCTCAACACAAGTGTTGTGGGATATAGGGAGGCAGCGTCTTGGGTTAGGGGATACTCTCTGTCCTTACACACCCCATTTAAAGAGATTCCTCTGCCGAGCGGTGCCCCCCATAGTACTGTGAGGTATTGAAAAACTCATGATCTTCACTTGCCCCACAAACACCTTTAAATGGGAGACCCATAATGGGTGCACACACATTTCTACATTACTGTACAGTCTTTACAGCCACACCTACACTTTTCCTCGTAAGTGTATATATTGTAATGTATATGGTTGTAAATTTGACTTGGTCCGCAATCGATATGAACCGTGACTTAATGGATACCATAATGAAATTGACTGGATTCTTTGGATCTGATATATTTGCATGTCCGTTATATAATAGATATAGAGTAACATATTTGTAGATAGTAGTCTATTATGACTTGATCCTCTGGATCGAGAGATTCTATCTTTAGTTTTAAATCGATAATTAATTATTTTTAAATTGATAATGTATATGGTTGTAAATTTTGACTTGGTCCGCAATCGATATGGACCGTGACTTGATGGATACCGTAATGAAATTGACCGGATTCTTTGGATCTGATATATTTGCATGTCCGTTATAAATAGATATAGAATGTAACATATTTGTGGATAGTAGTCTATTATGACTTGCTCCTCTGGACCGAGAGATTCTATCTTTAGTTTTAAACCGATAATTAATTATTTTTAAATTGATAATTATTTAGTTCCGTAAAAATTGGTCGTTGCCAATTTACCCGCAGTTTTTAAATAAGTTTCTTATGTTCTTGTGGTTCGGAACCCACGTAAAATTGTAGGTCCCCTCCACCACCACGGAGGACATACAGTTAGGTAGACCAGCCATGAGTGGATCCTAGGGTCTTTGTTGGTCTGAAACATTATAACATTATATATATCATAAATTGGCTGTAAATGCAATGGCGTAGTTAGGAGCGGAAGGGCTCGTGACCAAATTTCACTGATTGTTTCTTTGGGCTGTGCCCAAGCTGGTAACCCTAAGTATTCGTTTCACTTTAACTCATTAATTATAGTAAGCCTACTTTCTAGGGGCCACTATAAATTAAAAACACTAAGGAATAATTTAAACTAGCGGAGTTTAATTTACACTTTGTTCATAATTTTTTAATACCTATTTTGGGTCTTTTCCAAATGGACGACCCCACGAGATTTAGCTGAAATTTTTATTATACATAATATATATCTTAATGTCCTGACAACAGAAATAATATTTTTGGTACTTTCCTGTTATCCCGGACCCCAGACTTTTTGCCAGTTGCCAGACCTCAATTTATATTTTCATTAAAACTAACGAAAATATCACGACTTAACCTAACCTTACCATCTAATTAGGTCAATTGAATGCCCGGTTAGGTAAACTGTACACCCTTGATAATTGGTTAAGTCGTGATATTTTCGTTAGTGTTAACGAAAATATTCTGTGTCAAAATTGAAGTCTGGCAACTGGCAAAAAGTCTGGGGTCCGGGATAACAGGAAAGGGTAAATCTCTAGGAGCGTTCCATTTTTCAATATTAAACATACACTTATAAAACATATACCATTTGAAAGTTCACATTTTTATGAGTCTAAAAATGTAGTAATCCAAAAGTATCAGTAGCAAATAAAAAGTAACGGTTTAAATATAAAACCCGATACCGATCAATTTGTGATGCGTGATCTTTACGGGGGCTCCACCCCCGTACCCCAGAGACCTAAATTATACAAATGATAATGTAATAACATTCATGTTAGGTTAGGTTAGCGTAACAATTACCAAAAATACCATCTTACAACACAGACTGAAGATTTATAACTTAGCCAACCTTTATAATGTAGTTAATAACGTCACGCGTCAAACAATTAATTAAATCTATTTACTTTTTATTTGCTATTGATACGTTTGGATTACTACATTTTTAGACTCAAAAAAATGTGAGCTTTCAAATGGTATATGTTTTATGAGTGTATGTTTAATATTGAAAAATGGAGGGCTCCTAGAGATTATCCCAGGAAAGTACCTGTGATTTTTTTTTTCAAAGCAATTGTCGAGCCTTCTAGCCATGTATTTTTTCGAACAGATGAATCCTCTTTACATGTTTTTTTCTGCAGCGCCATACAATGGTGTTATCTTTTGGTTTTAAATTCATTTGATGCTTCTTTCTGCATATTTTATTTGCTAGAATTATTCCATAACCTTGCAAGAATTTAGCGGCATCATATTCGGTTTTGATGTTTTCAAATAAACACTGCAAATTACACGTATCCGACGTGGTTTCCGATTGTCAATAAAGCTTCCTTCATAAGCGAATGAAAACTGATTAGAATTCGACGCAAACTGTGCAAAACTGAATACCAAAATGCTAGTTACCATGGAAACCGTCATGCGCGTGGCAAACTAGTTCTCTTTATTTCTTCATTTTACTTTACCTTCTGTGCATTTCTCCATGAAAAAATACCCATTATTTCTGTTGTCAGTACATTAAGATATATGTATAATAAAAATTTCAGCTAAATCCTGTGGGGTCGTCCATTTGGAAAAAATCCCCTATTTTACTGGGAGCCCACTTGGCCCTCGAATATCAACTATAGGCACGTGCCTAGTGTGCCTATGCCTGTGGGCGTCCTTGTATACACAGGCGAAGGCATAAAGATAAAATAATAACCTTAAGTGATCCAAATTTGCAGTTTGTACACCAAGGGTTCTCAAATTGGGGTACGATCAGGCGCGGACTGGCCCCGGCGACGGGCCGGTGGGCCCTTTCCGTTGGGGGCCCTAAATTTGTTCGACGTATTACTATAGAAGACCTCAGGGGTGTTCACAGGGGTAAAAAAAAGTGCCAACACGGCAACGTACGTTGGCGACAAAACGGCATTAAAAATTTTCCACTTTTTTTAATACTAGTAAAATAATTGATATTTAAATTGTTTAGGATTATTAACTTTAGTTTATTCGTTGATAAATTATGTCCGTTTAAATAAATTTTTATTTAAATAAATTTATTATAATATATTTATTTTATTTGTTGAAAATTAATTAAATAAATATGTTAAAATCGCTATGTTGCCAAACGCATTTCGGAGATTTCTAGTATAACCAATCAGCACTCTAGGACACTATTTTTGGCGCGAAAAATAAAATTAAGTAAATGAAGTAAATATTTTTTAAGCGGGTGTTGCATTTGTGCTGGCGCGCCGATTTTTTGCTCTTGGTCTTTATAAAGCGAGTAATTTACTGAATTTTTATTTAAGTAGTTGTTAATTTTTTATATTTTTAAGCTTTAAACACACAAATATCTTAGGAGCTGAATAAAGGCCAGCAGGGCCCAGCCAGTTCAGCCTAGATCCCAAGAACCTGCATACCCAAACCTACAATCCACACCCCCAATAATTTCCTCATATACCTTTTTTCTAAACGCCTTTGAAAACGTTATTCATTGATATTGTGCGCTATATAAATATATATATTATTATTATCAGAGGCGTAACTAAAAGAAGAAAGGCCTGTGGCCTACTGTAATGGGCCCCTCTGTAATAGTTTAAGTAAGTGACAGTTTAGTTTGGGATTGAAAAAAAGTCTCTTTCTACTTCAACGTTTTCTATGATTTTCATGAGTAACTTTCATATTGTAATGAACAGATTTTATATATATATATATATATATTTATATATATATATATATATATATATATATATATATAATGCAAACCCACAAGGAAAAAGAAAAATGAGTCTAAGGCCTTTCGTTTATTCAGAAGTACACCTCGTCATTCCCTGACTGCGTATTAATTAGATTTGATTTTGGTTGAGTTCAAAATTATATTCAAAACTCGCGGGGATTTACAGGTCATGACAAAATGACTAGATTTTTAAAACATCCATACACACTTTTTTGGGGGCAGAATTTACTGAAGCTTTTTGGGGGCCCTCTCAGTGACACCTGGCCGGTGGAAATTTTTGAGCCAGTCCGCGCCTGAGTACGAATACCCCGAAGGGTACGTATTAAGGTTTACTGGGGGTACAGGAAGAAATGGACAAAATTTACGCTATATATATATTTCGACATAATTCAAGTGAATATTCTAAAAAAAATTGAAAACGTTTATTCCACTCATTGCCAGAAACTTCTAGAATTTTTATTTAACGATATATAAGCCTCGCTGAATATTTCTGCGTCATAAACGTTATCAAAGCAGCAGTGTGAAGTGATTTTTTTTTTAAATTGATTAAGGAATTTCGTGAGTCGTATATTAATGTTTTTTTTTTCAATTTCATATTATACTAAAATTAGATTGGTCAAATTTCAATTTTTATTATGAACGTCACAAATGTAGAACTGATCTGCAACTAAGAAACGTCGATATAACGAAAACTACTTGGGGCACTCAATATATTTTGTTCCACCCTTTTTTCTTAGCTAAATAATAGGCCATGGGGCTGAAATGTGTTTTGGGCCGTAAGTTTGAACTTTCTGCGCTTCACATAACCGGATTTTTCCAGTTTGAACCTCCCCTCCTTGTATAAAACCGCTTTTAAACGCCCTTGTATAAAACCGATGGTTAACGCAGTTTCGAAAATGGCGTCTGACAGTGATGTGCGTCGTAAACAGAGAGCTGTTATCGAGTTCTCAACCGCAGAGAAGGAAACAGTTGGAAATATTCACAAACGTCTACAAAACGTTTACGGAGGTGCTGTTGTTGATCGAAGCACAGTTGGACGCTGGTCTAAACGTGAGATATCATCGGAGAGGGGAGAGCCAGCCTTGATGATGAACCACACAGCGGTCGCCCGGCATTGGCTGTGATATCTCACACTGTGCAACGTGTTAACAGCATCATTCGATCAAATTGGCGCGTCACATACAAGGAGCTATCACTGCAACTAGGAATTAGTGAAGGAAGTGTGAATACGATAATTCAGCAACTGGGATACTCAAAAGTGTGTTCACGGTTTGTTCCTCACCAACTGACTGAAGATCACAAAGCCCAAAGAAAAGAAATTGCTTCTGAGTCGTTCGTTCGATACGAGACAGAAGGGGATGACTTCCTTTCACGAATTGTGACTGGGGATGAGACTTAGGTACACTACTTTGAACCTGAAACAAAACGCCAATCCATGAAGTGGCATCATGCAGACTCCCCACGCAAAAAAAAGTTCAAAATGGCTCCCTCTGCAGGAAACGTTATGGCCACCATCTTCTGGGACATGAAAGGGATCTACAGATCTACAGAAGCTAAGGCTAACAAAGACCATAAGATCCACTCTAAGGTTAGCCCGAGAGAAAGGAAAGAGTAGGGGGTTAAAAGAGGAGAATAAGGGGTCAAGTAAGTAGCAAAAACTATCATTCGTAGGTTAACATTCACTCAGAAAAAGAGAAAGAAAGACTCACCATCATCATCCGCCTGCCACTGCCGACAAGTCGGAAAAATAGTCGAGGAGAATAGGAAAGGGGTGAAAGATGAAAAACAGTAAAATAAGAACGCTTACAAACCATGCAAACACAGTCTTAACTCAAACACTATCATACCATGCAAACTACAGACATGCAAGTAAGCAGAGGATAAGACAAAAAAAGTTGTTAGAGTATAACAAAACGTGGGTTAGTTTACGCTACGAGCTACATCTACGTTCGTGTTAGTCTAATTTTTTTTATTTTATTTTATTGGTGTCATATCACACGCTGGCATGTCACAAGCTGGCATTAATCGTCAACAGACTCATCCTCGACCATCACCCGCAGAGATCCTGTTGCTAATTGTTTTATTATTTTAAACAACGTTAATATTTCTAAAATGTCTATCTAAACGGTTTTTAAACATATTAACGCTGGTAGAGTTCACGACGGACGCGGGAAGATTATTCCAGCTATCAATTACTTTAAACGTAAAAAAGTTTTTAGCGATGTTAGTAATGAATCGTCTGCCACGCAACTTAAATCCGTTATTACGAGTATTGAATTGTCAAAATTTACGTGAACGATTTTATTAACAATTTTGAAAACTTCAATAAGCTCCCCCCTTAATCTCCTAGTTTCAAGTGAATGCAAGTCTAACTCTTTAATCCTATCTTCATAAGACTTGTTGCGCAATGACGGAATTATCATAGTTTCGCGGCGCGACGCCACGCAAATACGGGCACCAAAACTGAACGGCATATTCTAAATGAGGCCTGACTAGGGACTTGTAAAGGAACAATATAATATTCTTCGATTTAAATTCGAAATTACGCGCTATGAACCTAGCATCCTATTAGCTTTTGCGCAAGACTCCAAGCACTAGTTCTTAACTTTTAAATCCTTAGATAAGCGTACGCCTAAATCTATTTCCTCGTCAGCGCTCGCTAACAGTCTATTGTCCATCATGTACGTGTAATTATAGTTACGAGAACCTATATGCAAAACTTTACATTTGTCTACGTTAAATTGCATCTGCCACTTATTCGTCCACTCCATAATCCTATTTACATCGTCTTGGAGCCTATTTCTATCGTCCACGTTAACAACTTTACCGCCTATTTTAGTATCGTCCGTGAATTTTGACACGTTACTGGTCAAGCCTACATCTATGTCGTTAATGTAGATTACGAAAAGCAATGGGCCTAACACTGAACCCTGAGGGACACCGCTACCTACATCCAACCACCCCGATTCACTACCATTAACAACGACCGTCTGTTTCCTGCACGAAGCCATTCCTCTAACCAATTAGCTACCTGACCGCGTATACCGTGCGCTTTAACCTTCGCAATTAATATTCTATGCGGAATTGTATCGAACGCTTTTTTAAAGTTTAAATAAATAACGTCAGCCGCTCTTTGCCTATCGTATTCGCGCACTATCTCGTTATAAAATTCTAACAAATTAGTTAAACAAGATCTATGGCGTCGAAACCCATGCTGACAACTATTAATCAAATCGCGACTTTCTAAGTGATCGATGATACGATCCCTAACTACGGATTCCAAAAGTTTACTGACAATCGACGTTAAGCTAATAGGCCTATAATTGCTAGCTACTGTGCGGTCGCCTTTTTTAAAAATGGGCGTACGTTAGCTAATTTGAAGTCTTCAGGAATAATCCCCGCTTCCAGTGACTGATTAAAAATCTTCGTTAAGGGGCCTACGATAACGTCTTTCAAATTTTTCAGATGTCTAGGATCGCGTCAGGGCCTGGAGCCTTGCTAACTTTTAGCTTGTCGATATAATGCGCAATCTCACCCTCGTAAACAATTATGTCATTCAAAATAGTCTTGCAACTAAATGGAACGATATCGTCCACATTGGGGACAATATTTACGTCTTCTACGGTAAAAACTGTCGTAAAAAAGTTATTAAAAATACCCGCCATCGCTTGAGCGTTGGAAGCCAAAGCGTCGTTAGCGTCCACTAGAGGGCCTATGTTATATTTTATCGGCTTACGATTATTCACGTAGTCAAAAAACGTTTTTGGATTATGTTTACTATCCGCAGCTATAAGTATCTCTAAATTACGCTTAGCATTCCTAACTGATCTTTTAACCTGACGTCCAAGCTCGATATATCTATTAAAGTTAGCTACCGTGTCATTGCGCTCATTAAGTCTATACGCTCTGTTACGCTCGTTTATGAACTCGCCTATTTCCCTAGTCTACCACTTGGGCCTACAATGATTTCTAGCGCGCTTGGGCCTACGAGGAACAAACTTCCTTTCGATATTCAAAAACCTTTCTTTAAACGCCTCCCAATGAAAATTTGCGTCATCACCCATAAATAAGTTATCCCAGTCCACTACTCTCATCCTGTCCGCAAAACTATCAAAATTGGCCTTACGAAAATCAGGGGACTTTTATTACGTTACTATCCTTAGTGTTTTCTATCAATACTTAAACCTAATAATTTGGTGATCACTACATCCCAAACTCTCACCTACTTCTAAACCTTCAACTATATTTTCGCCGTTCGCCATCACTACGTCTAAAATATTGTCACCTCGTGTTGGTTCGGTAACCATCTGTCGTAAAAAATTATCTTCCATGAACTCAGTCAATCTCAAACCCTCATCATTACCAGTAAAAGTCTTGTAATTAACGTTAGGGCAGTTAAAGTCTCCGACAATTATACTATCCCGATGATTAATAAAAGTTACCAAGAAGTGTGTAAAATCTAGTATCAGTATCGAGGGGTTGAACGGGAGGTCTATAAACAACAACAAAATTGAAGCTAAGACTACGCGCCCTAACTTCAACGCATATCGCATTAATTGCTGCCGGAAAATCTACCTTAACCTCGGTAGCCCTAAGGGAATTACGCATGTACAGCGAAACGCCGCCACCAATCCTATGTAACCTATCATTAGTTAAAAGTTTAAAACCCGCTATATCAAGTTCCCCAACAAGCCCGAGTCACGGTATTTGACCACGTTTCGGTTATAACAACTATATCGTAGTTCCCGGAATAAATTATCGCCTTAAATTCGTCCAATTTATTTCCAATACTACGCGCGTTACAATAAAACGTTTAAATTATTTTTTACCACGGATCGGCGTTTTAAACTATTTTTCACGTCGGGCCAGCGTTTCCCGGACCCACAACGTTTAAAGAAGGCTTCGACCTATACAGCTTTCGAACGTTCTCATCGATTAACCTACCAAGCCTAGCATTCCCTATTTCATTGAAATGCACCCCCATCTTTTATAAAAAGGCTAGGATCACTAAATTCTGACCACAGCTTTAAGAAAGACCTCAGCACAAATTTCTTCTAGTTTAGTATTCAAAAATATTATTTTTTACGTAATCCTAAGACCCAAACCGTGCCTAGGGGTAATAGTAATACCTAGAACTAAGGACCGATCTGACTTTACCTTCAGGGACCTAATTAACCCCCTATATCTCTCCAAAAGGTCAGGCACTCTCGTATCGGGCCTATACGAGTCGTTGCCCCCTACCATCGTCACCAACATCAAGTGACGGGAGGCAACATCAATCCTATTTATTTCGTCTCTAATTCTGTCAACCCTAGCCCCTGGGAGACAGACCCTCCTCCTTTTGGTTGGATTCTGTTCAACGAACTCTTTATCGATATGGTGCACTAAGGAGTCCTCAATTAAAATAGTTTCCCCCTCGTTCACATCCCTATCCAACTGGGCGAAAGGGTTCAAAATCTCGATAGGGGAGAATTCCTATCACCTAACGTACGTGGCCTAGCTTCACCCTTAACTTCTCTAAATCCCTCCCCGTCTACTAATTTCGGACCAACCTTAACCCCTTCCTCAACTCTCTCTAATCTTCCCGATAAGCTACCTATACTAGAAACTATGTTCCTCACCTCACCCTTCAAATTACTAACGTCTTCAGCGTTAGTATAGGTTCGGCCTTCGTCAACTGTAACCCTACCCCTGCCCTCATCAAGCGTTGCAAGTCTTTCCGTCACCTCATGTACACTACGTTTTATATCAACTATTTCTTCCATTAAATCACAAAAGAAACAAACCGATTTTTCGGTAATCGCCATAGGACCGCCGTTGTAATCCTTAAAATCCGTATACCACCGATTAACCCCACACCTAACACACGACGCTTTCTGCGACGGCATCGCGCAAGTTAAAGTAGTTAACGTTTATAACCGTCACAAGTTTAAGTTAAATTAAGCCGGCACACTATGAAAACTTCTAAATCGCTAAAAACCACTAATATTCAGTTACTTAACTATAACAATGTGAATATAAAAGCAAGTATATAAAATTCAGAATTTTCCAAAAGTAAAGTTATCGGCAATATCCAAAAGTAGAAACAATATCAGAGAGCCCAGGGAATGTGTCCTCTCAGTAAGGAGTCTGGCTGACGAATGATTCTGGTGGACATTATGAAGAAAGGACAATCAACTCAGAGGCATATATTGCTACCCTCCAGAGACTCCAGAGACGTATAAAGCGAGTTCGACCGGAGAGAAAACTGGAAGACGTCCTTCTTTTGCATGATAACACAAGACTACACAACAGTTTGCAAACAAGAGAGGCCATCACAAAAATGCGCTTAACTGTGTTACCCCATCCTCCATACAGCACGGATCTGGCACCTTCACACTTCCATTTGTTTGGGCCAATGAAGGATGCTATTCGTGGAAGTTTCAGAGTGACGATGAGGTTGTTGAGGAGGTTAAGAGGTGGTTCCAGCGGAACCCAGCGGACTTTTACCAGCAAGGAATAAAGGGCCTTGTTTCGAAGTGGAGAAAAGCCGTAGAAAAGGATGGAGACTATGTGGAAAGATAAAAACTTGTCAAAAAGGTATGTAGCTACTTGTGTACAAAATTTCTGGAACTTACAAAGAAACTTGGAAAGAAAAAAAAAAGGTGGGGCAAAATATATTGAGTAGCCCTCATACATACAGTATGGGTTCACATCTATTATCAAAAATGGGATCGAGCTACCTCAGTGTGATATATGCAACAATGTCTTCTCATTAGATTCACTAAAGCCAAGTTTCCTCAAGAGACACTTAAGTGGCTGCCATACAGAACTTGTTAATAAGGACATTTCCTTCCTCAAACGAAAAGAAGGGGGGACTGAAACGAACACGTTTTGATCGATCCGGGAGCATTAGCCAACAAAACGAGGCAGCATTACGCGCTTCATACATGGTATCATTAAGCATAGCAAAGGAAAAAACCTCGCAGCATTGCCGAAAAATTGATTATCCCTTGCTGCAAAGATATAGTTCGTTGCATGATCGGAGATTCTGCCGAGAATTTAGATAGACTCTGTAAACTAAATATACTGTTGGAGGAGCTGGTCTTTTCATGTGTTATAGTGGTTGGTGATTTTAACAGCAATATCAATAAACCTGGTTCGGATTTTGCTAGCCTTCTGTGAGGCATGCGACTACAAACTTGCCAGTAAATTGCTACTCCCTAATGACTCAGTTATATATGTTAGTGATGCCTGGGGACTCACTCATGGCTAGACCACTGTATAGCCTCCCACGATAGTTATAATATAATCAGTAGCACAGAGGTCGGCAACCATAGGCACGCGTGCCAGAGTTGGCACGCGAGGTGGTTGTCCAAGGCACGCCAAGTGCCAAGTGCCATTAAGATGGCAATGTAAAAGGGTGTGTGTGTATTTTTGGTTAAAGTTTGTTGGGATTGAAATAGGGCGGACCGTTCTACGAAATATGCATATGAAAATTATAGTTGGTACGCAGGGCCGTAAAAATGTTAGCAATTTGGCATTAATTGTAAACTGGCACACTGCGTTCAAAAGGTTGCCGACCCCTGCAGTAGCATGTCCATATTTTATAATGTATTTGAATCTGATCATATCCCATTTGCATTAGGGCTTGATTATATGGTAGCACCTGACTTGGACAATGACTGTGATAATGCTGATTACTACAGTATAAGGTTAACTGGTCAGATCTTAGCCACTCTCTGAGGTAGATTACTATACAATGCAGACTGATGTACTACTAAGGCTTGTGAGGATTCCTGCGGAAGCTTTGGCTTGTAGGAATCCCTGCTGTGATGATGTAAAACAAAGATCTCTTAAATAAGTATTACGGTGAGTTTGTACATGCCATTAAGGCTGCGAGTGGAAGTAGCTTTAAGAATAAAAAATGGGGAAAAGTAAATGTCAATCCACGGTGGTCAGAATACTGTGCTGATTTGTATGATGTAGCTAAAAATGTATTCGTGGAATAGGTTGCTATGGGGAAACCTATGCAGGGGGAACTCTTCCAAGTTCCAACTGAAAAACAGAACTCGTGCTAGATTCAAGGGTGCTCTGATATTTATAAGGAAAAATGAAGAGAATCTCTAGCCAGAAAATTAGGCAATAGCAATACTTCCAGTAGGGAATTCTGGAAAGAGTTTGATAAAATTAACAATAGTAATCTTACCTTGCCAAATGTAAAAGAACTGTGGAAAACTCATTATGAAACCCTATTTAATTGTCTCAGGGGGGGGGGGGGTAGGTTAAATATACGTGAGCATTCAACATTTAGACATATTTAACAAGACTTGTTAAATATATAGACTTTTAGACATATATTTAACAATATTTGTTATTTTAATTATTTTGATTGGGTTTAAAATCCCAGCTGAGCCTTGATCGGCCAAGCTCTGAGGGGTTACTTTAACTTATAGCCTAAGTTAAGCTAGACTAAAACAAACTTATGGACTTGAAGATCCTATTAAGTCCTACCTCAGGGTTGCTGACTCGATGTGGGCCTACTTTAGACCTCAGTTGCATAAAATTAAGAAAAAACAAAAGGGGCACTATTTATGGTCTTCTTTTTAAACCTTGCAACAACAACACAACCTGCACCATTGCACGATGCAACAATCTTGTATCTAAACAACCAAACTGAATTGCAAGCGAGCTCTCTATAAGACCACGCCCTGTAAGTGCTGCATTCAACAAATGAGTAGAAAGGACGCGCCAGTGCCCCAAAAAGATGATGCCACAAGAGTGCCCAAACAATGATGCCACAAGAGCCCAAAAATGCTAGCTCGAAATTAAATTAATTTTTCACTAACCTTACAATTATGAGATGGATATATATACACTTTAATTTAATATATACAAGCAATGCTGCACCAATCAGCTTAGTCATCAGATTGCCTTGGGTCAACAATGGCTCTTCCTCTTCTAGATTTTCTAACACTCCCACCGAAGAGGCATTGTTGTCATTACCTTCTGCAAGTTTAGCCAAGCCTTCCCCATGAGGCTGTAACCCAAATGCCTCATCTTGACTATGTGTTTTTGCCGATTTCTAAAGCATAAAGTTTTTGTATAGGTCTCTCTAATTTCCTTCTAAAACCTTTACCAGTGCAGACCTAACTAAATTGTCTTTGCCAACAAATAACTCTTCAATTATGCCAAGCTTCCAGCATTGCCTTGGTCTTTCATCCCCAATCATAACCACTTCTCCCACCTTGATACAATTTGCATTGGAGCTCTTTACATTGCCTGATGGGTAATAATTGAGTTCTGGCAAGTATTTCATCTGCCACCTCTTCCATAATTGAACTTGTAGCTCTTCAAGGTACTTGAACCTTCTAGTTAACTCTTCTTGACTGTTCTGGATAGGCTGTAAGTCTACCGGCAAACTGGGGCTTGATGTTACTCGTTTACCACAGAGAAAATGATTTGGTGTCAATGGCTCTGCATCCTGCATACTGTTATAAACAAAGGTGATGGGCCTGCTGTTCACCATTGCTTCTACTTCACACAAAACAGTGCAGAATTCTTCTTTGTTCAAATGAACATTAGCCAAAAGTTTCTTTAATGGACACTTTACACTTCTCACTAGCCTTTCTCAAAATCCTCCCCACCATGGTGCTCTCTCGACAATAAACTCCCACTGTACCCCATGGTGTGAAAAGTAGGATTGGAATCTCTCTCCTTTTAGCAAAGACCAAACTTCTTCGAGTTCTTTTGCAGCCTTTTTGAAGGTTTTTGCATTATCCGTCCGATATGATTTTATTTGGGAAACCCCTTCTGTTCACAAACCTTTTAAAGGCCAAAAGAAATACATTACTACTTAAGTTGCTTACCAACTCCAAATGGGTTGCTCTGGATGGTAGCACATGTGAAAAGACATGTATAACCTTTGTTAGACTCCCCTTGCTCATACACATAGACTGGATCTGAAAAGTCTACTCCCACTACATCAAATGGGGCAGTATAGACACACCGTTCTCTTGGAAGTGGAGCCACCTTTCCGTGATAAGACTTTGCACTTCAACGCTTGCAAACCACACATCTATGCAAGACCTTTTTTACTACTTTTCTAATTTTGGGAATCGAAAACTATTGTCTGATCTCTATTATCACTTCTCTAACTCCAGCATGTAACAACTTATCATGCGTATCCAGGATCAAAAACTCCACAAAGTGCCCCCCAGAAGGTAGCAAAATTGGATGTCTTTTCTCCTCTGGAAGCTCAGAAAACTGTAGTCTACCTCCTACTCTCAATAAATCCTGATCTAAAAACACATCCAAACCTTTGAGAGCAGAATGTGTTGGTAGAACCTGTAATGGACTGCTGGTGAGCAATTTTCTCTCTTCAGCAAATTTTTCCTTCTGCACATATAACACCCAGTAGTGCCTGGCTTGCTGAATCTCCTTACTATTCAGAATTCCTTCCCTTCTTGTTTCTCCCTTAATGTTGTCTGTAAATCTATATACCCATGCTGTCACTCTTAACAACCTTTTCAGACTGCTAATGCCCTCAAGCCTCAATATGGGGTCCTGCTGCATAACTTGACAACTGTTCACATTGCATTTTCTCATCTCATTCACCCATTCTTCTTCAGCCTGGCATTCTCCTACAATAGGCTGATTAGAAGGCCAATTTTCACTTCTAAGTTTTAGCCACTTGGCCCATTCCACCACAAACTTGCCTATGCAAGATCTTTCACTGAAATTCCTCGTGTCGGTAAGTCAGTTGGGATTTGGGTTGTCTCGCCGTACCATTGCTTTGGATCTGTGCGTGCTTGAATTTCCTCCACCCTATTGGCAACAAATGGGTTCCATTTCCTTGCCTGGCTTCTTAACCAGTGCCAAACTATAGTGGAGTCTGTCCAATAATAGCTTGGAATTTCATAAAGACTCAAAGAGTTTTGCACTGTAACTGCAAGCCGACTAGCAATGACTCCACCCATCAATTCCAACCTTGGAATAGAAAACCTTTTCAAAGGTGCTACTCTGCTCTTTGCAGCAGCCAACCTGCAACTTACTTCCTCTTCGAATGTGCCTCTTATATAAATACAAGTTGCATAGGCTTCCTCACTTGCATCACAAAAGATGTGCAGCTCCAAATTATCTTGGACTATTGTTCAACTCTCCAAAGTACCATCTTGGGATTTCAATGTCTCCAAGATGTGCCAATTCTTTGAACCAATATTTCCACTTTACCACCATATGATCGGGTAACGCTTGGTCCCAACCAAGTCCAATTTCCCAGAGGTTCTGAAACCAAATTTTTTACTTTATCACAAATGGAGCCAGGAATCCAAAAGGATCAAAGACCTTCGAAGCCAAACAAAGAGCTGTACGTTTTGTCCACCTTGTCTCATTCTCAACCAGCTCTACTAAATATTTCCCATTGAAGGTAAATAAATCCTCTCCTTGCTGCCAAACAATGCCTAGCACCTTTGTCTCTATTGCCCACAACTCCTTAATACCAGAATCCTCAATACTTTCTGCTGCATCAGGTCCTACACAGGACTGACTCATAAACTGTTGTAACTGAGAATGATTGGTCTGCCATTTTCTAAGCTCCATGCTAGCCTCCCTTATTATAGTTCTAGCCGCCATGAATATCTGTTTAGCCATTTCTGTATTATCCACTGAACACAGCAAATCATCAACATGAAAATTTTTCCTTATGTGTTCAATAGTATTAGGATAGACTTCAGAATATTTCTTAAAATGGTACTGCATAGTAGCTGCCAATAGAAATGGACTAGAACTGAGACCAAACAACACTGACTTCATTCTATATGCTTGAACCTTGGGTTCATTTTCCAACAAGTTTTTCGTATCCACCCACAGATACCTTACCGCATCCCTGTCCTCTGGTTTTAACTTTATCTTCAAAAATGCTTGCTTCACATCTGCAGTTAATGCTACTCGACCAAACCTGAATCTCAGTATCAAGGAAAATAAATCTGCATTTAAATTTGGCCCAGCATCCAAACAGTCATTCAAGGACACACCACCTTTATCCTTGGCTGAACCATCAAAAACTACCCTCAGTTTGGTGGTACCGTAGTTTTGTCTCGCCGTACCACTGCATGGTGTGGCAGATAATGTGCCTCCTGGCTCACAGCTCACCTTGCACCCTTTCAGCATAGCCCTCCTTTACATAGCTTAGGATGGCCTCATTGTATTCATTTAACAACAACTCATTTTTCTTTAGCCTGTGCAATGAAGTCTCCAACCTCCTATTAGCTAGTTGAAGGTTTGAGCTGGGTTTGCAAGAATCCTTCCAATGGAGGCCAACTTCGTAGCAACCATCTCTAAACCCAATACCTTTTTCAAATTGCTCTAAAACATTACTGTTCACTGTACTTGCTTGCTTCTCCTGTTTGTCCTTTATGCCAATGGATTCAAGTCCCCAAAAGGCTTTCAAATGCCTTTCCAAACCATGGCTGTCCTCCTCAATCTTAAAAAGAGCTTTAACCTCCATTTCATTGCAATAGGTACCATGTAGCATCCAGCTTACTTTCAATAGATAGAGGACCTTGAGATGTGCGGACAATGTTACCGGTGATGAAGTCCCAGTAATAATCAGCTGCAATCAAAAGACTAATATCTTCTGTTCCTTCAAACTTATTATTGCCCAAATTAATTCCTTTAACTTGCAATTCTTGGACACATGCCATATCTAAACAAGTAGTGACTGGAACACAAAGTTCCTCAATCTCTACAGCTTGGACCTTGAGAGTGGGACTTTGTAGTAACAACCCCTTAACCAGAACTTTTACCTTCTTAACTTTGGTTCGGGTTTGAACTGAACCCTCAAACTCATAAATTCTTAAATTTTCCCTCTAAGTTCTTTAAACTTCAAATTTCTGGAAATTCTGGTCTTAATAAAGCTACACTGGCTACCACTATCAAACAACACTCTTACAGTAACTTCTCCATCATTCCCAATTAATAATGCTGCAGCTGTTTGTAATAACCCTCCTTTACTCTTAATCCTTTTCAGGGCCGGCGAGAGCTGCCACGGGCCCCGGGAAAGGATTGGTATATGGGCGCTCCTGTTTACTCAGTATTTTATTATGAATGTTTTTTGTGTACATAACAAGGAAACTGATTATATGTCCATTGTCCAAGTCCACTATTCAAAACATACAGTATGAATAAACAACTCGGAAGAAAATGACCATTTTATTTTTCGAATCAATTATATCACCATACAATTTACAAATGCAGTATCAATCCATGCAGGCAAGAAATTGTTCACTGCATTATTTTCATAATTAGAAGTGTACTTTCTTTGCCTTCTCTCTAGCAAAGTGGTAAATGATTCTAATGAAATTTAAAGTACGGGCTAACTGGCTTTCAACTACAATGGTTCCCAGATTTGTTAGTCGGTCTTGGGCATTGGTGGACCGCAGATAATATTTTATCTGTTTCAGTTTGACAATGATAATCTCTATAAAATGTATGTTCATTAATTATATTTCTTCTTTTTTTTTAGATTTTTAGTTTTTAGATATTTTTAGATCTTATCCCCCCTCTTTCCGGGTCCCCTAGAGGTCCGGGCCCTGGGGATTTAACCCGGCTTCCCCGCCCTCTCGGCGGCCCTGCTCCCTCCCTTGTTCTGTGACTTTTCAAAAAACATTTAAAACATGCTGTGGACTGTTACCGTGTCCTTTCTCTCCTCAACAGGTAAAGCCTCAGCCACCTCACATTTATATGACTTCTGGTTGTCTTCGCAAAATATGCATTCCTTGATTCCCTTTAATTTATTCTCAGAGGATGCATGTAGAGCTGACACTGTATCTGGGCTATTCTTTTTTGTAGAAACTTTGGTGCTGTGCCTGCCTTTTGTCCCCTTGTTTAACATCCCACTGTGCAAACTCAATTCCCTCTCGTCTTGCTAATTCTGTGCCTAAAAGACTTAACATCTGTTGAAGGGGAATGTACACATGTTCTGTAGAGTGTCCCCTACTTAATTCAAGCAAAATTGAGCTAGGCAATTTAGACTCCAGTATACTGACCAACATTACACCATACCTTTCCATTCCTACACCCAAGTTGTCCAGGGACCTAGTTCTAACTTCAAATTCATCATATAACTATCGTAACTCCTTGACACTATTGGGATTATTAACAGGAGGTATAGCTGAAAGTTCGCGGAGGTGGCTTTTAATTAAGGTCTCTGGCTTACCAAACCGTTTCTTTAATATATCCCATGCCACATTATAATTGGCCCCTGTTAATGCTAATCCTGCTATTGTCTTGACTAGAATGAACTGCTGATTGAAAACTGTCTGCCCATCCTTGCCATTCCTGAATATTCCCAGAAAATGTCTTGAGTACAAGCCTCGGTAATTGAACTGCAGATCTGTTAACCTTAACTTCACAAACACTGTTTGTTGAGGGCTGTGTTTCATTATTAGACCTGGTCTCGAACTGTACTGAGCTGCTAAACTCTTTTGCTGTGTCACGCTTTAATTATGTCATCAATAATCTCTTCAGAGTAAATTATTTCATTTTCTATTTCATTCTCTTCTATAAGAGCCTCAATTTTAACATTTACTTCGCTTAGAGCAACCTTTTTAGTTTCTAATATGGAAAGCTGCGCTGTCACTAAGTTTAAATCCTCTAGCTCTATGGCAGAATCTATAGTGGCAATGACCTTTGCAATTAGACCTTTGTAAGCCTTCTCTTTTTTCTAAACTTGTTCAATTCAGCTGCACTCATCTTCAATGCAAACAAACAACTGGGCCCAATGCCAAATAAGCTGAATTGGCGAAAATACTTAAGCAAACTGACCAAATTTGCCTTTTGTCAAATAAACTGAATTGCCTGATTTGGGTACTGACGAACCACTAGTCTGGAATACCAAATTTTCCACCCAAGTAACTGGCACACTGATGTCCGCAACCTCTGCCTACGAACAATAAAACCAAATGTAGGCCCAAAACAACCACAGACTAGCGGCCAAGTTTCGCAATTGGGCGACCAAACTTTTTACCCTGGGACCTTAACTCAATTATGCTCAACCCGTCCAGGCCGAACTTAGGCTACAATTTGCACAATCAGAATTTTGCCGAAAAATAGTCACCGACTGAGTCTTTGGGTAGAATCCGGTTCAAAGGACCATGTTATTTTAATTATTTTGATTGGGTTCAGAATCCTAGCTGAGCTTTGAACGGCCGAGCTCTGAGGGGCTATTTTAACGTATAGCCTACGTTATGCTAGACTAGAACAAACTTACGGACTTGAAGGTCCTACCTCAGAGTTGTGACTCGATGTGGGCCTACCATAGGCCTCAGTTACATAAAAATAAGAAAAAAACAAGAGGGGCACTATTTATGGTCTTCTTTCTAAGCCTTGCAACAACAACAACACAACCTGCACCATTGCACGATGCAACAATCTTGTATCTAAACAACCAAACTGAATTGCAAGAGAGCTCTCTATAAGACCTGCCCTGAAAATGTCGCATTCAACAAACGAGTAGAAAGGACGCGCCAGTGCCCAATAAAAATGATGCCACAAGAGTGCCCAAACAATGATGCCACAAGTGCCCAAACAATGATGCCACAAGAGGCCAAAAATGCTAACTCTAAATTAAGTGAATTTTTCACTACTTTACAATTATGAGATGGATATATATATACTCCTTAACTTAAAATATACAAACAATGCTGCATCAATCAGCTTAGTCATCATATCGCCTTGGGACAACAATGGCTCTTCCTCTTCTAGATTTTCTAACACTACTAATTAAATGACTCAGAAATCTGGCAGGCTATTCATAAGATGGATGATAACAAAAGTTGTGGCCTGGATGGCATACAAGCAGAACATTTAAAATGTAGTCCTCGTATAATACTTATGCTTGCAATGTGTTTCACAAGCTGTATGATACATGGGTACTTGCCACAGTCCATTTTGTCAGTTGTTAAAAATAAGGGTGCTAGTATCTGCAATAAGAATAATTATAGGCCAATAGCACTTGCCAATATATTTTCTAAGGTGTTAGAATATGTCATTTATAATAGGATAGGTACTTACTTGCAGACTTATGACAATCAGTTTGGCTTTCGAGTGAAACATGATACGCACATATGTATTTATATGCTAAAGGAAGCCGTCCTAAAGTACCAGATGTCAAGTAGCAATGTATATTCCCGTTTTCTGGATGCATCAAACGCATTTGATAGAGTTAACCATTACAAACTTTTCAAGAAATTTGTGTCGAGGGGTACCAAAATATATACTTAGGATACTTGTATTCTGGTTTACATAGATCATGTTTGTAAGATGGAAAAACACTGTATCACCAGGTTTTAAGGTAA
Organism: Bathynomus jamesi; assembly: GCA_023014485.1. Taxonomy (NCBI): domain Eukaryota; kingdom Metazoa; phylum Arthropoda; class Malacostraca; order Isopoda; family Cirolanidae; genus Bathynomus; species Bathynomus jamesi. The sequence continues at coordinate 303,411 of JAJOZX010003637.1, forward strand.
CTAGTGGTGTTAGGCGAGGGGTATATTACCACCCTATCTTTTCTGTATATACATGGATGACCTTACCAATGAACTAAAAACTGCACGTACTGGCTGTGTCATTGGAAAGGAAAAAATTAATCATTTAATATATGCTGATGACCTTGTTCTTCTGTCACCCTCTCCCCATGGGCTGAGTGTACTATTAGAGATATGTGAACAATATGGTATAGAAAATTACATCACTTATAATGGGGCAGAGAGTTGTATTATGATTTTTAGGTGTAATCTACAGGGTGTTCGAAAAGCCCGTCACCCCCTACAAAATGTACATATTGCAATACCAATTTTATTTTTGAGTGATTAATCAGAAAAAAATCACTGTTCCACGTGCAGAAATTGTTGGAAAAACGGTCAAAAACCGTTCACAGGCTTCATATCGTTTCTGCATGTCTGTACCGCTTAATTCATTAACAAATGACGGGCAGTATGGTCTCATGCCGAGATCTTTTGTCATGTGATCTCTCATTGTGGACATGGGGACTGCAAGTTCTTGTAATCGTTTCCGAAGTGATTTTTTTTCAGTGAACGAGCCACCGATGCAATTACACCTTCACATTGTTCTGCTCGCGTTGTTGGTCTTCCCGATCGTTGTCTGTCCTTGAGGCGCCGTTCAAAAATTACGTAACGCTATTTTTGCTAAAACCTGACATCCCCACCCCCACTGTAACGTTCCGTACGTGTGGAAAGTGTTACACAGCATCTTAGGGGGTGTCTGGTTACAGAACGTTCCTGGGAGATCTGGGGTGTCAAGTTTTAGCAAAAATAGCGTTACGTAATTTTTGAACGGCCCCTGATGGAGCCAATTTCAACCAGCTTTTTCTCCCAGCGTGATACCGTCTTGTTTGATGGTGCAGCCTTATTGAATCTTGTGTTGAAATCATTCTGGACATCATGCATCGTTTTGCCAGTATGTGACCTTTCATGAGCCCATGTGCTTATCACTATCCTTTCCTCCAGAGTGTAAGTGGACTGGTCTGCCATTGTTCACACAACTCTAATACAGGCATACCTCGCTTTACGACGCCTCGTTTTACGAATCCCTGGGTTTACGAATTTTATTTTACACTAAATAAAAAATTAAATAAACAAATTTAAAAGGTAAAAATAATTATCTCACGCAAGCATATACAATGCGTAATGTGGTAATCGCTTCAGAAGCATCGTGCGTGCGTTTGTTCGCTCTGGCGCGTTCACGCACCTTGGTGTCTGGGAATGCATCAGTTTATATGTCTGCTTCGTCGATGATTTTGATGGCTTTGAACCAATGGCAGACATACAAAATGAGAAAACAGAAATTGTAACGATCGCTAATAAATTGAATCTCGATTTTTCCGAAGATGATGTAGAAGAATTGCTTGAATCACATGGTGAAGAACTATCAAACGAAGATCTTATTGCCATGCAAGATCAGGTAACACTTGAAGAGGAAGAGGCCCCTGTACTGCACTTTAATATTTCTTTGCTTTCTTTTTTATTTTAAAGGATTACTTTTTATTTAAAATGATGCATTCTATGAACAAACCATTGTTTGCTGCATAAACTATTGTTTTATTACCTTTTCTTGCGATTTTTATATAATTTTGTATGTAAAATTTTGTTCTGAAAACGTAACCCTTGATTATAACATTAAGTCTATGAGAAATAATGCTCTGCTTTACGAAGTTTCGCTTTACGGACGCTCTCTAGGAACGAATTAATTCGTAAACCGAGGCATGCCTGTACCTGAAAAAGAAAAAAAAAGTCAATGAATCACATAAATTCAATTAATCACAAAAATAAAATTGGTTTTACAATATGTACATTTTTGTAGGGGTGACGAGACTTTTCGAACACCCTGTACTGAAACATGTATCATATGGAGTCTTTTGAAATGAATGGTCAGACAATACCTGTCAAAGACACATGTAAATACTTAGGTCATGTAATTACTCACGAGCTGCGAGATGAACTTGATATTGAGAGGCAACGTAAAAAGCTGTATGTACACTCGTACAGGGTAACATGCTAGAGGAAATTTGGTATGTGTTCAGAATCAGTTGAAACTTATCTTTTTAGAACTTACTGTACTGCACTGTATACATCCCATATGTGGTGAAACTATACAAAAACTGCTATGAATAAACTTTCTGTTGCTTATAATAATATTTTCTATATGCTATGTAGGGACCCAAAATGGTGCAGCCAGTTTTATGTTTACTACGCGTAACCTACCTACCAGCCAAATGTTAATCCGGAAGAATATATGTAATTTCATTACTAGGGTCCAAAACAGCTCTAATATGTTATTGTGCAATGTCCTGTCTTCAGATACTGTGTACCTCTCACCTACATGGCAGTCTTGGTTCAGACAACTGCTGGCTTACAATACTTTATTTTTGTAATGTAGCAAAGTATGCATACTAAGTTAAGTGTTCTAATAAGACTGTATTTGTGTGTTAGGTTAAATGGCTATGCTGGCCTTATATTTGTACTTGTATGTTAGGTTAAATGGCTATGTTGGCCTTATTTTTGTATTAAGTTCAGTGTATATACGCAGTGACGGCCGCTCATTATGTGCTTACGTGCTACAGCACATCAGTTTCTAAAATACGTAAATAGTTAAATAATAAATCAATAAAATTACTTATAATATCTTCTGTAATTTCCAATTTGATCTAAATTGTTTTCCGATTTACGAAAAAACGAATTAACTGTGCATTCTCTGTATTTCTATTTTGGTACTTATGTGCTGTCATCAGTATAGCACCCAAATCGAGTGAAATCAGACAAAGCGCATGCGCAGACGTGTCTTTCGGTCCAGTTTCGGATAAGGCGTGAATGTGCTACCAGTCGCTGCAGCACTTGTCAATGTGATGGACACTCGCGATCGATTGCGTTTGATTTTTAAACTTTTTATGCGTGTGTATGTGTTTTTGTTTACTCAAGTGTTGTATATAAATTATTAATTTTGGATCAATCCCAGAATAGGCACCTGAAATCATTTTTAGGTGCTTAATCTGGGATTGAGGCAAAACACAGGTGCTTAATCTGGGATTGAGGAGAAAAAATATAAACAGTTTTTAGAGATATAATTTCATTGTTTTTATCAATATTTGAAAAAATCAACTCTAACCTAACCTAACCTAATCTTTTGCTATATCTTCTGCTTTTTTGGTTAGTTTTGCTATTCTTACCAGTTTGATTTTTACCTGATTTTCACATTTAATATTTTATTAATAATATTATTCGATTTCTATTTCAGAAATAATTTTTCTTTATTCATTAAACCACTTTAAACCTTTAATAACTTTGCCTTTATTACATTTGTAATAAACTTTGTTATAAACAATAAATTTTGTAATCATCAGGTTTTTTTTATTTAATTCCTTGCAAGGTGCCTATTCTGGGATTGAGGTTGAACGCAGGTGCTTCATCTGGGATTGAGGTACATCAGGTGCCTATTCTGGGATTGACCCTTAATTTTTATACAAATATGAATTCAGTGGACAATTTATTAAAAGCACCTTTTTCATCTAGATTCTAGAACATTAAATGAAAAAGCTCAAATAAAACAGTGAGGTAGGCCAACTCCCGATTTAAATTTAAGTCAGAAAGCCAAGGGAAGCAACAATCGAGAATATTTAAGACAATTTCACAGAAAGATAAAAGATTTATGATGATTATAGTTGGATTTGTGGTTGTGATGTTCGGGATGCTCTTTTCTGCTTTCCATGCCTTCTTTTTGGTAACAGTGATTCATTCAGTAACACGGGAGTGAAAGATCTTGGCCATCTTAAAGCACTGATTAGAAAGCATCATGAAAACAAGAAACATATAAACAATGTGTTGGATCTTAGTGTTCTCGGTAGTGTGAATATTGCAACACAGTTAAGTCGGGCCAACCATGACGCCATCAAAAAACACAATCAAGAAGTAGAAAAGAACAGATATATATTATCAAAGGTAATTGACTGCATTAAGTTTTGCGGTCCCTTTGAACTTGCCTTAAGAGGACATGATGAGAGTGAAACATCTGAAAATCCGGGTATTTTCTTGGGACTCGTTGATTTTGTTAGTAGTTTAGATAGTGCGGTAAAAGAACATAGACTCGAATCATGTTTTCAAGGGAACTAAAACCATCCAGAATGAACTGCTAGATTGTATGTCGGAAGTTTGCCGTGAAAAGATAAATAATCGAAGAAATGAAAGAGGCTGATTTTGTCGCTTTTAATGGCAGATGAAACTACAGACATTTCTGAACATTCACAGTTGGTAATAGTATTTCGTTATGTAATCAATGGCGTGCCTACTGAAAGATTTTGGGGATTTTTCAACCCGGAAGGTCAAAGGTGATTGACAAGTTCTGCAGTAAGAGAGAGCGTCGCATGAATTTCATTTTTCATAAATAAGTACTATATCTATCTATCTACCGTTAGTTGCGCAGAACATTTACTATAATTCACAATGAATTAGTTCTATTTTATAATTTATAAGTTGTTTATCTATCTATGATGATTGAGTCGGAGTGGGCGGCTAGGGTTGCCAGACGTCCTTTATTTCGATCTCTTGTCCTTTATTGAAGCGTCAAAGGACGGCATATGTCCTTTATTTCTATTTTTATGTCTATTTCAAAATCATAAATAATAAATCTTTTAAGAAATTTATTATAATTACATAGGTATTTTTTTGCGTTTTGTTCCTTGATAGAGTAGGTAACCATTATCATTGCATCGTTAAGGCTTAATAAGTTAATAACAGTGTAGGCTCATTGATTTCTATGTAGCCGCAATAGATAATTCTGTGAGCTCTACTGCAATAAGCGGAGTGCCCCCACAAATGTGTACGACAACTTATTTTTCCATACGCTGCGTCGCTGAAAGATACAGTAGTGGTACTGCTCTCGTCTATATTCAAGAACATTTTAAATATAGTAAAAATCAAAGATGTTGAAATAAATATTTATCCTATAACATTTAAAAATTTTTTTGGGAGCATCATTCTCTCTCTCTCTCTCTCTCTCTCTCTCTATATATATATATATATATATATATATATATATATAAAAATTTGAGAATCTGGGAGCGGCAGCTTGAAAACGTTTTGAGTGTCCTTTAATCCGGTCATCAAAATCTGGCAACCCTAGAACTTCAACTTGCAGCACACAACTGTTTTAAGTCACGAGCCGTAAGATTATATTTGTATGTTATTGTTAGGTTAAGTGGCTATGGATTGTGAATGATCCGCAATAAAGAGGTTTTGTTTTTGTTTGTTTGTTAATTTAGTAAAACTTATCATTTAAACCTATTTAATTTCCTGGTTAAATTTGTACAATACCCCAAGTGAAGGTAGTGAAGTAAATTTATCATGTCATCCCATAAGTAATGTCGTTTTTTAGATCGGAATTTGAAGGACAAAAAAAACTCAACTGAAACTTTTTAATTTAGTATATAGTTTCCATCAGAATCAATGACACTCTGCCAACGTCCTACAAGCTTTTCAATGCCATGTTTATAAAATTCAGGCGGTTTTGAGGCAAAAAACGTACAAAGACTGGTGTGCAGGTCATCTAAAGAAGTATACTGTTTCTCGTCAAGATAGTTTTGCAGACTCCTGAAGAGATGATAATCTGAAGGCGCAAGGTCTGGAGAATATGGAGGATGTGGAAGTTTTTCCCACCCAAGCTCCTCAATTTTTGCAGAAGTGATCCGAGCGGTATGAGGACGTGCGTTGTCGTGGTGGAACACGATTCCTTTCCGATTAACCAAAGGTTTCTCTTCTTTTAGTGCAGTGTTCAATCGATCCAGTTATTGACAGTAGACTTGAGCGGTGATTGTTTGGTTGTGTGATAAGGTTTCAAAGTGTATTACACCACCTTTATTCCACCAAACACTAAGCAACACCTTCCGAGGGTGAAGATTTGGGTTTGGCTGTGGTGTCGCTGGTTCTCCGGCACAAACCCACTGTCGACGGCGCTTAACATTCTGGTACAGTAGTCACTTTTCATCACCAGTCACTAAACGGTGCAAAAACGGATCTTGGAGTTCACGGGAATGAAGAGCTGTGCTAATGTTTACCCGCACCCTCAGATTGTCGACCGACAATTCATGTGGCACCCATTTTCCTAACTTAGGCACTTTCCCGAGTTGTTGCAAATGTCGATGGATGGTGGACGGGGATGAATTGAGTTTCTGGGCCAATTCTTCGACAGTTGTTGAACAGACTTCTTCAAGTGCGGCTAACAGCAGATCATCATCAAACTCAGCAGGGCGTCCAGAGCGTGCTGCATCTGTCAAACAGCAATTACCATTCCTAAACTTTTGAAACCATCTTTGACATTTCCTCACACGCAGAATATCGTTGCCATAAACGTCCTGAATGTTTCGCGTTGCTTCAGTAGCACTATTCCCTTTTTGAACTCGTAAAGCATTATATGCCTAATATGCTCTTCTGATACAGCCATGTTTATGGGGGGTTCACATAAAGCAAAACACACGTCTTCACTGGTCAAGGTCTGTAAAGTATGTAGCTAAACACGATAGATCTCCTCTTAGATATAACCTTCGGAAAATTTATGCTTAAAACGAGTAGGACTAGTTTAAACTTAATCTATCGTAAAAAACGACATTACTTATGGGATGACCTGATACATTAATACTTAGGCCCCGCCCCCGCCCTCCCAACCGGACTAGGAAATTGAGCATTTTCAGGGCAGATTTTTCCTGACATTCCTTTGTTTTTTTTTTTACTTCTTGAGGTGACTTAATTACTCGCTATGTAGTTAATAATTAAAACGTAAGTTGAGGACTTATTGAATTCTATATCAACTACAATGCCGAAGTTTTGCTTGTCATTTAGAAATGTTGTAGCAAAATTTTATCTTATTTTTGTGAATTGTAATGTTTTCTGTATTTAGGCTTTAATATATGTTGCTCATTCTTTAACCTTTGTGTTATTTTATGCTACACATAGTGCTTATGCGGAAATCAGGGCACCCTGAAAATTTTTAGCAAATTTTTTCCGCCCCCCGCCCCTCTTAGTAAAATGCCATTAGTGCCATCCCATACGCCTATGGTTACTGGACAGGCAATTCAGGTCCTGTTTCCAATGTTGCAATTAGGAAGATGCAGGAGTTCTGCCAGCCATCCCTACATGTTGAATTCCACTTATACCAGGCACATCAGTTACAGCACTAGACCCAGCTGGATTTTCCTCCACAGTACGACGCATGATGTCTCCATAATTACCCTCTCCAGCACTTGCGAGAGGGGCTGCAGGTGTTTTTCTTCCCTTCTTCTCATAGAATCGCCGTACATATACCCGTTCCGGCCATACTGCTGGATCCATAAATACCCCTGGATCATCACAGACTGCTGTAAGTTGAAAGGAACTGTACGTAGTCCAGCTGGAGTCAATTTTCCTACATGTAACCTGAAGGTTCACTTTATCTTCCACATGATCACATAATATTAACCGACTAATTTTAGTCCAGCACTGCCTAAAGTGCCTTATTTTCAGAGGCCCTAAGCTGTAGATTTGTTAGCCTATGCCTTTATGCCTTAATCCGGCACTGATGATACTCCACGTTTGTGGAAAAATTGACAGTAACGAAAATTCTTGTCCAGGATGTCCTGGATGTGTCCCAAATGTGCGAGGATAGAGCTGCCCGTTAAACAATAAGGTTTGCCCTTAAATATTTATATTTTTAGATTTTGTATTTTAATTGTGTTAATATAATGTTTTCTGTATTAATTTGGAATAGCACAAGTTTAATCTTGCTTCAAACTTAGATTACTTTCCTCTGAACTTCTATATTTTGAGACAAATTGATTGGGGGTCTCTCAGTTCGACTTGAATAGATTTCAATATTTTTTTGTTTTCACTAAATATGTGCAGTTGTTGCAAACAGCTGTTTTCAACCAGCTTGCAGGTGGTTTTCATTATCATTTGTTTGTGATGTAGTAAGCCTTATACAGAATTTAATGATTATTTTTAATATAATTTGTTAATTAAATGGAATTTAATGATTTTAATGATTTGCTAATTTGATTGTTGGTTAAAAGGTTATAAAATTGATCATTGTAGATAAGGATTATTTATTTGAAAACAAAGACGAGAGAGAGAATTTTGGGCGTCAGATAGCAGAAAGCATATCAGTTTGTAACAGCGTTTGTTAAGTGGTGGCCTTTTCGCGGGTCATTTTCGTACAAAAAACATATTCCTTCTTTTTGAGATAAATTACATTCCTGATTTGTCCTCTCTCTCTCCCTCCCTCTCTCTCTCCCTCCCTCTCTCTCGTGGGTTAAATTAACAGTAAATTAGAAGCCCCGTCCATAAATTAAAAAAGTAAATTGATAAACAATTTTAGGAAAACGACTGTTCACTGTGTTCAATTTAGTAAACACAGTAAATCACTTATAACAAAAAGAACAAGAACTTTAAACCTAATAATGTTGGGCTGCCCAGCTTCGAAATCAGAAAGGATCTGACAGCCGACTCCCTCAACCTTGGTACTGTGACCACCCTGTTCTCCGTCCATTTGGGACAAGGGAAACTATCTGGCGCTCGCAAATATAGGCCTAACTGCAAACGCATACACTGACTGAACTATCGGCTGACATATAGCGTACATGAATTTTCTTTTATAATTAAATGAAAAACATTATATATATATATATATATATATATAATATATATATATATATAGATATATATGAGAGAGAGAGAGAGAGAGAGGTGGTTGTCTTTTATTGTACTGACTTCTATTTTAAAATTTGTATTTTTATTCTGAAATTTATTTTTGAAAATCCGCATTTACGCCCTACAAAGTCTTTTTATACAAAACTTTATAGAATGTATGGTTTCACATGGATACATTAGTTTTACCTGACCAACGTTGGGAGGGGATTATTGTTTTTCAAATATTTACTGAACAATTTCATATTAATTTATATACTTTCTTTAATTAAATTCTAATCTAGCTTGTTACTGTTAATTAGCCATTATATATATATATTATATATATATATATATATATATATATATATATATATACCAGCAATAGGTAGCTGGCTAGGAGGGAAGGAGAAAAGAAACCAACTCTCTCCTCCACCAAATCTTGCAAATGGGATGAGAGATGCTATAGAGGGGTCGACTGCAGGTTAATCCTGAAAAGTCATTCATATATATATTATCCACTACACCATGGACCTCGATCAATCAGAAGTCGTAATTCTCCTACATACGAGCAGAAACCAATGCCCTGAGGGGCACTTTCGCATGCCGTACATGTATACATTTTAACTGCAAACAACACACAGTATAATTAATGTAAAGAACGACGCTTGTGTAGAAGAGCGTTCCGTACAAGATGAGGAGGGAGAACGAACAAATGAAAAATGAGGTACCGGAACGCTCTTCTACACAAGCGTCGTTCTTTACATTAATTATACTGTGTGTTGTTTGCAGTTAAAATGTACAGTATATATGTACGGCATGCGAAGGTGCCCCCTCAGGGCATTGGTTTCTGCTCGTATGTAGGATATATATATATAATATATATATATATATATATATATATATTAGTACAGTATGTATTTTCCTAAAAGAGTTCCTTGTTCCATGCACGGTCTGTATGTATCTCATATATATATATATATATATATATACACGGTGAACCAAAAGTAGGTGGACAGTAGGTTGAATACGGTTTGTGTTATATTATATTATAACTATGGTGTTCATTATAACTATGGTGTTTGTGTTTTATTATATTACATATTATAACTAAATTTATTTAAATTTTATTTTGTATTATAGTATACAAAAAAATTAAATATGTATTCTCAAAATAAACGTTATCATTTACTGTCCACCTACATTTGGTTCACCCTATATATAATATATACACACAGGGTGGGCCGTAAGTTTCCATACATAGGAAAATTTAAACGTTTGTTTTTATGTTTCAGATACCCTAAGAATATGCGTTTGTAAGATCTTGTTTACTGATGAAGCAAATTTTTACGTCAATGGAGAGGTTAATCGGCAAAACATACGTTATTGGAGTAATGCTAACCCTAACTGGCTGAGTCCGACGAAGATGCAAGGTGCCGATAAAGTGATGGTGTGGGCTTGGATATGGGGTGACAGAATTATTGGACCAATTTTTGTCAGTGGAAATCTTAATGCCGAAAGGTATCTTAACATGTTGCAAGAAGAGATTTTCCCATCCCTGCTAAACGAGGAACGTAACTTCCCAGTTTACTTCCAGCAAGATGGAGCTCCACCTCATTATGGTCTTCACGTGCGTCGGTATTTGGATCAGCAGTTTCCGGATGCTTGGATTGGTCGGCGTGGTCCTGTGGAGTGGCCTCCCAGATCCCCAGATCTCACCCCCCTTGATTTCTATATTTGGGGGCACTTGAAGGCCATGGTGTATCAGGAAAAGATACGAGACATAAATCATCTAAAAGAACGTATCACCAACGCCATTACAAGCATAACGTCAACTGTGCTAATGCGTGTTCATCAACAGTGGGGAACACGTATTGAAATGTGTTTTCAAAACAATGGCAACCATGTAGAGCATATTATATAAATAAAAATGGTTGTCCATAAAAAAATGTTTATTTTTTCTATGTATGGAAACTTACGGCCCACCCTGTATATATATATAATTATTCATTATGTATAATAATATATACACTATAATATATGAGGGGTCCGGCGTCTTAAGGTACCTAAGCGCCAAAATTAAAATTCGCCAGAAATCGCCTCCAAAGTTCAGCAATATTCTCGCAATAGTATCCCTGTTATTAATTGAACTAGAACATTCATTTTTGGCTATATTAGAGTTCTAAGTATGCTAATGAAGATGTTGATGAGTTTTTGGAATAGATTTTCATATTTTATATTTCATATATATTTTTTTAAATTTTTTTTCTTCTTATTATGCCAAACTTTGGGTGAACTTTTGGCTGGCGATAGAGGTGAAAAAAGTAGTTCGCTTCATAAGGTTTTCAACCATACTTCTAGTGTCGTAAGGTCATTATAACCCAAACCACCCGATATAATAGAGGAAGGGTGAAAATAGTGATATCCATCAAAAACACGTTTTCGCCTGTGGTGGCGCTTAGGTACCTTCAGACGCGCGACTCCTCATATATGGGATGAATTTCACAATTAAACACGTGAAATGAATGAATGATGCAGATTTGATGCACCCATAAGGAAAGAAAAATTATTCCAAGGACTTTCGTGTATTCAGCAGTACATCTCGTCATTCCCTGACCAGGTGTACTGCCGAATACACGAAAGGACTTAGAATAATATTTTATTTTTCCTTGTGGGTTTACACACACACACACACATATATATACAGGGCGTCCCAAAAAAATGTATACACACTTTAAATAATTATAAAGGCAGTGTTTATTAAAATACATTTCATTTTCAAAACGTAATAGAATCTACAGACATTATTTAATTGTTTTGTCAACGCCTGTTTTCAAACTGACGTCCGTTCTGGTCCAGGCACTGCTGATAACGCGAAGCAATGGAATCGCAAACATCACGAAACATTTCGTTTGGTATTTGTGTGCATTCTCGTTCAATGGCTGCTCTCAATTCAGCGACTGTTGCAGGTTTTATAGCGTAGACTTTGTCTTTTAAGTATCCCCATAAAAAAAAGTCTAGCGGTGTGAGGTCTGGTGAACGCGGAGGGTATTCTACGAAACCCTTCGTCCAATCCACATCCACATCGTGCCAAGTACCACTCGCAATACTCCACTCTTCGGTCCGGATCATCATCTTCGTTAATAGCATGGACTAATCTTGGAATGTAACTTTTCCATTGACAGCGCTTCAAAATGCGTTGGACAGACGATTCTGAAATTCCTACCTCACGACTCGCTTGCCGCACAGATTTTCTTGGACTTTGGTGATACGTTTCCAGTACTCTTTCTTGCTTTGTGGGCTTGTCGATGTCCGTGGTCTTCCGGAACGCTTCTTGTGGACATTCTGAACAGTTCCATCGGCTTCAAACTTATCTCTAATTCGAGTGATGGTAAGTCGCGTTGGTGGATCTGTTTGAAACTCCCTCCTAAACTGTCTTTGCACTTCAACTGCGTTTTCACACTTCCAGTAGCATTTTAGAATGAATTTCCTTTGTTCAAAGCTTAGTCTGACTGCCATTATTAATTCTAATGGTTTAACTTGGAAAGAAACATCAATTGAGCTATCAGCTGTTAAAGTGTGTATACATTTTTTTGGGACGCCCTATATATATATATATATATATATATATACAGGGTGGGCGGAAAGTAGCTCCCTATTTTGGATTGGTAAAAAATACGTATATTATCCATTTATTTCAGAAGAAATAATATGAGAAGGTAGGCATACATGGTAGGTTTTCTCTAAAATTCAATGTGGGCTCCAACTCTTTCCACCAGCTTCTGGAGCCGCCCAGGAATGGCGTCCACTGACTTTAGCAGGAACTCCGCGGGATGGAGGACATGACTTCCCGAATTCGGTCCTCCAGTTCTTCCAATGTCTCGGTTTGGTGCGGTAGACTTCTTCCTTTACCCACCCCTAAAGAAAGAAGTCGCACGGTTACCGCTGAAAAACGGCAGAATCGGTTCAGTGTAACGGTGGTGGTGTGGTATGACCTCAGATCAGGTTGTGGGCCCGTTCCTTCTGCGCAACACCATGAATGCTAAGCGGTACCTTGCTATGTTGCGAAACGAGGTCTGGCGGTTGTCAGCACATGGGAGAACATCGACGATCTGATATTTATGCAAGATGGCGCCCCTCCGCACTTCGCTCTTGTTGTCCGTGAGTGGCTGGATGCCCACTTCCCTGGGCGTTGGATGGGTCGTCGTGGTCCACATCAATGGCCAGCCAGGAGCCCGACTTGACACCGTGCGATCTTTCTTTGGGGGTGGGTAAAGGAAGAAGTCTACCGCACCAAACCGAGGACATTGGAAGAACTGGAGGACCGAATTCGGGAAGTCATGTCCTCCATCCCGCCGGAGTTCCTGCTAAAGTCAGTGGACGCCATTCCTGGGCGGCTCCAGAAGCTGGTGGAAAGAGTTGGAGCCCACATTGAATTTTAGGAAAACCTACCATGTATGCTACCTTTTCATATATTTTTTCTGAAATAATGAATAATATACGTATTTTTTTACCAATCCAAATAGGGAGCTACTTCGCCCACCCTGTATATATATATATATATAATATATATAATATATATATATATATATATAATTTCACATATATATAATATATAATATATATTATATTATATATATATATAATATATATAATATATATATATATATATATACACAGCAGTGATGTAGGTCTCGAGATCGGTCTCGGTCTCCAGACCGATCTCGAGACCCAATTTGCAGATCTCGATCTCGGTCTCCGCTAATTAGATCTCGGTCTCGATCTCGGTCTCGACAGACGCGGTCTCGGTTTTTCTCCCGGAGACCTTTCGAGACCGCAATGAAAAATACATGTTATTGGCATACTCATGACGGTGGCTTGGTTGAACAGACAATTCAGAATGTTTATGAAAGTTTGTAAAAGTAAGGGACTCTAGGTATTCACTAATCAGTCACCCTGTTTTGAGTTGCCACGTTTGTCTTGCGGGGGGTGTGTGGGTCTGGATTTTTTTAGGTTAGGTTGGTCTCGATCTCGATCTCGGTTTTTAAGGGTCTCGATCTCGGAAGGTAGATCTCGATCTCGAACCTTTGATCTCGGACTCGATCTTGGTCTCACAGGATCAGGTCTCGGTCTCAGACTTGGTGGTCTCAACTACATCACTGATATACAGTGTGTATATATATATATATATATATATATATATATATATATCCCCCTCGATTAGGTACTCCGGTTTGCCGGGCCGAGGGGGCTCGTACACCTCTTGGGTTGTTGAGGTTTCCTCAACTCCTCGCGGGGTGTGGGCGAAGAGTTACCTAGTTGCGTTTTTTTTTTTTTTTTTCCCTTCCTTTTCTTCCCCCCCCCCTTTTCTTTTCTTTTTGCTCCCCCCTTTTTTTCCGTCTCTCCCGGAAATTCTTTCGTCTTGACTCGGTCCTGTGCCTCTGTCATTCGTAGTATCCCCCCACCCCTCTGTTTGTATTTGCAGTCTTGGGGTCATCGGGTGCACCCGCCGGGGGGCATCGCTCCGTGGCTGAGCCGTGCTCCGGGGATGGTACGGGCGCCCGGACCGCTGCTGCGTCTGGATTGGGTCTTTGCTTGGCCCTTAACGGACAAATCTCCGTAGTGCCAATCTTCTGTTTTTAAAACGACAGTTAGGTTGGGGGGCGGGCTACCCGGGACGTTGGGCCTGCGCCTTGAAGGATGCAGCGGCGGTTGGTGCATCGCCTTGGGTCCGAGGCTGCCTTTTTTGTAAAGCTACTATTTATGGGTTCTATTTCTAAACTTCACTCCCCTCTTGTTGACGACTCTGGCCCGCCCTTGGATTTGGATAAGACTACTACTTCTGGTCGTTCAGCGGCCTCTGCCTCCGCTGGATTGACCTTTAAGCCGTATGGCCCCCTCTCGTCCTCTGCGGCGTCTGGCTCTCGTGGCCGGACTCGTGGTGGCCGTATGGCGGGGTCTTCGCGGCCCCTGTTCTCTCGCCCACTCTCGGTTACCGTTACACATGGACCTGTCTCTGCTGTCAATTTCTGTCCGGTGGACAGGTTCCTTGTTCTCCGCCCTTCCGCTGGCTCCCTTCCGGGCAACTCGGAACGGGTGTTTCAGCGCCTTAAGTCGATAGGGGTTCCCTGTCGTTATGATATCCGCCCTCTGAAGGATGGGTCTCTTCTTTTGAAGTCCCGTTCTTCGGGGGTGACTGGGTCCCTTCTACAGTTGCAGGATGTCTTGGGTTGCAGAGTTTCTGTGACCCCATCCGCAATTGAATAGCTGTCAGGGCACCATTTTCGCTTCCCTTCTGCTGTCAATCCCGGTTGGCGAGTTGCAGGAGGATCTTGCCCCCCAGGGGGTAACGAAGGTCTTCCGCTTTTCGTCGCGCCGGGATGGTGCTCTTACCCCGTCCGCTCGTCTGCTCCTGACCTTTGACTCCCTTGTGCCTCCGACCCAGGTGTTCTGGGGCATGGGTGATCGCCGGTCGTGTGAGTTTTCGGTGCGACCATATGTGCCTGACCCGGTTCGGCCATGTTAGCTCTGCGTGCCGCCGTGAGGGTAAGCTATGTGTCCGCTGCGGTGGGCCTGCGCACCCTACCCCGTGCACGAAGCCCCCGCGGTGCTCGAACTGCTCGGGGGCCCACCCTTCCTCCTCTCGGGACTGCCCCGTTTTCAAGTTTGAATTCGAGGTGCGGTCCTTAAGGACTACCGAATTCCTTAGTGCGCGGGAGGCGCGCGATAGGGTCCGTGACCGGGAGCCGCGGCGGGGGTTGTCCTACGCTGCGGCTCTTGGCCCTGGAGGGTCCTCGGGCCCCTCCCGTGCTACCCCGGCGTCTACCGGAGTGGTGCCCCCCCTGGAAGTTCCGGGGGTTGGTGGTCCTCCTGGCGCCGCGGGTCCTTCTTGTTCCTCTGCCTCACTTTCAGACATCCCATCTGATTTCCTGCCTTCAAGTGCCCCTTCTCCCTCTCCGGCCTTGGGGTCTGGATCCTTGCCTACTCGTCTCTTGGGTGGGGAGGGTGATGCCCCGAAGGGGAGGAGGAAGCGTCGCCGTGGTCGGAGTCGGAGTCCTTCCGACCCGATCCTGACTGCTGCTCGCCCTGCTTCCCCTTCTTTACCGGAGGGGAAGCGGCGCGCTGCCCCTGATCCGCTCGGGACTCCCCTCTCTATACTGAGGGCTGGTGAGGCGTCACCTCCCGGTGCCCCGACCAGTGTCCGGGTGTCGGTCGAGGTACACCGCCCCATGACACCCTCGATTACTGACTCTGTTCCCATGATAGACCCGGTTGAGAGGAGCCTGGCCCTCCTTCATGGAGTCTCTCTCCCTTCGGCTCCTGCTGAGTGGTCGGGTCTCTCTCCTGGATCTACCTCTCCCACCTGTGGTCGACCTTTCCTCCCACCCCCGTCAGTGCTTGTCTGGTTTGACGAGCCCTCGAACAACTGGTTCCCCCCAGTCCCCCTCTGGTGGGGAGTTGGGGGTTTCGGCTGGGCCCGTCTCGTCGTCTCTCCCTCCGCCTGGGGAGCCCCCCTCTGAACTCCCTGTTCTACTCTCCACTTCTCGTTCTACTACGGGTGAAGCAGCTGCGGGGTCGGTGGCCCCTACCCCCCCAGTTCGGGGTGAGTCGGGGAAGCCGATTCCGTCCCTGGTTACGGACCGTTGAGTTTGCTGCTCAGCTTGGTCCGTGGCTATTTCGCTGTTTTCTCTGCCTCTTATAATGCCGCTTCCCCTTACAGTTCCATTTTGCAATGGAACTGTAGGGGGCTTTTAGCTAACTGGGAGAACCTTGCCTCTCTGCTGGAGAGCGAGCGGCCTTCCTGTGTTTGTCTCCAGGAGACTATCCTGGCTGCGCGGGGACTCCCTCGTCTCTCTGGCTATGTTGGTTTCCCTTGCACCCCGGATGAGCACACACGCCGGCGGGTGCGGCGATTTACGTGCATCATTCGTTCCCATCGCGAGGTGTGCCTCTTCGCACTTCCTTGCAGGCTGTGGCTGTGCGGCTCTTTTTAGATCGCCAGTACACTGCCTGCTCGATTTATATTCCTCCTCATGACCCTCCTTCTCGCGACGCGGTTCGCGAATTGGTGTTGCAACTGCCTCGACCGTTTCTCCTCCTCGGGAACTTTAACAGTCGCGACCCGGCTTGGGGAGATGTCCGGTCGACTAATGTTGCTGGTATGTTGCTCTCCTTAATGGAGGACCTTTCCTTCGCGTGCCTCAATTCCGGCGAACCTACCTATTTCCACGAGCCCACGGGTTCATCTACCTGTATCGATCTCTCCTTGGTGTCCCTCGATGCCTTACTCGATTTTTCGTGGAAGGTGTTGGGGGACTCTTATGGCAGTGATCATTACCCAGTCTGTCTTGAGCCGGTCGGACCGCAGCCGGGCGTCTCGTCTCGACCGAGGTGGTGCCTTGCGCGGGCTGACTGGCCATCTTTCAGAGCTCGTTCCTTCATTGTCCGTTCGGTATTGAGCTTTGGCTCGGTGGATGAGAGCTTGGAGTTCTTCGAGCGGGTGGTGATGGGCGTCGCGGGGGACTGTATTCCTCGATCTTCCGGTAACCTGCGGACTCGTAGCGTCCCGTGGTGGACTCCAGCATGTCACCAGGCGGTGTGCGAGAGGAAGAGGGCAACGCGCCGCTTCCACCGCACCCGGCGCGCGGACCACTTGATTGAGATGCGGCGGGCGAAGACTTTCGCCCGCCGGACTCTCAAGTTGGCCCGTCGGGCCTCTTGGCGTGCTTTTGTGTCCGGCATCTCCTCATCTACCCCTTCTGCTGCTGTGTGGCGGAAGGTACGTAGTATCGAGGGGAAGCCGGTCCCTGCTAGTCGCCCTGTCCTTCGGGTCGGGGACGGCTTCCTTTCGGATCCTGCTGCTGTGGCTGATCGGCTGGCCGGTGCTTTTGCTGCGGTTTCCCGTTCGCCTTCAGCTGCGGATCGTCCTTTATCGGAGGTCACGTTCCCGCCCCCTGGGAACGAGCCCTATAACCGTCTCTTTACGATGCGGGAACTTCGGGCTGCCTTGGCAACCCGTCGTTCTTCCGCCCCTGGCCCTGATGACATTCCGTATGACTTTATTTGGAATCTGCACCCGATGGCCCTGCACTTCTTGCTGGATCTTTTCAACCGGGTGTGGGTTGAGGGGTCGTTCCCTTCCCGTTGGAGGGAGGCGATTGTGGTCCCGATACCTAAGCCGTGGAAGGATCCGGCGGAGGTGGCGAGCTATCGGCCTATTGCCTTGACGAGCTGCTTATGCAAGCTCCTTGAGAAGATGGTGGCCGTCCGACTTTCCTTTACACTGGAGTCGCTTGGGTTATACCCCCCGACCCAGTATGGCTTTCGTCGATTTCGGGGTACTCTGGACCCCCTTCTCCTCCTTGGCCATGATGTACGGGAGGCATTTTCCCGCCGGAATCTTGTTCTGGCCGTCTTTTTCGACGTCCAAAAGGCCTATGACACAACCCGTCGGGGAGTTGTCATGGACCGTTTGAAGTCTCTTGGTTTTGTGGGCTTTTTGCCCACGTTTCTTCGCAACTTCCTCTGCCGTCGCACTTTCCGCGTCCGTAATGGGGCGGCCCTATCTGACTTGTATGTTCAGGAGGAGGGGGTGCCCCAGGGGTGTGTTTTAAGCGTCTCCTGCTTCAACCTGGTTATGTCTGCGCTACCGGGAGCTCTTCCGCCCTCGGTGCGCTGTTCCATCTACGCGGATCATCTGGCTGTCTATGCCGCGGGGACGAGTCCCCCCCTCGTGGAGAGGCAAGTCCAACTCGCGGTCAATCGGGTTGAACGCTGGGCGTCGTCGGTGGGCCTTACGTTGTCTTCCCCGAAGACTTTGTGTGTGGCCTTCCTTCCGCCGAGGAGACGGGGATCCGGCGCCATCCCGGCCTTTAACCTTACACTCGGGGGTCAGCCTCTGGCCCTCGTTCCATCAGTACTCTTCTTGGGTATGGTTTTCGACAGCCGTTTGAGCTGGGTTTCCCACCTTCGCCGGCTGCGCGAGTCCGCGAGACGTACCCTGGATTTGCTGGGGCATCTGTCGCATACTACATGGGGCGCGGATAGGCGGACGCTCCTCCGTTTGTACGTGTCCTTGGTACAGTCCAAATTAGACTGGGAGTGTGGTGTATGGCTCCGCCTCCCGCACGGCCCTTCGGATACTGGATCCGGTCCTCTCTAGAGGACTGCGCATGTCATCTGGCGCCTTCCGCTCCTCTCCGGTTGATAGTCTGCAGGTTGAGTGCGACATCCCTCCCTTGGAGGATCGGAGGTCGTTCTCATTGCTAAGCACTATCTCCGGATCCTCCGTCTTCCCACCTCTCCTCTGTTCCAGGTGGTTGAGAGGGCGTTCTGCCGGGATGGGGGTTGGTATTTCACCGACACGGTGACCTCCCTCCTCGATGGTATGGGCACTCCTCCTCCATCCGTTATACCGGTCTCTTTCAGGGGTGTTGCACCTTGGGAGAGCACCCCTGTTGCGTGCTGTAGGGCGTTGCGCCCCGTTCGCAGGGCCGATTCTGACTCTGCCTTACTTTGGTCTGTTCCTTCAGCATGCAGCGTGTCACTCTGCATGTGTTGCGGTCTTCACAGATGGCTCGAGGTCGTCGGGGGGCGTTGGGGCCGCGGCTGTTACCCAGTCGTTTGCCCTTGCTCCCCGATGTACCCGTCTCCCTGATGAGGCTTCCGTTTTCACGGCAGAGCTATATGCCATTCTGAACGCTCTGGAGGTGGTGCGGGAGCATCCGGATGGGTCGTTTGTCATCTATTTGGACTCCCGCAGTGCCCTGGATGGCCTGGAGTGTTTTGACCCTGTCCACCCACTGGTCCGACGAATCCAGCTACTGTACCATACTCTTGTCGCTTTCGGTGGCAAGGTGGTGGTGTTTTGCTGGGTCCCAGCACATGTTAACGTGGCTGGAAATGAGGCTGCCGATCGAGCTGCCCGTTCCGCGTGCCGACTGCAGGTTTCACCCGTGTCCCTCCCTTTTTCCGATTATATCCCTGGCTTCCGTAGGTTTTTGCGCTCCCGGTGGCAGAGTCGCTGGGATGGCGCTACGGATAACAAACTTTGCAAGATTAAACCCAAGTTGGGATGTTGGGCCACTTCCTTCCATCGGTCGCGCCATAAGGAGGTGGCTCTGGCCCGCCTCCGTATTGGCCACACCCACCTGACCCATGGCTATGTGATGACCGGGGATCGGGTGCCCCGATGTCCCAATTGTGACGTCCTACTTACAGTTGCCCACCTCCTGGTGGAGTGTCCGCTTTACTCTGCGCTGCGCGCAGAGTATTTCCCTTTTTGGAGAGCGTCGGGCCTTGTGATAGGCTTGGCGCTCTTCTGTCTGAAGGTCCCTACTTTTCGATGACCGGGTTGTTCTCATTCCTCTTTCGCTCCCGACTTCTTTACCGGCTGTGACTCCGCTATGATCTTTCTGCTTTCCCCCCACCTCCTCCTCCTCCCCCGTCTATTGTTCTTTCCATTAGTTGTTCCATACTCTTCGTCCTGAGTTCGCTCTGCTATCCACCTTTCTTTTGGTGGCCATGAGCGGTCATACTTTGAAACAAAAAAAAAAATAATATATATATATATATATATATATATGTGTGTGTGTGTAAATCTGTAATTGGCAGACCAAATATGTCCGAACAGTCTACGTTCATTGATCCCGAATGAGCCTAAATAATAATAAGGGAATCTCTCCTGTTATTTTGCAAATAAATCAATAAAGGTCCGTTTGTTGCCTTGCCAAAGATTACTCCAGGAAATAGTAACCAATTTATGCCATCTTCCTTTAACTCAAAATGTGTAACATGATTTTACTCTTAAGTGAAGTGAAGATACTAAGGGTCGGGGATTCGAATACCGATGATGCTCGTAATAATATGTACGAGTTAGGGCAATGAACCTCATTAATTGGCCTCAAAACCGATTATTATTATTAACAACAATTTATACATGCGACGAAATTTAGTCCACAAATTCCACAGGCTGTCCATAAAGTTCACTACCACAGGCAGTTCAGTGACAACACTGTTTATTCTTATGATACTGGATTGTATGAACATCCCGTCTATACAGTAATATTAATGTTACGTATACTTCTTTTATACAATTTAGATTTAATCTTATTCTTCAAATACTGCCTCGTTGTGGTACGAAAGAGAACGGGATAATTTTCTTCAATAGAACAACGACCTTCAAATTATACCATTTTTTAAATAAAAAGTTTATTACAAAGGCTGACCAAGAATCAACGTACGTCAAACAAACGGACGGGCTACGTCATCGCCAATGTCGCAACACCGCATTCCGTCGATCAACGAAGTTAAGCGACATTGGGTCTGGAGAGTAGTTGGATGGGAGGCTGGGAGCCCGTCCTCCGCGTCCAGATTATGTAATGACTGTAGATGTTGTGAAGGTGGTTAAACAACCAACGAAACAGGTACTTTTTTCATTTAGATTTTTTTTTTTCCCACAAATTATATTTCAGATTTTTTGAAGCTGATAACGTAGACAAAAAGTTATTAAATTTACTAAAACTCAAGCGACACCAATCAGCACATATTAAGCATTTCGGGAACTTCTCCGTAGACTTTCTTGTATTCATAGGTTTTTATTTTACTTTTTGGAATCTTATATGGGACCCTTTTTTGGGGATGTCGAAATTAATTTTTGCGGAAGTAGGGTTAATTTTATCTTACTTTTCCTATAACTTTTATTGATACAGAATAGGCGAACATCCAATATTAATAAATAAAAACTGATGAGTACTTAATTCCTTACAATTAGGAAAAAAAATTTGTATTAAGCACTTAAACCAGTGGTTCGCAGCCTTTGCGAAGCCACCAAGCAAAGCTTTTAAATTCATATTTGTTGTTCTAATAAGCTCATTTTGCATTATATTACAATTGCTACAAATGAGTTAATACTCAAGTTTGCCTGTCATTCAGTCTTTTTCCCCTAGCGCCCCCCTAAACTTTACAAACGCCCACTCGAGGGTAGTACCGTCCCCCGCTGGGAACCACCGATTTAAACTATAGTCACTATAGGGTATATACAAAAAATAAAGAATCATAGTACTGATGAAGATTACTTTACTCGTATTTTAGGTTTATAGATTAAGCAATTCTGTTGCGTCATTATCGCATGATAATTAAAATAGTTCTGTGACATCATTACCAAATGCATGATCAATCCAATTGTCAGTGACTGACGTGAAAGTCAACTGAATCGATCATTTATTTCGAGAATTGATCACGTGCCCGCATTTTCGGAATTAGATAATGCAATACGCACGCAGAATGGTATATGATAATCATTTCTACTCCCCAGCCAGGTTATAAAGGTGATAAATCAATAACAGATTCTTAATTATGTTTTAGAGATTTCATCGGGAAAGTTTATTAATTCTGCAAGTGGATAATTTGAAATAATGAATCGGATATAAGGCTTAGTACAGTATTAGGTTGATGTGTAGAGTGGCCACAAAGTTCCTTTGCAGTGACATTACAGCATATTTGCGTGTTACCCTTGTTTTTCGTGCAAAGGAACTTTGTGGCCACCCTAGACAGAAAATGGCAAGATATTTCGGTTCAGACTCGTGGGTCCAGAAATTTTTACAGAAGAGGATTAAATTCCCGTTATGGCGATGTTAAACGTAACTATTCCAGGGTGAGTACACTCGATGTCGCACTTTCGTTTTCAGTAGTGAAGGTAAATAAATAAAATGGCATAAAGTCAAAACGATTACACGCCAATGCAACTGAAAACAAGTTGTTTTTTTTCACATTTTTTACGATTGGAAAACAGATTTTACATGTTATGGTGGAAATACACATGGTTACAGAGGAAAACTAGTTTTACAAGCCATTATGGTGGTTTTACACGTCGCTTCTGAGAAAAACGAATTCCACACGTCATTATAGCGAAAATGGGTTTTATATGTCATTGTTATGGAAGAAGAGTTTTATATGTTTTATTTGGGCTGAAAAGTCATGTTACAAGCCATATTATGATTGAAAAATGAGTTTTACGAGCCATGTTATGGTAGAAAATGAGTTTTACGAGTCATTATTGTGGAAAGTTTTACGCAAGATCGTAAGCCTGTAAGAGAGAAATTGATAAAATAACTTTTTGAGTGTATAAGCACGGCCGAAATGAAGAATTAAACTGAAGATAAATATCACAGAAAACGATTCTAATCTTTCTCTTTTGTAATAAAAGATAAATATTGACGGAAATATTTCACGAGTGTGTCAAACGCAGGTTTTTAATAAAAAGGTATCAAAGAATAAAATTTAATGAATATCAGGGGCGTACACAGCATTTCTTAAAGGGGGGGGGGGGACACACACAATATATATATTTTTATTATTTTTTGTGTGTGTGTGTGTGTGTGTGTGTGTGAGCTCAAAATTGATGATAATTGATTTGGAATCAAAATGAATTGCATCTTAGAAAGCTTCAATTGTATTTGATTTCCAATTTATGGGCAAAGAATTAAATTTGCACAAATTAATCGTACGTATAAAGATTAAAGACGTGTATAAACGTTCCTAAGCCAGCCAAAATTGCTTTTGAGTTTTGACTTTTGAGTTAATAACACGTCCTGGTAACCATGAAATAACTGAAATTCCATATGACAAAAAATTTTTTTGTGGTGAATGTTGCAAAGTCATCGATTTTTTAAAATATCTTTAATGAGAGTAGTAATCATTTTTACAATGGGGGGCCTATACCCCCTGTGCTCACACCCTTATGTACGCCACTGGTTAATATCCTATATACTGTAAAATGTTAATCGATGCAAATTCCTTCAAATTTTAGATAGAATCGAAATAGGTTCAATAATACAATATACAGTAAATTATAAACGCGTAATACTTATGTCTTTGGTGTAAATTATATCAAATTTGTGCGTGGTACAGCATTCACAGACACTTAGAAAAATTATTTTCAGATTGTTCTCAGCACAGTCAGGATGACAAACAAACACTTTATTTCAGACTCAACAGATACAAACATTGTTTGACTTTGCATTAATGTAAAATTCAAATGTTGAATTGTAAATTTAGAGTTGCTACAATAGGCCATTAATGAATGCTATACAGCATTCACTTGTTATTAATACAAAACCATTAAAACTGAATACCAAATTCATTTTGGGTGCTCTTCCAATATGTGCTCTACCTTAAAATTTACATTCCAATACGTGATCTACCTTAGATTATTCGGATTAGCAGCAGGTACGTTAGTTAGCCTTATAAGGCTAACTAACGAAAATATAACGACTTAACCTAACCAATCGTCAAGGGCGTATAGTTGACCTAACGATTGGTTAGGTTAAGTCATGATATTTTCGTTAGTTAGCCTTATAAGGCTAGTTTCACGGTAGAGCACGTATTGGAATATGGTAGATCACAGTTTCGCGGTAGAGCACATATTGGAAGAGCACCTTCATTTTGTTCTCGGAAACTATTCTTGGAATTATTGGAGCTTTAAGTGAAGATATCAGGGTAAAACAGAGTTAGCGCACAGGAACAGTTATAGGCTATAGAAGTATACTGTAAATCAGTGTTTTCCAAATTTAACTTTATGTTACGACCACCCCGTAACTCCCCAAAGGTAATTATTAGTTTTTACACCCAGTCTGTTTTTATGATGAGAAACTTTTCTGGTCAATTTTGATGTGTTTTGCACGAATCTGCCATCCGTTTCCTGCGCAAATTGGGTAGTTTTCGAGATATCGTAATCTCGAAAACTACGCATTTACACAGGAAACGGATAGCAGTTTCGTACAAAACACTTCAAAATTAACCAGAAAAGTTTGCTCTCATCATTTTCATTTAAACTAACGAAAACATCATGCCTTAACCTAACCAATCATCAAGGGTGTACAGTTGACCTAACCGGGCATTCAGTTGACCTAACCGGGCATTCAATTAACCTAACGGTTAGTATTGGTTATTTCACTTAAATATCTTCTGATCTTTTCGTATTAGGCACTCACTGTCACATTTCGGGGAAGTTAAGGATGAGAGAATAACGCCGTAATTGATAAAAACATCCAATTCTTTGTCTTCATCTAGGGCACATGACGAATCAAGTTCTCAAAGTCAAAATCACACGAATGGCACGTCATAATTCTATCACAAACACCACTTAACTGAATCCAATTAAAAAAAAAAAAATAGCCAGAATAAAACCCAACCAACTAATTAAGTCGCAGAGTAGCGAAAAAATAGCCCAATCAGGAAAAATATTTTATGAAAAAAGTACATCATAACCAAAACAGGAAATATATTTTATTAAAAAAAAGTACATTTGAACAAACTTGCACAACATAAGATATATACATATACTGTATTTTCTTAGTTTTAAATGGCAATTCAATATATTGTACTGTTTTAACCGCGCGTGAGCAGGTGAAAAGACGAATATTAACCCTCCCCAAAATTATGGTTGCGCCCCCTTCCCATTAATTATATTATCAATGATTCAACTAACTAAAATGGCATGTACAATTATTCATACTTGTATTCTTAATCAGATTTTTGGAGGTAACCAAAAAAAGCACATGTGTAAAGCAAATGAACATAATATTGTTAAACAAAACACTCGCTTTCATCAATGTGATGTGTGAACTTGTTTCTCCGCACAAACTTTCCAGAATCGCGGAGTCATTGATGAAATAGCGATTCTTAGTTCTTTTTCAATAATTAACCGAGATCGGTACTTTGTTTTCATGAGAGGAATAGCAGAAAATCCCGTTTCACATAAGTAGGATGTGACAAAAGGGAGAAGAATGTTCATAGCCTTGTCTGACGAGACTGGGTATTCTTTTTTTTATATTCAACCAAAACAGAGCCAGATTTCCTGGATCAAATGCTTGTCTAAGCAAACCATCACTCGATAAATCTATGAGTTGTTCTTTCTCAGAAATTGTGTCCAAAGTCAGCCTCAGCTGACTGACACGAAAACTCAAACGCTGCTGGTCTTAAACAGTTGACTGTGTTCTACCACTCTCACGCGGCGTTGACTTAAGTATCCCGTGAGGCTGCGCCTCCCTAGCCAACAGTACGCGTCCCCCGTAGGGGGCGCGCCCCACAGTTTGGAAACCACTGCTGTAATCGATGAATCGGTACCGAATTTAAATTCTGTACGGATTCATCGACTTCTTGTACCTGGTATTCCATACATTAAAACCAAGCTCACCCTCTCTTCTATTGTTAATTTCGCAGCCATCCCCTACCTAAAAGAAAAAAATATAGTCAACACTGAAAATTCCTACGATGCACGACTTTTGCACGACCCTGTATATATATATATATATATATATATATATATATATATATATAGCTTAACTAAAATGACACGCACGAAACAGTGCTTTGAAATATTTGGTACTTTTGCATTATTATCCTCCCAACACTAATTTTTTTTATAACGGCTAACGCCTACGGCGGGCTGTTTTTACCGTAACCTAACCTAACACCAACACTAATTTTTTTTATAATGGAAGGAAAATAAAGTACCATAACCAAAACCAAACCAACATTATATAAAAAAATTAGTGTTGGGAGGATAATGCAAAAGAACCAAATATTTCTTGGTTTAAGTTTTACTCTTTAGTTTGTTTTAACATTTCTGTTCATATATGAAAGTAGAAAAGGATAAAAATAATTCAGTTCCTTTCTCTATTGCTTCCAATCACAAGTATACAACTATTGTTGGTAAAATTCCAGAATACAGATGCAGTTCAGAGATTAGTCCATCATACTTAAACAACCTAATCTACATTCTACAGCCTAGCCTAGCCTAACGTATTACTAAGCTATTATGAACTCTCTCTGGATTTTGGAATTTTGGCCTATTTTCATATCATCATTATTTATTATATCATTATCATCGTCTAATATACTATTGAGCTAAAATGTGTCTGTGTGTGTGTGTCCGCTTTTTTCGGAACGTGCACAGCCTAAACGGCACATCGGAAAATTCTGCAACCACCACCAACTGATAGCCCATGAGCTGACGATGTGCTCTGTCAAGTTTCCCTGTCCTAGGTCACCGGTTACTGGGTCCGAAGGCCCCAGCACCACGATAAAATTACAGAAAAGAACGCAGCCGTGAAAATCTTGAGCTTCACATTTATACTGTGACATATATATATATACAGGGTGGGGCACGGGAACCAAGTGTTTTTGGAATAATCAGGAAAATGATATTTATTTTTGTAAAGAAAATATATTGGTAGAACAACATTCGTAAGAACATAGCATTTCATGTCATAATAATCATGTACCGAAAATTATATCTGGCATATGATGTCCTTGGCCGTCGACGCATTGTTGAAGGCGTTTACGAAAATTGGCCTCCACTCTTCCCAGCAGGTCTCTGTTGATTTGGATGATTTGTTGACGGATCGCTTCCTTCAATGCATCTAATGTACGGGGCTTGTCCTCGTAGACACGTGACTTGAGGTACCCCCATAGAAAGAAGTCACATGTGGACAAGTCAGGGGACCGAGGGGGCCATGCAATGTCACCAAATCTCGAAATGAGATGGTTGGGAAACAGGGGGCGAAGAACAGCCATTGACGCTCTGGCGGTGTGTGGCGTGGCCCCATCTTGCTGAAACCACAAATGTCGACGAGCAATACGCCTTCTTCGTAACTCAGGGATGAAAAAGGTGTTCACCATCTCAATGTAACGCCCAGATGTTATGGTAACGGTAACCCCATTTTGTTCGAAGAAATAGGGACCGATGACGCCAAACTTTCCCACCGCGCACCAAACTGTAACCTTAGGGCTATGCAGCGGTTTTTCATGGAGTTGTCGCGGATTTTCAGCAGCCCAATACCGACAGTTTTGATTGTTGACGGCCCCATTAAGGTGGAAATGGGCTTCATCACTCATTACCACCATCATGTTTTCATTCTGCTCATAAAGTGCAAGCATTTCCTGTGCAAAATTCAGTCGTTGGGGGCAATCGTTTACATTCAATTCCTGCACCATCGCTAACTTGTATGGGTGAAAATGTAATTCTTCATGCAAAATCCGTCTAACAGTACGATTGCTGATTCCGAGTGCAGCTGAATGTCTCCGAGCAGAGCGGCCTGGGCTTTGCAACATCGCTTGTCTGACCCTTTCAACGTTCTCTGGAGTACGCACAGTGCGTTGCGGCCCCTTCGGTTTTGTTTTCATTATTGAGCCTCCTGTTCGAAGATTGTTAACCCAACGTAAGATTGTGTCACGAGCGGGAACAGAGTCATTTCGATGAATGTTGAATCTGCGGCGAAACACACGCTGAACTGCTGTCACTGACTCGCCACTCCTAACAAAATGATCATACGCGAACATGCGGTGTTCTAACGTCCACTGCTCCATGATGGCACCTGAAAGATAAAGGTGAGTGTTAGTTAAAGTTAAATGCTATGAACCCAGGAATGAAATGCTACCTACCGCACGCCCCTCCCATTCCTAATGGCCGATTACTAGCTATTCAAAAAACACTTGATTCCCGTGCCCCACCCTATATATATATATATATATACTGCTACCCGCCCGGAGGGCTTTTTTACTTTTGTGTGTGGGGGTAATGGGGGTGGGGGTGGGAGGGTAATGGAGTAGAGGGGTGGGGGTAATGGGGGTAATGGCGTCTTTTTAAAATTTTGTAGCTTAGCCACTTCTTCCTATGAGGGCCTCATATAATACAGGGTGTACATAAAGTCAGGATCTATTTTAGTGAAGCACTTGGAAATTATATGGAATTCAATCATAAAATGATAAAGTAGTAACATTTATTAAATAATTAAGAGTAGGATTCGACGTGACGCCCATCAGTATCCCTGCACAGCTCAAATCGTTCCGCAGCATTTCTAAAAACATTCTGGAGCATTTGCGGGGTTATGTTATCTGCAGCAGTTCGTATACGTGTACGTAAGTTTTCAAGACTCGTAATCTTCGTCTGATAGACGTGCGATTTGATAAAGCCCCATGCAAAGAAATCTAAAGGGGTTAAATCTGGTGATTTCGCTGGCCAAGGTCTGTTGCTTCCGCGTCCGATCCAGCGATTTGGAAAACGTCCATTTAGATAATCCTGAACAATTTTGGCATAGTGAGTAGTGACAAGGAGCACCATCATGTTGATAGACGACGGTACTAACAATCCTATCCCCGTCGTCTATCAACATGATGGGCTCCTTGTCACTATGCCAAAATTGTTCAGGATTATCTAAATGGACGTTTTCCAAATCGCTGGATCGGACGCGGAAGCAACAAAAGACCTTGGCCAGCAGATCACCAGATTTAACCCCTTTAGATTTCTTTGCATGGGCTTTATCAAATCGCACGTCTATCAGACGAAGATTACGAGTCTTGAAAACTTACGTACACGTATACGAACTGCTGCAGATAACATAACCCCGCAAATGCTCCAGAATGTGTTTAGAAATGCTGCGGAACGATTTGAGCTGTGCAGGGATACTGATGGGCGTCACGTCGAATCCTACTCTTAATTATTTAATAAATGTTACTACTTTATCATTTTATGATTGAATTCCATATAATTTCCAAGTGCTTCAC
Source organism: Bathynomus jamesi (assembly GCA_023014485.1). Taxonomy (NCBI): domain Eukaryota; kingdom Metazoa; phylum Arthropoda; class Malacostraca; order Isopoda; family Cirolanidae; genus Bathynomus; species Bathynomus jamesi. The sequence goes on from JAJOZX010003637.1 coordinate 332,673, forward strand.
AAAAATAGATCCTGACTTTATGTACACCCTGTATAATAAAAAAAGTACATGAAAAAGTGAAAAAAAATGTCTTGTTTTTTCTTTACATTTGTGATTGATTGGATAGCCGAAAGGACAAAATTTAATTGGGATATTAAGCTCCATTCTTTCATCGATTTGCAGTTACGATTCATTACAATATTTGTAATTATTATATTACCGATATTTTATAAAGTATTGGTGGTTACGATTGTACCATCCAGTGATATGCCATATATATGAGATATATGTGATATGCCATACTTTTGTCGCTTAGCCACTTCTTCCTATGAGGGCTTCATATAATATAATTTTAAATCCACAACCAATAAAAAAAATGTAGTGAAAAAAAATCCGGAGGGCGATAGCGAGCTACCACTTGTAATACACTAAAATTCTGTCTGTCTGTCCTACGCATGCGCAGATGCGACTATCGTAGAAATTCTAAGCGTTGTATCGCACTTGGCTTCATTCGTTCTCTCAAAAAATAATGTGTATAAAATAGTTGTTAAAATAATTTAGGCGAAGTTACTGAAGGCAGCTTTTTATAAAAATTTATAGGAACGCAGCAATTTTAACTTTAACTGGGTCGGAAGGCCGCAGCACCGCGATAAAACTATAGAAAAGAACGCAGCCATGAAAATCTTGGGCTTCACATTGTGTCAAGATTTGTGAAGCTTAAGATTTTCATGACTATAGTTTTATTTGAAAATCAAGTTGGTGAATAAATTTAGAAAGAATGTAGCCATCAAAATTTTTAGTTACGCATCGGAAGCCATGATAAGTAAAAAAAAATGTGACAAGTTGTATTTGAAATTTAACTACTACTTGAGCTTCAAGTAAAATCCGTGACGCTGCATTTAAAATTTAAGTGATTCGTGAGCTAATTGTAAATGTTAAACTCTAACTTGCTTAGAGAATATTCCGCCCGTAGGACGGGTAAACCCCCAATTAAAAAAGCCAGCCAATTACAATTCACAGTTAAACAATCTGGCCTCTCTCACTAATGTCACCTTAGGAGGAGACTTCAACGCCAAAGACACTAGTTGGTACCTGCACAACCAAAACAACACCAGAGGCGCCAACATAGCCACACAACTAAACAGCCTCTTCATTCTTAACAATACAGAAGAACATACACACATACCACATCAAGCAGGATACTCAAACTCCTCCCCAGACATAACGTTCTGTTCCCCCTCACTAGCAACACATACACAATGGAGAACAGAAAAACAACTGTCATCAGACCACCTGCCCATCATCATTACAACACATTCTACACTCTGCCCCAACAGCCTTAGGCACACTTACAGAAATTACAAGAAAGCTGATTGGGAACAGTTCAAAATACAGACTGAGGAACAATTCACAACATTAAACAGCACACCCATCATAAAAATCAATACAACACTCAAGACATTTAATCAGATCATCAATAATGCAAACAAATACATACCCAAGGGCAACATTAGGAAATACATCCCAAATTACACTAGAGAAATAGCCCACCTCATAAGGCAACGTAACAACCTCAAATATAACAAACAAACACCACACACAGAAGCCATAAAACAGCAGATACAACAGCTCAACACAGAAATAAACAACAAACTCAAAGAAAAACAAACAGAAACATTCAGGGAATTCATAACAACACTAAACCACTCCACAGATACATCCAGGCTATACAAGACTATAAACAGCATTACCCACTCTAACAGCGGCATTCACACCTCACACGCGGCTATCTGTCGCAGCCAAAATAATATCCTAACATACACACAACAAGCTAACATTCTAGTTAATCACTACGCAAAGATAAGTCACTTAAACAGAGACAACAACCAGAAACATGCAGACAGACAAACAGCCAGACAAAAGAAAACCTACAGACTCGACACAACCATTACACCCTTCAATACAGACCAGACCACCAAGATCATCAAAAACATTAAGAATTCGAAGGCTACTGGACCAGACAACATATCTAACATACACCTTAAACACTTGGGCCCACAAGGAATACTAGCTCTCACAAATATCAGCACATATTCATACCAACACTGTATTATTCCTGACATATGGAAACAAGGTAAAATTATTACACTACTCAAACCAAACAAAAATCCAACAGAACCAGCTTCCTATAGATCCATTACTTTACTATGCACACCTTCCAAAGTAACAGAAAGACTAATCTTACAAATCACCAACCCACACATTCCACTATCGCCTACTCAACATGGATTCAGACCTCACCACTCAACCACGACATTACTCACTAACCTCACGCAGCACATCATGGATGGTATCAACTCCAGACGACCAGCTCAACGTACACTATTAGCAACAATAGACATTAGTAAAGCATTTGATGCTATCCCACGCTTCCCTCTCATAAACAAAATACTCAACACAAACCTGCACAATAACACCAAAAGGTGGCTGAGCAACTATCTTTCAGGAAGATACTCACATGTCACATTTAATGGCAAGTCATCCAAAAACAAGCTTTTTCCGAACGGGGTCCCTCAAGGCTCTGTTCTCTCACCAACACACTTCAACTTATACATGCATGACATTCCAACACCTATAGATAACAAGCTTACATTATCATCATATGCAGATGACATCACTCTAACATCCACCCACAACAACATCGACACCGCTACAAATAACCTACAAACATACATAAACAGTATACAAGACTGGCTCACACACAATAGACTCAAAGTAGCGCCCACAAAATCAACCATCACCTTGCTTACAAGCAACACAAAAGAACACCAGGTAATTCCACAGCTTACACTAAACAACATCAACATTCCACACACTCACAGGACCAAAATACTTGGGGTCACATAGAACACATCATTATCTTTTGCAAACCACATTCAGGATATTAAAAACAAATGTACGTCAAGACTTAACACGCTTAGGGTACTAACAGGCACAAACTTTGGACACCAGCAGGAAACAACATCACTCATATACAAACAATATATTCGCTCAGTTATGGACTATGCTAGCCCATGCTGGGCACCCATTATCTCAAACACACACATAAACACCTTACAGACAATACAAAACAACGCACTTCGTATCATTACAGGATGCACTCAAAGAACACCAATAGAACACCTGCACACACAAACAAAAATACTGAAAGGGAACATTTAGACATGAAGGGAACGCAATTCATGGCAGCAGCGACAACTAACCCACAACACCCTTGCCACTACATGTACAATCATGCACCAACACCTCGCACCATTAAGGTAACACCAGAGAGACATTATAACCAAATACTCCATTCCATACCACGCCCCACAGACATCACACAGTACAGAAAACATACACACACACCTAACCCACAAAGCACTGACACGACTCGGTCCGAATGCGGTCCTAGGTGCGAAGCCGCCACCCATTAACAGGTCAGAGATCAGCCTGAGCAGATCGGATCGAGTTAACTTAGCACGATTCCGATGTGGACATCACCCCAACTTACTAACATATAAACACAGACTAGACAACTCCATAGACGACACCTGCCACCTGTGCCACGACACACCACAAACAATTGAACACATTATGACAGACTGTACCGCTCTAGCACAACAACGAACACAACACAACATCACTAGTGCGCTGAACCTCTGGTCCACTCCGAAGAGGGCGATCGGTTACCTGCGTGCCGCCGGCTTGCTCGATCAGGGTGGGCTGATCGGCTAAACAACAACAACCCCCAATTACTGTCGGTTCAATTATTTGGTCAATAAAACTATAAAAACGAACGCAGTCATGAAAATCTTGAGCTTCACATTGCCGCCCGTAATAATAATAATAATAAAATAATAATAATAATAATAAAAAGAAAATTTGTTGCTACAGTTTTCCAAGACCCCAGCACCGCGGTCTAGCTAAATGGGCCCGTTGTGCCTTGTTTACTATAATTTACCGAATGTCTGTCCGTAGAATTTTTTTTTACGTTTTTGAACCGATTTCGACCAAACTTCGTATGGTGGATGGGGGGTGATAAGTAATAAACGAAAATATATATATAATATATATATATATATATATATATATATATATATATAAGCAAACAACCACAAGGAAAAGGAAACACAAAGTCCGAGCGCTTTCGTGATATATTCACATTATCAAGGAAGAACAGAAAATGTGAATATATCACGAAAGCGCTCGGACTTTGTGTTTCCTTTTCCTTGTGGTTGTTTGCTTATTAATAAGGTCACGTGTTATTTTGTGATTCGAGTGCATATATATATATATATGTGTGTGTGACAAGCGCCCCCCGACCCCACCCAACTACTGAGATATGAAAGCAGCCATGAAAATCTCGAGCTTCACATTGTGTTAAGATTTGTGAAGTTTAAGATTTTCATGACTGCGTTCTTTTCTATAGCTTTATTGATCAAATAATTGAGCCCCAATTACTGTCGGAACATTCACAAATAATATGGTCTTCCATGAAGTACTGAAGTAAACCGTAAACACTTGGTTCATACTGTACATGTTCAAAATAAAATTCTAGTATTAAGCAACTGTTATCATATTTGTGCTCCGGACCTCCCCCCCTTTAGTGGGCCCGAAGGCCCCAGCACTGCAGGTCTAGCTAAATGAGCCTGTAGGGCCCTGTTTAGCTAGTTATACCATAATTCACCGCATGTCCGTTTGTCTGTCTTCTTTTCAGATCCAAACGGCTGGAGTGTTTTTAACAACTTTTTGTTCAGATCGGGGGTCCTCCAAAAACTATCCTAATTTATCCCCACAAAAAATTCATATGCTAAAACTCGAAGCACTTAAATTTCAAGATTTTGGCCCATTGGTCTTGGGATGTGAAACTCAAAATTTTGATGGTTGCTTTCTTTCGTGAATTTGTTGATTTGCTGGCTTTTCAGGCTATTAGGAAAATATAAAATTTTATAGAAGCGTGGACTGGTGGCCTTCCCTATCAATAAAGTCTACAAGTACCAATTCCCAATTTAGAAAAGAATTTTTAGCTACGCCTCGAAAGCCACGATAGGTAAAAAAACAAAAACAAGATGTGACAAGTTGTATTTGAAATTTAACTGCTTCGTGAGCTTCAAGTCAAATCTGTGAAGCTGCATTTAAAATTTAAGTGATTCGTGTAAACTAATTGCAAATGTTAAACTCTAATTCGCTTAAAATTTTCTTAAAATAATTTTCATTACATTTTATTGCTTGACTATTGTGTCAAAATAAAATTTGGGAATGCTCTGAAAACTTAATCCAGACGAAAAACCTTCGGGATTGGACATGGCAAGAAAAAGGAAGCCATCGCTTGGAAGAACTACAGTAAATATTTTCTGCAGAAAATAGCAAAAAATACGCCAGTAGTATGACCGCAAAATCGGAGTGTGCAATTGCAATGCAATGTTGTTGTTGGTGGTGGTTAGCCGATCAGCCCACCCTGATCGAGCAAGCCGGCGCCACGTACTGTAGGTAACCGATCGCCCTCTCCGGAGGGTGTTCTATTGGTGTTGTTTGAGCACATCCTGTAATGATACGAAGTGCGTTGTTTTGTATTATCTGTAAGGTGTTTGTGTGTGTGTTTGAGATAATGGGTGCCCAGCATGGGCTAGCATAGTCTATAACTGAGCGAATATATTGTTTTTATATGTGTTGTTGTTGTTTAGCCGATCAGCCCACCCTGATCGAGCAAGCCGGCGGCACGCAGGTAACCGATCGCCCTCTCCGGAGTGGACCAGAGGTTCAGCGCACTAGTGATGTTGTGTTGTGTTCGTTGTTGTGCTAGAGCGGTACAGTCTGTCATAATGTGTTCAATTGTTTGTGGTGTGTCCTGGCACAGGTGGCAGGTGTCGTCTGTGGAGTTGTCTAGTCTGTGTTTATATGTCCGTAAGTTGGGGTGATGTCCACATCGGAATCATGCTAAGTTAACTCGATCTGCTCAGGCTGATCTCTGACCTGTTAATGGGTGGCGGCTTCGCACCTAGGACCGCATTCGGACCGAGTCGTGTCAGTGCTTTGTGGGTTAGGTGTGTGTGTATGTTTTCTGTACTGTGTGATGTCTGTGGGGCGTGGTATGGAATGGAGTATTTGGTTATAATGTCTCTCTGGTGTTACCTTAATGGTGCGAGGTGTTGGTGCATGATTGTACATTAGGGTGACAACTTCTTATAGGGATAAAATTTGAAATTCAAAGAAATTTGCCGGCCATTTGTCCAATGCTGCCACCCTATGAGGAAACACCGTAGACGAAATCTCATGGAATTCGGAAAGCATTTAGGGGTGCCTCGAGTCACATGAATGAAACTGTCGTGCGGAAGAAATTTCAAGAATGAACGAGTTTCGACAACGCTTCATAAACAAAAATGTTTCGAGAATGCAAGTGTATTATATAATTTAATAGAATTGTTTCCTTTATTTCATACTATAGATTATGCAAATCGCTTAATTTATTTCATTAAATTAAAATTTTCATAAATAAATCGTTAAATAATATGATGTGTATCAATCTTTGGATGATCAGCTTTTGGTGCTTCAAGTTAATTTTGCATACGACTGCCTGACTGAAAACAACGCTTAGAAGTTCTCTCCCGATTCTTTTAAGATATCTAAGGTAATATTTTTTATTTTGATACATTGATTTATTATTATTGGAAATTGTTCTAGAAAAGTTTCATTAATTGTTGGCATAGTTTGATGTTTACATTATATAAATTTGGAACTGAATTTGATTTCCTATGATAATATATATACGAGTATATAAATATATATACAGGGCCGTCGAGAGGGGGGTCAGGGGGGGCCAGTGCCCCGGGGCACCAACCTCAAGCCAATATTACTTTTGAAAATATTGAGCTGGAATCTTCTTCTAGGTCTAAAGCACCAAGTTCTGCGCCATCATCTGAAGACTCACCGCCCGCCTCTCCTGAAAAACGCAAGTGTTATGCTCGTGGCACTATCCAAGTCATCACTTCCGAATTGGCAAGTACATTGGATCGCACAGGAATCAGTCATCGTTCAGCACACAGGATTATCGACGTTATGGCTAGAAGCCTCGGCCATAACTCACAAAAACTCGCGCTCAACTATGAAACCATTAGAAAATCACGAGAAAGGCTCCGTTCGGCGACGGCAGAAAAGATTAAACAAAGGTTCACACCCAACGAAGTGCTCACTGTTCACTGGGACGGAAAAATTCTACCAGACGATGAAGGTGGTCGGTGTGACCGACTAGCCATTTTCGTAACCGGAGTTGATACCGAGAAGCTCTTGGGTGTACCTAAGCTGACATCAGGAACGGGTGAGGTCATCGCCTCGGTGGTACATGCTGCGCTCAAAGAATGGAATGTGTCAGAAAAGGTATCAGCTATGAGCTTCGACACTACAGCTTCAAATACTGGTTACTTGTCTGGGGCATGCGTAATTTTGGAGCAGAAACTCGGCCGCCGACTCTTATACCTTGCACGTCGCCATCACATCCTAGAACTTGTCGTTGAGAAGGCGTACATGGAATGCATGGGACCATCATCTTGTCCAGATATCCTCCTATTCTCCCGCTTCAAAGAGACGTGGAATACAATTTGCCAAGATAAGTACAAGACCCTGTCAGACCTTCCATCGAGTCTGAATGAGAATCGAGAAGAACTGATCGCTTGCTGGAATCTATATCTGACAAAACATCAGCCGAGGGATGATTACCGTGAATTCTTGGAGTTGTCGATTACAATCCTTGGAGGTAATTTACCTAACTTTAGGTTTCGGCGACCTGGAGCACTTCACCGAGCACGTTGGATGGCAAAAGTAATTTATTCATTAAAAATCCTGCTGCTTTCCCATCAGTTCAGACTTACAACTCGTGAAATGTCTGGCTTAAAACAATTTGTATTTTTTGCCCTAAAGTTATATGTCAGCGCGTGGTTCACGGCCAGCAGTCCTTCATCTGCTCCCGCGAACGATTTGAAGCTTCTTCAAGACCTAGCAAAGTACCACGATGAAAAGATCTCAGCATCCTGCCTTAGTGTCCTCGGTCGTCACTTATGGTACCTCAGCGAGTACTTGATTGGTCTCGCACTCTTTGATAAAGGTATCAATGCAACGACGAAAAAGAATATCGCTCGATCAATCCTCGAAAAAGAAGCTGCTGAAGATCCTCCAAAGCGAGCCCAAATACCTGCTGTTTCTTCCATTTCAACAAAGCAGCTCTCAGACTTTGCCTCGAAAGGATCAAAGCTTCTTTTTGAACTTCTAAAAATTAATGATGGTTTCTTGTCCAAGGAACCAGAGACCTGGCCGGACGACGAAGATTTCAAGACTGGTTTGACTATAGTTGAAGGACTAAAAGTCGTCAATGACATGGCAGAGAGGGGAATTGCCTTGATCCAGGCCTTCAATACAAAGATTACGAAGAATGAAGAACAGCGCCAACATCTCTTGCAGGTTGTTGAGGATCATAGGAAGTCTCAGCCTGGTACATTGAAAAAGGGGTATGGCTTGAGGAAAAGCAAGAATTAATGGGTGGTCTACAATTGAATGAAAGACACCCTGGAATATATTTAGTAAATATATTATTTACTTATTACGATTGGAATACGCCTGCACTTAAACCTTATGAACTAAAACTAACGTTTATTTACATTAATTAAAAAAATATTAATTTATTTTTACTAGGTAATGAATAATTAATTTTTGTTATAAGGAGAATTATTTACCTCACTTGAGACACCCTTAAATATTATCTGAATGACCTAATATTTACAGTACATTGTTTTCTCATGTAGTAGCAGCATTGAACAAATGGCCAATAAAAAACTCCAACTTTCGATTTTTATTGTCACCCTATTGTACATGTAGTGGCAAGGGTGTTGTGGGTTAGTTGTCGCTGCTGCCATGAATTGCGTTCCCGTCATGTCTAAATGTTCCCTTTCAGTATTTTTGTTTCTGTGTGCAGGTGTTCTATTGGTGTTCTTTGAGTGCATCCTGTAATGATACGAAGTGCGTTGTTTTGTATTGTCTGTAAGGTGTTTATGTGTGTGTTTGAGATAATGGGTGCCCAGCATGGGCTAGCATAGTCCATAACTGAGCGAATATATTGTTTGTATATGAGTGATGTTGTTTCCTGCTGGTGTCCAAAGTTTGTGCCTGCTAGTACCCTAAGCGTGTTAAGTCTTGGCGTACATTTGTTTTTAATGTCCTGAATGTGGTTTGCAAAAGATAATTATGTGTTGTATGTGACCCCAAGTATTTTGGTCCTGTGAGTGTGTGGAATGTTGGTGTTGTTTAGTGTAAGCTGTGTAAGCTGTGGAATTACCTGGTGTTCTTTTGTGTTGCTTGTAAGCAAGGTGATGGTTGATTTTGTGGGCGCTACTTTGAGTCTATTGTGTGTGAGCCAGTCTTGTATACTGTTTATGTATGTTTGTAGGTTATTTGTAGCGGTGTCGATGTTGTTGTGGGTGGATGTTAGAGTGATGTCATCTGCATATGATAAGGTAAGCTTGTTATCTATGGGTGTTGGAATGTCATGCATGTATAAGTTGAAGAGTGTTGGTAAGAGAACACAGCCTTGAGGGACCCCGTTCGGAAAAAGCTTGTTTTTGGACGACTTGCCATTAAATGTGACATGCGAGTATCTTTCTGAAAGATAGTTTCTCAGCCACCTTTTGGTGTTATTGTGCAGGTTTGTGTTGAATATTTTGTTTATGAGAGGGAAACGTAGGATAGCATCAAATGCGTTACTAATGTCTACTGTTGCTAATAGTGTACGTTGAGCTGGTCGTCTGGAGTTGATGCCATCCATGATGTGCTGCGTGAGGTTAGTGAGTAGTGTCGTGGTTGAGTGGTGAGGTCTGAATCCATGTTGAGTAGGCGATAGTGGAATGTGTGGGTTGGTGATTTGTAAGATTAGTCTTTCTGTTACTTTGGAAGGTGTGCATAGTAAAGTAATGGATCTATAGGAAGCTGGTTCTGTTGGATTTTTGTTTGGTTTGAGTAGAGTAATAATTTTACCTTGTTTCCATATGTCAGGAATAATAGTGTTGGTATCAATATGTGCTGATATTTGTGAGAGCTAGTATTCCTTGTGGGCCCAAGTGTTTAAGGTGTATGTTAGATATGTTGTCTGGTCCAGTAGCCTTCGAATTCTTAATGTTTTTGATGATCTTGGTGGTCTGGTCTGTATTGAAGGGTGTAATGGTCGTGTCGAGTCTGTAGGTTTTCTTGTGTCTGGCTGTTTGTCTGTCTGCGTGTTTCTGGTTGTTGTCTCTGTTTAAGTGACTTATCTTTGCGTAGTGATTAACTAGAATGTTAGCTTGTTGTGTGTATGTTAGGATATTATTTTGGCTGCGGCAGATAGCCGCGTGTGAGGTGTGAATGCCGGTGTTAGAGTGGGTAATGCTGTTTATAGTCTTGTATAGCCTGGATGTATCTGTGGAGTGGTTTAGTGTTGTTATGAATTCCCTGAATGTTTCTGTTTGTTTTTCTTGGCTTGTTTTTATGGCTTCTGTGTGTGGTGTTTATTTGTTATATTTGAGGTTGTTACGTTGCCTTATGAGGTGGGCTATTTCTCTAGTGTAATTTGGGATGTATTTCCTAATGTTGCCCTTGGGTATGTATTTGTTTGCATTATTGATGATCTGATTAAATGTCTTGAGTGTTGTATTGATTTTTATGATGGGTGTGCTGTTTAATGTGGTGAATTGTTCCTCAGTCTGTATTTTGAACTGTTCCCAATCAGCTTTCTTGTAATTTCTGTAAGTGTGCCTAAGGCTGTTGGGGCAGAGTGTAGAATGTGTTGTAATGATGATGGGCAGGTGGTCTGATGACAGTTGTTTTTCTGTTCTCCATTGTGTATGTGTTGCTAGTGAGGGGGAACAGAACGTTATGTCTGGGGAGGAGTTTGAGTATCCTACTTGATGTGGTATGTGTGTATGTTCTTCTGTATTGTTAAGAATGAAGAGGCTGTTTAGTTGTGTGGCTATGTTGGCGCCTCTGGTGTTGTTTTGGTTGTGCAGGTACCAACTAGTGTCTTTGGCGTTGAAGTCTCCTCCTAAGATGACATTAGTGAGAGAGGCAAGATTGTGTAACTGTGGATTGTAATTGGCTGGCACCTGAGGTGAACTATCTGGTGGGATGTAAATGTTGATCAGTATGGTGTTGTGTTTTGCGCGTGTTTTAATGTTAACTGCCTGTATTTCTATCGTGTTATCTGCTTGGATTGTGTTTGTAATGTTTTGGGTAGCATCAGTGTAGCTAATGCTTTTACGTATGTAAGTGATGAGTCTACCCCCAGTACGATCTTGACGGATCGCCGTGAAGTCAGGGATGGTGGGTGTTTTATGTGTGCGTTTTAGTTTTGTTTCTTGTATAAGTGCTATGTGAATGTTGTTTGTGTACGAATTCCCTAAGCTGCATGATTTTGTTTGTGAGGCCATCTACGTTGTACTGTAATATGTTAATATTATACTTCTGTATGTGTCTCATGGTGCTATTGTGTCTATGGCTTTGTGTATGGTGACATGTGTAAGTTGTAGTGGGGCCTGGATTAGTCTTAATGTCGCCAGAGAGTAAGAGTAGTTCGGGGAGCACGCAATTGCTCCCTGTAATTGAAAAAATAGCACACTGAGAATAGGTCCGGCCCCGGGAGCCGATCGGCACTCTGACCGTGCCACGCAACAGGCCGTCGACTGCCAGTCTGGCCAACCGTAGACAGCCCGCTGTTATAGCTTCTTCGTCAGCTGCTAACACTTTTTTCACGTTGTTCTAGCTACCTAATGTTGTTTTTCCTGCTGGTGTCCAAAGTTTGTGCCTGCTAGTATCCTATGCGTGTTAAGTCTTGACGTACATTTGCTTTTAATGTCATGAATGTGGTTTGCAAAAGATAATTATGTGTTGTATGTGACCCCAAGTATTTTGGTCATGTGAGTGTGTGGAATGTTGGTGTTGTTTAGTGTAAACTGTGGAGTTATCTAGTGTTCTTTTGCGTTGCTTGTTAGCAAGGTGATGGTTGATTTTGTGGGCGCTACTTTGAGTCTATTGTGTGTGAGCCAGTCTTGTATACTGTTTATGTATGTTTGTAGGTTATTTGTAGCGGTGTCGATGTTGTTGTAGGTGGATGTTAGAGTGATGTCATCTGCATATGATGGTAAGGTAAGCTTGTTATCTGTGGGTGTTGGAATGTCATGCATGTATAAATTGAAGAGTGTTGGTGAGAGAACAGAGCCTTGAGGGACCCCGTTCGGAAAAAGCTTGTTTTTGGAAGACTTGCCATTAAATGCGACCTGTATCTTCCTGATAGTTGCTCAGCCACCTTTTGGTGTTATTGTGCATGTTTGTGTTGAGTATTTTGTTTATGAGAGGGAAGCGTGGGATGGCATCAAATGCTTTACTAATGTCTATTGTTGCTAATAGTGTACGTTGAGCTGGTCGTCTGGAGTTGATGCCATCCATGATGTGCTGCGTGAGGTTAGTGAGTAATGTCGTGGTTAAGTGGTGAGGTCTGAATCCATGTTGAGTAGGCGATAGTGGTATGTGTGGGTTGGTGATTTGTAAGATTAGTCTTTCTGTTACTTTGGAAGGTGTGCATAGTAAAGTAATGGGTCTATAGGAAGCTGGTTCTGTTGGATTTTTGTTTGGTTTGAGTAGTGTAATAAATTTACCTTGTTTCCATATTTTAGGAATAATATAGTGTTGGTATGAATATGTGCTGATGTTTGAGAGAACTAGTATTCCCTGTACGGCCAAGTGTTTAAGGTGTATGTTGGATATGTTGTCTGGTCCAGTAGCCTTCGAATTCTTAATGTTTTTGATAGTGATGTAGGTCACATCCGCATAACATCCGCACATTTTCTCGCATCCGCATCCGCGTCCGCATCCGCACTTTGGACTGCGGATGTCGTGCGGATGTGGACCGTTGAGATAAAACGTCATTAATAAGCGGAAATTATCTACTATACTATATTAATAGAACTAGTTCATTGTGCGCAAAAGTGATGCAAGCGACAAGACGAGAGGCTGTTCTTGTATGAAGTTACTCTCTTGCAACCTACTTAGATCCACGTTACAAAGCTAAGTTATTTTCACCTAGTACATTAGAACGAGTTAAATCATCACTTGGCAAAGCAGTTGAAGAGCTTCAATCTCTTGAATCTGTCGCTTCGCCACCCACCAAAAGAATAAAAGTTTCAGTGACAGAACCAACACCTTCAACAAGCAAATCTATCACAGAATCTGTCTCTCAGTTTCTTGAGTCAAGCAGCAATGACGAGACCTACGCGATGTCAAAAGATGTAGTAAAAATGATCGAGAGCTATCACCAAGAAAAACGCCTGGCTGCATGTGATAATCCTATTAGTTGGTGGAAAAATACGCAGAATATCTATCCGTACTTGAGTAAACTTGCAAGGAAACATTTAGCCTGTCCTCCAACAAACGTACCAAGCGAGAGATTATTTAGCAGTGCTGGATTAATATATGATGAAAAGAGAAACAGACTGGCAGCAGAAAAGGCAGAAAAATTAATGTTCCTTAAGCATAACCTTCCTATAATTAAGTTTGAACATTAAACGATGAACATCTTAGTTTACTTTATTTTAATTACTCATTTATAAATATGCCTAATAAAACTTTAAACTTAATATAAATAGTTATCAAGCTAATTAAAGATCTCTTTCTATAAGGGTGGAGGTTGGGGAAAGAGGTCGGTGGGGTGCATTTGAGTTGGGTTCACGTCCCGCATCCTGGTAACACAATTATGGTTTCTAATTGTGGCTGAAACTCAACAAAATATAACGAATTTATTTGCAGACGAACTCACTAATTGATTTCTATATTAGTTAGATGCTTGATATTATTTTATATGTTCAGAGAAAAGTACAGCAATTATTGTACAATTAATCAATTATACTACATTATAGCTACAGCTCTCTCTATATAATAACTTATTATATACGTTAAACACAACAAATCTCGAATATATCCTAAAAAATAACGAAAATGTAGACATCCGCGTCCGCATCCGCAGATGTTGAAATCAAACATCCTCATCCGCATCCGCGGATGTGAAAAAAATGACATCCGCTACATCACTAGTTTTTGATGATCTTGGTGGCCTGGTCTGTAACTGAAGGGTGTAATGGTCGTGTCGAGTCTGTAGGTTTTCTTGTGTCTGTTTGTTTGTCTGTCTGCGTGTTTCTGGTTGTTGTCTCTGTTTAGGTGACTTATCTTTGAGTAGTGATTGACTAGAATGTTAGCTTGTTGTGTATATGTTGGGATATTATTTTGGCTGCGATAGATAGCCGCGTGTGAAGTGTGAATGCCGCTGTTAGAGTGGGTAATGCTGTTTATAGTCTTGTATAGCCTGGATGTATCTGTAAAGTGGTTTAGTGTTGTTATGAATTCCCTAAATGTTTCTGTTTGTTTTTCTTTAAGTTTGTTGTTTATTTCTGTGTTGAGCTGTTGTATCTGCTGTTTTATGGCTTCTGTGTGTGGTGTTTGTGTGTTATTTTTAAGGTTGTTACGTTGCCTTATGAGGCGGGCTATTATTTTTCTAGTGTAATTTGGGTTGTATTTCCTAATGTTGCCCTTGGGTATGTATTTGTTTGCATTACTGATGATCTGATTGAATGTCTTGAGTGTTGTATTGATTTTTATGATGGGTATGCTGTTTAATGTGATGAATTGTTTTTCAATCTGTATTTTGAAGTGTTCCCAATCAGCTTTCTTGTAATTTCTGTAAGTGTGCCTAAGGCTGTTGGTGCAGAGTGTAGAACGTGTTGTAAAGATGATGGGCAGGTGGTCTGATGACAGTTGTTTTTCTGTTCTCCAGTGTGTATGTGTTGCTGGTGAGGGGGAACAGAATGTTATGTCTGAGGAGGAGTTTGAGTATCCTGCTTGATGTGGTATGTGTGTATGTTCTTCTGTGTTAAGAATGAAAAGACTGTTTAGTTGTGTGGTTATGTTGGCGCCTCTGATATTGTTTTGGTTGTGCAGGTACCAACTAGTGCCTTTAGCGTTGAAGTCTCCTCCTAAGATGACATTAGTGAGAGAGGCCAGATTGTGTAACTGTGGATTGTAATTGGCTGGCACCTGAGGTGAACTATCTGGTAGGATGTAAATGTTGATGTGTGGTGTTGTTTTTCGCGCATGTTTTAATGTTAACCCTTTACCGTCCGAATTTTTTGTAGGGTTAAGTTATGAGAGCGATTATTTGATAGGTTACAAATTCGTCCGTTTGGGCAGTAAAGGGTTAACTGCCTGTATTTATATCGTGTTATCTGCTTGGATTGTGTTTGTAATGTTTTGAGTCTATCAGTGTAGCTAATGCTTTTACGTATGTAAGTGATGAGTCCACCCCCGTGACCCCCAGTACGATCTTGACAGATCGCCGTGAAGTCAGGGATGGTGGGTGTTTTGTGTATGCGTTTTAGTTTTGTTTCTTGTATCAGTGGTATGTGAATGTTTTGTTTGTGTACGAATTCCCTAAGCTGCATGATTTTGTTTGTGAGGCCATCTACATTGTACTGTAACATGTTAATTTTATGCTTCTGTATGTGTCTCATGGTCCTATTGTCTATGTCTTTGTGTATGGTGACATGTGTAAGTTGTAGTGGGGCCTGGATTAGTCAATGTCGCCGGAGAGTAGTAGTAGTCCGGTCCGGGGAGCCCGTCCTGCACGCAATTGCTCCCCGTAAATGAAAAAAATACCACGCTGGTATAGGTCCGGCCCCGGGAGCCGATCGGCAGTCTGACCGTGCCACGCAACACGAGCGTCGACTGCCAGTCTGGCCAACCGTAGACTGCCCGCTGCACGGAGATTTTTTGGTGGTTTGGCCACCAGCGCGTTGATGTCTTCGGTTTGACGTCGCCTCTTCTTCGCGTTGACGTTCCACGTTTTTTCGTTGACGTTGACGCGCTGACGTGTCCCGCACTGTAGGATATAGCCACTGCTAGAAGCTTCCTCGTCAGCTGCTAACTTTTGATTTTAATACTGTTTGTAGATTTAGTTATTACTGTGAATCTGTTAAAAGAACATTGTTATTTCGTGCTTATCCTTCGTCTGCAATTTTGTGTTGCTCTCTTTGGTGGAGTTCTGAAAATGTATTGCCCACCTGTCTGCTAAATTGCTCTAATATGGACTCTGTTCCAGAACGGCAGTTAAAATGCAGTGTTGATCAATGCTGCAAGGGGGAGGAGGGTTGGCACCCGTGGGGGAGGTATGTAAGTAAGGGGGAGGGGTTTGGTCCCCTGCATGAAGACCTTCCCCCAAAAGGGGTAACCCTAACCTGTCCTGACCTAGGAAGGTAACCTAAGAGAGAGATCTTTAGCTGGCATGTCTCGTCGCATACTGGTTCTTGTTTAGAAGATATATATATATATATATATATATATATATATATATATATATATATATATATATATAGAGTTAAATGCAATTCATAAGAATAGTTGCCAGATTGCGCTATTTATTTAATTTGGAGAGATGTTCTCGGCTCAACGTATACTGAAGTTCTTGACAGCCACAGTCGGCTTAGAAGGCTATATATATATATATATATATATATATATATATATATATATATATATATATAACTTTTGTAGTGCCGTTAATTTTGACGTAGAATAATTAAATCAAATATCATTTATATATACTTTGAATAATAAAACACAACTACATCATTCTGTTTATTTAGTCGCAGAACGAGTTATTTAACATGGAATCAATTATATAGGAGATAAATATACAATAAAAAATAATAATAGAAGAAATCTATATACACCCAAAAATACACTTTAAGCGAGGAATATATATACTAGGGGCACTCAATATATTTTGCTCCACCCTTTTTTCTTAGCTAAATAATAGGCCATGGGGCTGAAATGTCTTTTGGGCCGTAAGTTTGAACTTTCTGCGCTTCACATAACCGGATTTTTTCAGTTTCAATCTCCCCTCCTTGTATAAAACCGCTCTTAAACGCCCTTGTATAAAACCGATGGCTAACGCAGTTTCGAAAATGGCGTCTGACAGTGATGTGCGTCGTAAACAGAGAGCTGTTATCGAGTTCTTAACTGCAGATAAGGAAACAGTTGGAAATATTCACAAACGTCTACAAAACGTTTACGGAGATGCTGTTGTTGATCGAAGCACAGTTGGACGCTGGTCTAAACGTGTGATATCATCGGAGAGAGGGAGAGCCAGCCTCGATGATGAGCCACGCAGCGGTCGCCCGGCATCGGCTGTGACATCTCACACTGTGCAACGTGCTAACATCAAATCGGCGCGTCACATACAGGGAGCTACACTGGAGCTAGGAATTAGTGAAGGAAGTGCGAATGCGATAATTCAGTAACTGGGATACTCAAAGAAAAGAAATTGCTTCCGAGTCGTTGGTTCGATACGAGACAGAAGGGGATGACTTCCTTTCACCAATTGTGACTGGGGATGAGACTTTGGTACACCACTTTGAACCTGAAACAAAACGCCAATCCATGGAGTGGCATCACGCAGACTCCCCACGCAAAAAAAAGTTCAAAATGGCTCCCTCTGCAGGAAACGTTATGCCCACATCTTCTGGGACATGAAATGGATGATTCTGATGGACATCATAAAGAAAGGACAATCAACTCGGAGGCATATATTGCTACCCTACAGAGACTCCAGAGATGTATAAAACGAGTTTGACCGGAGAGAAAACTGGAAGACGTCCTTCTTTTGCACGATAAGGCAAGACCACACAACAGTTTGCAAACAAGAGAGGCCATCACAAAAATGCGCTGAACTGTGTTACCCCACCCTTCATACAGCCCGGATCTGGCACCTTCACACTTCCATTTGTTTGGGCCAATGAAGGATGCTATTCGTGGAAGAAAGTTTCAGTGACGATGAAGTTGTTGAGGAGGTTAAGAGGTGGCTCCAGCGGAACTCGGCGGGCTTTTACCAGCAAGGAATAAAGGCCCTTGTTTCGAGGTGGAAGAAAGCCGTAGATAAAAGCTATGTAACTACTTGTGTACAAAATTTCTGGAACTTACAAGGAAACTTGGATAGAAAAAAAAAGGTGGGGCAAAAATATATTGAGTGACCCTCGTACATTCATAAATAATAATAGTACAGTAGAAATCTATATATACGTTTAATATATGTACGCGCATCTACACTTATATATGTATAAGCATCAAAAATAATAATAGTACAGGAGAAATGTATATGCACGTTTAATGCGTGTACGCGCAACCAAAAATACACACTTGTATATAAACTTCAAAAATAATAGTGCAGAATTCCAATACATGGATTATATATATATATTTAACATGACGTATTTAACCCAAGGTTATATATATCACTGATTATATATATATAGTTACAATTTATTGTGGACAATTGTTTAATGTTGTTGTTTTTTAATGGCCAAGTATGTAGCCATGTTTGATACGTAAATCGGTACTATAAGGAATGATGATAATTACCGTTATTTGATAATGATTATTTATAAATGAATGCTTATTAATGAATGCTTTGGCGGAGGTCACCAGATTTTCAGATCAAAGTAATGTTATTAATTAAGTTATTAATTAGGTTGATTGATAGATTGAGTTTTCTTCTGTTATTTAATACAAAATAAATTGATTAATAAAAAACGACAGTATTGTTATTGCTGATTGTTTACATTGGAAATAACGTGTACACTTGAATTAATGCTTACAATATGACAATTAATAACGCGCGGCAGATTGATAAGTTCTTTATATAAAGTTAATTGTGATATTAAAAGGCCAATGGGGCCTTTCACGGTAATATTTACATGATGGTAACGCGTGGATCACCGGTTGGTGTTCGGAGAACGAGGAGACGTTGAGGTGGTGAAGGTATGAGGCGTCGCCTGTCCTGAGGTTCCCGCGCTGTGACGTCATCTTTTGCTCGCTTGGTATGACGTCATCTTTATTGAGTTTGATTTGATGAGTTATATCGCATTGTTGATGGCATGTTGCTAAAGTGTTTTGGAATACGTCTGTTAGGTCCAGTTGGCCTCTACATATATATTCTTATTTCTGTCAATTCGTGTAGGGGGATAATTATAAACCTTTCACAAAAATAATATATTCATCAAAAACTCTAAACCAATTACAATGCAAATGAAACTTTTGACAGTAAGGAAAATTTGTCGAAGAATAAAGATTGGATATTGAGACAAATAAAATGCATAACACTAAATTTAACTGTTAGACAATTTTAATCTACAATTTATAGTTATTTAACTGAATACAGCCGTATTGTAATACGCCAGATCATTAAAATGAATAAGCGCATACATATTACAATTTTAATATATGTGTTGTTTTTATGTGTGAAATAGCGATGCATGCGTTCCTTTAAGGCACGCTGAACTCTTTCAGCTAAAGAGGTCTTATGTATAGAATTGCTAGTGTAATAACCGCACAAATATAGCCAGGAATCCTGTTTCTTTCAACATCAGCGTTTTGGTGGCTTTAGCAATTGTTTCAGGCAATTTATTTTTCAGGGGAATTAGCCACAAATATCTAGAGAATACATCTATTATGAATAGGATGTAGTGGTAGCCGCCATTATACAGTGAATATCTCTGCATTTCTGTTATATCTGCCTGCCAAATAGAATCAATCGAGGCTGCTGTTGTCTTGGGTGTTTTAAACCTTTTTCTCATCGCCTTATGAAGTGTATGAAGTGTATAAGCATCCTGCTCCGGCAAAAACCTCAACATCTTTTTCTCCTACTACCTCTTTATAAACGCCTCTGTACAGTCTATTAACGCCGCCGGAGGAGGCTAGGCTACAAATGTCATAATAACATTTTCTTAATATGTTAGCCATTTGCGTATTTTAGTCTTTTAGAGGCGCGCGGGGAGGGTTGGCCGTTGTTGTTGTTTGGTCTCTTCTTTCTCCTCTTCAGAGATGATACCGCTGGGGGCGAAGGCGTGTTCAGATGTGGTACATGCGGGGCTTGTTCCAAGTCTCTTAACCTGTTCAGATTACCTATCAGTGTTTTTGGGACATTTATTTGCTGTAGTCTTGCTTTAATATGTAGTCTTGCTTTAATATGTTCCCATCCTGCTGGTGAGGGCCTATCCCACTTTCTCACCAAGTCATGGACGATGTCAACGATGTTCGAACCCTGTACCTTTGTTCCTTCAACAACAACCTCACCTGTATCGGTCCACTGTATAATGGGATCCTCACTCAATAGATTATAAATACTTAAACCTTTATTTCTCAGTGTATGTGGGAGACAGCTTTTCAATACATTGTCGATATGTTGTGGGGTCCCTCCGTTGTTCTTTGACTGTTCGTCTCTAGCCTTGACCCCAGGTCCTATGCCTCCATGCTCAACGTCGTCTGCGCTGTGCCTAATAACTACGGGGACCTCTGTCGGATTCTTATAATTTTCGTACTCATGAAGAAATTTCTGCAGAGCTTCTTGGTATAAAATTCTTTTATGAGGCGACTTTTCACTGTTTAATAGGTTTAACAATTCGCTTTCAATTCTTTAAAGCCTGCTTTTACAGGGTTCTAAAACCGTATCTGGACTCTTTGAGCTTTGCAGTGAAGCATACACCTCGTGTGGAATCACGACTACTTTCTTCATTATATTAAAGTAGTGAGTAAAGGCCCCATAACTGAAAATAAGATGGGTAGGAATGAACCCCCTCTTTGTACAATAATTCGTTTTTTCTTCCCCACAGTTTGATTTTTACGAGCGAGTGCGCGTATTATGTTCTTGTAACGACGTAGGCGAGCCTTCTGAGGGGGTTTCATTGGTACATTACATTTTATAACGTTAAGACAGATTTCACAGATGCATATTAAAAAGTCGGAGTCGATGTTTTTAACAAACATCTGTTGCAGTGCCCGTGGCAGTCGGTGATAGATTTTTATTAATTCACGATATTTCTTTAACTTCTTTGTCATTCTGGGATATACTGTACACCGTTTCAGCCTCGTATGGGAATATATTTGCTCTTAGAAACACCCTAAACGTGTTTCGCGGATGAAAGTCACAAGGCAAATATCCGTAACGTTGGCTTGTAGCTTCTTTATAAACTTCCAAAAACTTCTTACTCTGATTCGGGAACATTTGGTTGGCTAATACCCCAATTTGTGACACATCTCTACGTTGTGCGAGTAAGACTAGATAGTAGATGTTGTGTATTTAGCGACACATCGTGCATGTATCTATTTTTGAAAAATAGATTCTGATTGATAAAGAATGTGCTTATGTTAAGATGGTGGGAGAACACTGTAAATGTCTCGGCAAACGTTTTATCCATTTCTAACAGGAGACTGTCAATACAATGACCGTATGCTCATTTCCCTTTAACGAATTAACGTCATATACACCTTTGTAGAAAAACTATCTTGGTGCTCGTTGAATACTGATTGGTATGTCGAACAGCACCACATGACTTTATGCACAAATTATGCACAAATCTCCCCCTTGTCTCTAATGATCTTAAGCATAAACACAGTTTTACCACATCCTGTAGGGCCAGATATAATACATGTGGACGGGCTTGTGAACCTGAATTTTTCTACAGAATCCATCTCTAACACGTCACACTCCTAAGTGGAACATTTACAAAATATAATAAAATTTCAATTGATGCTCCTTATATTATAGTCTTGTCTTGTTCTTCCTCAGAACCGTGAATGACGATGATGAGGTAGTGTGCCAGCAACATGTCCCCATCATCGATATTGCAGACGACAGCAATGAGTGTAGTTGTTGTTGGGGCTACAGACTCCACCCCCACGAGAGAACCCCGACCAGCGACACCTGTAGCACCCCCACGCATGAAGAAGTTTATGATTCGCCTTCCACGTCAGGTATAAAGCGTGGCAGGAGTGCACCGGTTGTTAGACCTCCAGTAATAGAGCTCCAGCCCTCTACGTCTTACGACACAACCCCCACATTAGTTCATTCTACAAATAAAACTGTGCCCCCTTATTCCTGTTCAATTCCGGTCGTACCATCCACAGCAGCAGCATCTCATTCTGTAGAGAGTAGCATAACATTCGAGCTGGTGCGCACCGCCACCCCCTCCCAGCCCTGACTAGAAACTGATACGTAGTCAGGGTCGACCCGCGAACCATGTATAGCAACGGTGTTGAACACGGACTGCGGCGCGTAGTTGAACGTATTGTGGAGTTTGCCCTTCAGAAAAGCGAGGGACGTGAAGTCAGGACGCGACTGTCCTTCGGGTTCGGGTCAGATGACGGAAATATAGATGGTTTTTGAGTAGTAATACTCTACAGGCGCTTGGCTGCTGTAGACATAGAATATATTATGCGCCGTATAATGAAGGCCTCTCAAAGTAGCATTGCCTTCAACATGGACAACCTCACGATAGATATTGACCACGTGTTCCGTGTTGCGGGACATACGGCCACACCTTATACTCTTAACTTCAATTCTCAGGCTATTTACAGACAGCATATAAATTCCGAGCGTGGTTGCGGCTTTATAGCAGTAGTCTTAGCTCACATGTTTACTGTACTAAATCCATGGCCTAGAAAAATTTGGTTGCCGACGGTTGTGTAGCGTGCTCGTAAACTGGCCACAGATTGCAAGAGCGAGTTTGACTGTGATATGGGTCCTGAAGGGTTGAGAAGGGTGGAGCAGGAAATGAATGTTCGTATAGTTGTATTTGGAATGGATGATCGTCGTGGGACTGT
Source organism: Bathynomus jamesi (assembly GCA_023014485.1). Taxonomy (NCBI): domain Eukaryota; kingdom Metazoa; phylum Arthropoda; class Malacostraca; order Isopoda; family Cirolanidae; genus Bathynomus; species Bathynomus jamesi. The sequence goes on from JAJOZX010003637.1 coordinate 355,404, forward strand.
GTATGTTTTTAAAAGCAGTGTGAGAGACCGTACAAGACCCCTACTTATTTTAGGGTTGTCAGGAACAACTTATCTCCCCATCTGTAATATAAGGGACCTTTACGCGAGTTATGATAAAAGTCGAAAATATGGAAGGTATCATGATTTGTGTAAGGGATGTCTCGAGTTTGCGGATGATATAGTGAAACATTGTAAGGATTGCCACATATGTGAGCAGTGTAAAAGCTCCAAATGTGAAAGTCGTGTGGTTGAAGCTGAGAAGAGGGACTGTAATGTGTGTAGACGCACATTTTTCAATAATAACTGCCTTGAGCTCCATAAGTCAATTGGCACGTGCAGGAAAATGAGAATCTGTGAATGTGGTATGTTTCATATGATGGATAATTGGGGGAAATTCACGCATAAATATGATGAAATTCACTGTTCTATATGCCTCGAGAAATATAAGGCAGATGGTATAAAGCATGCATGTTATATGAAAAATGCTAAGCCTAAAAATAAACCTTGTATAACTATACTACGACATAGAAACATATACGGATGCTGAAACCAAAGAGGTTATCCCACATCTACTTGTAAGCCAGACTATCTGCGACGAGTGCATGAAAGTCGAGTGTGATGAGTGTCGCAAATGTGGTAAACGAACAAACGTTTTTAAAATGATCGCACACGACAACCCCGTGAAACTTTTTGTGTCCTATATTATCAAATTAGCCGACAGGTTAAAAAAAATGACTGTGTATAATCTCGCCCATAACGGCGCAAAATTTGACACACAATTCCTTTATAAGGAACTGTTTGAACACGAATCATCGGAGATATTTACAGGCGATCCCTTGAAAAGAGGAAACAAACTTATACAGATGCAAATAAGAGGTAATATTCAGTTTAAAGACACTTTATTATTCACCTTGTAAATTAGCCAAGCTACCTAAGGTGATGGGCGTAGCCGCCGAAGTTTCAAAAGGGTATTTCCCTTACACTTTCCTAACTAGCGACACTTTAAATTACGTAGGCCCACTGCCGGCCTTTGGGCAAAGCAAGCAAAGCGGCTGCTTGGGCCCCGCGCTATTAGGGGCCCCGCAAATATACGAGTACAGTATAAAAAAATATTTTGGTTTTGAGTGGTAAATTAAATACGGCTTGTCATAACTCTTCATATACAGTAGTATTCATATACAATAGTATTCCGTATTAATTATATATTTTGTTATATTTCAGATATCGACTGACAGTGATGCCTCGAAAGAGATTGCGAGATACTGCTCGGAAATATCTCAACGGTCACCAGAAGAGACAGCGTGAAGCGAAGCGGAAATCAGAACTTGAGCGTATGTATGGGTCATTTGAAAAATTTCTAGAGAAACGCGATCCACAGGCTGAAACTGAACAAGATGTGCCTGCGCCGTCACATGCATCATCATCAGCTTTGATAGATGAAAGTGAACTAGATGTACCTGCGCCGTCACATGCGTCATCACCAGCTTTGATAGATGAAAGTGATATCCAGAGGGAAGAAGAACCCATGGATCAGACTCCAATTCTGAAAAATCAGTCTCTGGATGCACTCAAAGATCCAGGTCAATGGCCGGAAACTGTCAGCACAAAAGTCAGATTTACTAGTGAGTAAAGGCCCACCACAGTGTGAGGAAGACTATAACTTTCCCAGAGATGACAATGGCCGCAAGTTTTCAAAAAGTCATTACAAGAGACGGATGGAAAATGGAGAAGTTGGTATACGGAAATGGCTGATTTATTCAATCTCTAAGAACCGGATATTTTGTTTCTGTTGCAAGTTATTTGGAAACTCCAACAATGCCTTGGGGTGTGGAGGATTCTGTGACTGGGTGAATACTAGTTCCAGACTGTCTGAGCACGAAAGATCACAGGGCCATCTGAAGGCGACTCTCCAATGGATGGAACTCGAACAACGTTTGATCAAAGGTTGCACTGTGGATCAACTCAGTCAGGAACGGAGAAGCTTAGGTGGAAAATGTGTTTGAGCGCCTCCTCGCCATTGTACAGTACCTCGCTGAACACAACATGGCATTCCGAGGATCAGTAGATACAATCTTCAGACGGAATAATGCAACTTCCTTGGACTGGTTGAGCTTATCTCAAGATTTGATCCCGTCATGCAAGACCATCTTAGAAGAATAGTCAGTAACGAAATTCATAATCATTACCTGGGAAAACGAATCCAGAATGAACTCATCTCACTCATGGGCAACAAAGTTCGAGCAACCATTGTACACAGAATTAAAATGGCAAAGTATTTCTCTGTGATCCTTGATTGCACACTCGACATTAGTCACAAAGCGCAGATGTCCCTTCATTTGCGATATGTCTCTCATGGATCATCAGGTATTGAAAGTGGAATTTTTGAACACTTCATCAAGTTCATTGAGGTGGAGACCACAGGAGAAAACCTACTAGCGGTATTGATGAGAGAACTCCACGAACTTGGACTGAAAATGAGTGATATTCGTGAACAAGGATACGATAATGGTGCGAACATGAACACTCATCAGGCATTCAAGCGCGACTTCTGGAAATGAATTCAAGAGCATTCTTCACTCCATGCGCATGCCACAACTACAATTTACTACTTGGGGACATGGCAAAAACATGTGTTCAAGCCATGTCATTTTTTTGGGTTATTCAACGCCTGTATGTCTTCTTCTCAGCCTCAACCCATCGATGGTCAGTCTTCTGCAAGTATGTGAAAGAGTTCTCAGTGAAGCACTTGAGCGAGACAAGATGGTAATGCCGTGTGCAAAGTGTCAAAGCTGTACGATATCAAGCTGTCGAGATCTATAATGTACTTGTCGAAATTGCTGAAAAAGCAAACGATCCTCAAGGAAGAAGCGAAGCAGGATCACTTTGCAAAGAGATGAAGAATTTTAAATTCATTGTTGCTGTCATATTCTGGTATGACCTCCTCTTTCAAGTCAACTACGTGAGTAAAGATCTTCAGAGTGATTCAAAGTATTTGGCAAGTGCCATCGAGAGTTTGGAAAGAACATGTAAGTGGATGAAAGAATATCGGGAGAGTGGATTTCAAAGTGCTGTAACAGATGTCAAAGAGATTGCAAAGCAGCTTGAAATCGAGCCAGAATTCAAGACAACAGAGGTCAGACGAAAGAAGATGTTTTCCTATGAAGGTCAAGACCAGCCAATTGAAGATGCTGAAGAAAAATTTAAAATTTATGTGTTTAACGCAATTTTAGACACTGCCATATCCTCCCTGGAACGACGATTCGAACAACTGAGAGAACATCACTCAAAGTTTGGCTTCATGTACATGTTCACAAAGATGTCCAAGACAGACCTACGTAAGCACAGCAAAGATCTCGAACTTGAACTGACTGATGGAGCAGACCGCGACATTGATGGATTCATGCTTGCTGAGGAAATGGAAGCCTTGAAACCAATTCTTCCAGAAGATATACAAAGTGGTCCACTGAAGATATTGGGCTTCATCACTTTGAACACTCGTTCTGTGGATTTCCCGAATTTCACGACTGCATTGCGAATACTACTGACTATTCCAGTTACTGTTGCATCTGGAGAAAAGTTTCTCAAGGTTGAAATTAATAAAAACGTATTTACGGTCGACGATGCTGCAGGATCGACTCAGTAATCTGGCGATCCTCTCCATTGAAAACGACATTGCGAGAAACTAACTATACAGACCTCATTGCCGAATTTGCCACTATGAAAGCCAGAAAGGTTTCCTTGTGATCACATCCAAAATAAATGATATTTGTTGTTGAATCATTGTTCTTTTCTTTCAGTAAGCATGCACCCACTATGGGTAGGTAACTTTAACCTTAGGGCCCCACTTTAAAAATCTCAAATTGGGCCTCGCATTTGCTAGGGCCGGCCCTGCGTAGGCCTACCATACCACCCCCAAAACATTACTTTAACTATGCCAACATGAGTGATAGTGAGTGTGAAGATTTTGACCGCTACTACAACAGTTTTAATAAAGATATTCCTTACGATATAGCGGATGAATGTGAGCGTTATTGCGTGAATGATGTGCGCGTGCTTAGAGTATGTTTTCCAGACCTTTAGAAGGATGTACATAGATCGGTTCAACTGCGACCCGCTACAAGCCGCAACCACGATCGCCTCATTGTGCTTTTACGGTGTTCAAGAACTTCATGCCTAGCCGTCATTCACAGAAACAACCCACGCAGTTATGGGCATAAGGCTATTTACTGGCTCATACACCTACAGCAACAGACCGGTGTATGCATAAAACATGCCCGCAACACGGGGGAAGTGGCCATTAAGGTCAATGGTCATATTTTTTTGGGTGGATAGTCTAAGCGAAGACCGTGCCACTGGTGAGGAGAATGCGTACTCCTTTAACGGTTGCTGGTGGCATGGATGCCCCCGTCCTGAGTGTGGAATCGTAGGATATATCATGGTAGATCTCCTGCCGATAGTCTTGCATGGATCCGGACCCGCGATCAGCTTATAAGCTCCCAGTTCACTCACAAGGTCTTGTGAGAGCATGAATATGATGCACGGATGGAAACAGATGGGTAGTACCGCGAAGAAATAAACACCATCAAACTTACGGGGTACGGGTGAGGGTGGGGAAGTGAGATATATCGTGAAGGCGAAAGGCATCACGCTTAACCAGGCGAACCAGTGGATAGTTAACTTTGATTCGCTGAAGGAGCTAGTGAGCTTAGAAGATGAGGGTGACCAACCACTGCAACTGACTGTAGGGACTCTCAATTTTAGGGTACAGCAACTGGGGGGCATGAAGCAGTTTAGGGGGACGAAAGTGTGTCGTAACACATATAGGAAACGTTACCAGGTGCCTGGCACCTACGATACTGTTCCCTTTGGATGCCGCGAGGCGTGAATATTGCTGTCATGTTAGCGTATATTTACTTGTTGATATGTTTATTTATTTACTAGCTAAAGTGGGCCCTACGGGCCCATTTAGCTACGCCCGTGGTGCTGGGGCCTTTGGCCTCAGTAATTGGGGAGCCGCAGGCACCCCCCAGTTACCGGGGAGTCAATTATTCAGTCAATAAAACTATAGAAAAGAATGCAGCCATAAAAATCTTAAGCTTCACAAATCTTGATACAATGTTAAATGAATTTCTGATATAAAAGAAAATTGACAACTCGAAGACTTTTTGAAAGCCGTAAAAATATTTAGTCTGTAATGGTTGCAGCACCAGTATGAAAGTGCATAAAAAGAACTCATTTGGTAAATTTTTGAACTTAGCCGCAGATTAAATTTCGGCTCAAAGCTGAACGCAAAAGCAAATATTTTTTACACTTTTTAAAATTATAATTAAAAGTAGAATTCATTACGCCTTTTTCTAATGCATTAAAATACAAATATCGCCCATATATATCAAGAATCTTCTTCTCTTTTCGAGCGTGACAGACTGACAGACATTCCTGGGTGTTTATAGTATTAATTACGTGTATTTGAATATATGCCATAAATTAGAGACTCTTTACTTGTTGACGATATATTTATTTAAAATAAATCGTTTCAGTTAACGTTTCATTTTCTCGTGTGTGTGTGTGTGTGTGTGTGTGTGTGTGTGTGTGTGTGTGTGTGCAGGAAAAAAGCTACGCACCGCCCACTGTATGGCGCAACCTAATCAAAGGGGGTCACGCAACTCCTGCTACTAGCTGGTCATATCTCTGCCCTGCGTCCTCAGTTGATCTCAACAAGCCCTGGATCTCAGACGTGTATTTTGAAGAATTCTCACATAGACGGAAAATAGTGATGGCTACCTTTGATACTGCGTGCTCAACATTCATGAAGTGGTATTCGATAGTCTACAAATGTGGTGAACACTCAAAGAATCCCTAGTCCTCCCTCCGTTGAGGTTTTTAAGGCCACATTGAACAGCACGAAGCGTGAGGAGCAGGAGGTCCAAATACTCTACACTTCCCGCCGAGCCAAACCGCGCACCAGCTGCTCATAGTCACTTCAGAGCTTGACTCGACTGGACGTGCGTTCCTCACAATAGAAAACCAATATACGATGGAGCTTCAGTTGAACAGTATCCTCAATGCCGTATACGATGTGTTCGTGACGAAGTCAGTGCGTGTGTTGAGGCGTAAAACCGGCGCTATTAATTATGTACTTGAAACGATGTGTAGACAATCAAATTCTGGTAAACGGAACGTTATTTATTTAAGTGTTAAGGAGATGAACAGAATCTTCGTGGCGGTTGAGAAGTGGGGCGAGGACCGTTATAAAATACCTGCAGGTGTAGGCACAAAAAGAGAGCAGACTAGTGATGTATCCTCATATACTGTTATTTGTACTTTGTGTATAAAACGAGACCAGCCATGCATTGATATAAGGTTGATGTGGAAGAATGCAGCTGACAATAACGTTCTTATCCCCACGCGAAATCGTTTCATTCTCGACAGAATGTTTGCAGTCGTCGGTTTCCGCAAGCTAAAGCCTATATTAGACGCGCGTGTTACCAATATGCTTTATTTTGACACGGTTCTTGAATACGCGTACACCACTCTGCTCGACGGCTTTACCGAGTGTAGGACCGAACAAGGCGAGAATGGATTGGAACTGGATGCGTATTTAAAAGATATACTCTTCGAAATATCTTGAACTTTGGTACAAAAGACTTGAGCGGTACAGGGCTGAGCTTACCTACACTGTTCACCCCTGAAGAACTATTTCTTTATATAATGGGCAGTTGTCGGCACGATTTAGAAGATTACTTCAATTGTCGATATGCGTTGTGAAGAAGAGTTCACGGTTGAAAAGCTCGGATTGGAAAGAATAAACCCTCGTTTGGAAAGGAGTGTTTATAAACTTGAATTTAATAATGATGTTATGGCAAACGATGCCCTCTTTGTGCGTGCTTTTGAATGTATTCTATCCGTGTTTAAAGAGTGATAACTTGCCAACCAATTATAAAGCGAGTACAAAAATAGTGTTAAACGGCCTGAATATAGATATCCACATACGATATGAGCACGTTAATCTTGCAGATCTGTAACCCTCGTTTGATAGACGTTTGATTTGATAAAGCCCCATGCAAAGAAATCCAAGGGCGTTAGGTCAGGAGATCGAGCCGCCCAGGGCCTGTTGCCTCCACGTCCGATCGACCGATTTGGAAATCGTTCATTTAGGTACTCCCAAACAATGTTTGCGTAATGACAAGGTGCCCCATCTTGTTGAAATAGCTAACGGCTGGGAGATTTACGTGCTCGTATCGTCACAGCAATTACAAAAATAACCCCTGTCATGCTCCAAAATATGTTCCGCAATGCTGCTGACAGATTCGAACTCTGTAGAGATATTGATGGTGCTCATGTAGAATCATATGCTTAAGTATTCATTAAATGTATGCCTTCTATTATATTTTATTGAATTTTACCCTTTTTGCTACGTTTTCACCGAAATAGATAGGGACTTTATAAACACCCTGTATATAACCTTGGGTTAAATCTGTGTGATGTGGTTTAAATGAAACAGGCTAAAATAAAGGTATAATTCATACTATAAATATAAAGAAATAAACCACGTCGTTACAATATATATATATATATATATATATATATATATATATATATATATATATATATATATATATATTAGCCATGTATTGGAATAATTCTGCACTATTATTTTTGAAGTTTATACATAAGTGTGTATTTTTGGTTGCGCGTACATGTATTAAACGTATATATAGATTTCTTCTGTGCAGCAATACCTCGAACATCGTCGCTAATGCATTCCTGGAAAAGGCGACGATATTCAAAACAACGATGTTCAAGGAATGTAGCCTATGAGAAATAAAAGGTTCCGTTCTCAGATTTTTTTTGTATCAAAATCAGAATTTTTGCATTACAAATACAGTACAAATACACTCGTTTTTAACAGGTCATTCACAGGAAAAACATCAATAAGAAATTGTTAAATTCAAACCTTTTATTTAAGCACGAAAATTTATAATGCGAACGAAAAAATGAAATTGGAAATTATTTTTAAGCAAAACATCTTGTCTACCGTTCAATTTAAACCTTTTATTAAATATGAAAAGGGGGAAGGGTGGGGTAATGGTAATGCTGCCAGGCGTAAGACGACGAAATAGCAAAATCAAGACGATGATGATGTAAATCTTAGTCGCAAGCATAGCAACGACGAAAGCGCAAAACGACGATGTTCAAAACAACTATGTTCAAGGTATTACTGTACTATAATTATTTTTTATGCTTGTATATAAGTGTGTAGATGTGCGTACATGTATTAAACGTGTATATAGATTTCTACTGTACTATTATTATTTATGAATGTATATAAACTGAGCGGCAGAAAAATCGGCCCACTTGGAATATCGCGAAAAGCCAAAAAGTGGGCAAGCTTCTGTTTATAAGTTTTAAAATTCGAAAATTTAGTCTATGAGGACATTAAAAAAATATTTAAACACCTGCTTAATACAATTTATTATTAAAAAATACTGTACAAAAAATTGTAACTAAAAAAGAAACCCAAAGATTTCGACAAAAACAAAAAATTGGAAAAAACAACAAAAAAACAACAACTTGTGATCCAGGGTTAATCACACAGGCCGATCACATCCTGTGGGATTCCCTCCTACTCTTCAGTTAAAGCTTGTTGTAGCTCCTGTAGAGTGTAAGGGGCTACTAGACGAGCCCTAAGACGCCGTCACATCGTGTCCCAGAGATGTTCTATGGGGTTCAGGTCTGGACTTCGGGAAGGCCACTCGATTCAACGAATTCCAGCTTTGTCAAGGAAATAGCTAACGGCTCTTTCCGCATGGGGGTCTAGCGTTATCGTGCTGTAGAAGGAAGTCTTCGCCAACGAAAGGAGCAAAAGGGACCACATGCTCCAGCAAGATCTCTTCCACGTATCTTGCGGACGTCAATGACCCACCAACAACAACGACGAGCTCTGTGCGCGAGTTTGAAGTGATATCACCCCAGACCATGACTGAGCCTCCTCCAAAAGCAACCCTCTCCGTAAAAGTGCATGAGGCGAATCTTTCTCCTGCTTTTCTCCACACTCTTTACCGTCCATCGGATGTTCGAAGATTAAATCTTGACTCGTCCGTAACAATACTCGTCCCCATTGGACCATAGTCCACTCGACATGCTCACGAGCGAAAGCAAGACGAGCATTGCGGTGGTGTGAGAGCAATTGTGGGGACACTGCTGGACGTCTAGCATGTAAGCCACTTTTCATAAGTCTCCTTCTAACGGTTCGCTCCGATACACTGACGTCTCGAGACCTTTTCAGCTCATTGCGGACGTTTGTGGCAGTCAAACGACGATCTCGCAAAACACTGAAGACGATGAAACGATCGTCACGGGCAGATGTGCAGCGCGATCTTCCATATCCTGGTCTTCGGGTGTACTCTTCTGTCTCCACATAACGTTGGTAGACACATCGAACCGTTGTTTTTGGAATTTATCTCCTATATATTCCCCGAGCTGAATAAATGTATGTTAAATAATTGATTCCATGTTAACTTGTTCTGCGACTAAATAAACAGAATGATGTAGTTGTGTTTTATTATTTAAAGTATATATAAACGATATTATTTGATTTAATTATTCTACGTCAAAATTAACGCACTACGAAAGTTATATATATATATATATATATTATATATATATATATATTATATATATATATATCCTTCTAAGTCGACTGGGGCTGTCAAGAACTTCATTATACGTTGAGCTGAGAACATCTCTCCAAATTAAATAAATAGTGCAATCTGGCAACTATTCTTATGGATTGCATTTAACTCGGATAAATAAATAAATAAATTATATATATATATATATATATATTTTAGTGTTCTAAACAAGCAAACTGGATGGTAGATGGCTGGCTCTACATTCTTGCATGCTCTCCTATCCTTTAATACAGGGGTGGGGAAACCCTCGCCCGCGGGCGAAATTTCGCCCACGAGCTAATTTCAATTCGCCCGCTTAGGTATTTATTATTTACTAAAAATTATTTATTTACAGCCCAGCAAATAGCTTTTTAAAATACATCTTATATACAGCGTGTCCCAAAGAAATGTATACCAACTTTGTTCGATAATACCAGCTATGAGGATAATAAATATATTACTTTTTATATGTTTTTTAATAAAGAATTTTCTCCTGAATCTAAATATGTAATTATTTTTATTAAAAATTGAAAAACAAAAACGTTACAGATGTTTAAATTATAATTATTATTTTCGAGACTTCATGTGCGATATTTTCTAATATTTTTGCACGTATACGAGATAAGTTTGAAACCGACGGCACTGTGCAAAACTTACAAAAACAACGTTCTGGAAGACGTCGAACATCTTAGATAAAGTGTCATTTAACCATGGAATTTGTAAATTTTTTAAATTAACTAATAATTACAACATTTATGCTTCAATATCAACACTAAACATAAGTATCTCAAAACAGTCGGTTAAAATATTAGAAAATATCGCACATGAAGTCTCGAAAATAATAATTATAATTTAAACATCTGTAACTTTTTTGTTCTTCAATTTTTAATAAAAATAATTACATATTTAGATTCAGGAGAAAATTCTTTATTAAAAAACATATAAAAAGTAATATATTTATTATCCTCATAGCTGGTATTATCGAACAAAGTGGGTATACATTTCTTTGGGACACGCTGTATATAAGCTTAAAATTTGCCAGACGCCCTCGGAGGTGTTTATGTTATTCGTTTTCGCCCTTGGTACTGAAAAGTTTCCCCACCCCTGCTTTAATATATATATATATATATATATATACATATATATACACACTCCTTCTAATTCAACTGGCTGATTAAGCCTTCTAAGCAAATTACGCCTTCTAAGCCAGCTGAGGAAGTCATTAACTTCAGTATGCGACGAGGCATCACAGCGAAAAGATCTCCTCTCTCTTAGGTTACCTTCCTAGATCAGGACAGGTTAGGGTTACCCTTGATGGGAGGTCTTGGGCAAACCCTCTTCATGCAGGGGACCAACCCCCTCCCCCTTGCTTGCATACTTTCTCCCCTATGGGTGCAAACCCCCTCCCCCTGGCAAACTGATCAACATTGCATTGCAATTGCACTCTCCCATTTTGCAGTCATACTACTAAACCGCCCGGAGGGCGGTTTTTTGCTTGTTTCTAAACAAACTTACAAGCATTTTCCTTAACACTTAAATGCCTGCATATGGCAGTTAGGAACCTTATACTAATCATTCAAGATGACCAGAAACTGGAAGAACGCTCAGGCCAACTAATGCGGACTATTACTGTGACTCTCGCATTATCGAGATTCGAACACCTGGCCTGTGTCTTCACTACGCATATAGGGAAATTGTGTTAACGACTGAGCTCTGGACTAGCTAGGAACCTTAATTTTTATATTCAGACTTTACCTTAAGGCATTGATTTAAAAAAATGCCAAAATTCAGGAAATTAAATGTGCATCGGCCAGCTCTTTAGTGTAATACGAGGGTAATTCAATAAGTATCCGCACTTTTTATTTTCACATCTGATAGATTATAAACACCACTTCTCAACATAGTTTCCCTGTTTCTCAATACACTTAGTCCAGCGATCTACAAGCTTCCTAATACCATCACAAAAGAATGTTTTTGGCTGTGTGCGTAGCCAGTCATGCACGGCCTCCTTCAGGTCATCATCGCCTTGGAACCGCTGACCTTTCAAAGCGTCTTTTAGTGGTCCAAACAGGTAAAAATCCGAAGGTGCCAGGTCTGGACTGTATGCTGGATGGTCGAGAACTTCAAATTTAAGTTCTCGAAGGCATTCTCTAGTCTGTGCAGCGGTATGAGGGCGCGCATTGTCGTGTAACAGAATAACACCTTCCGATAATCTCCCTCTCTGTTTTGTGCGAATTGCTTGCTTTAACTCATTCCAAAGCATGTCAGAATACGATGCACTTGTTACTGTAGTTCCACGCCCTAGATAATGTTCAAGGATAGGGCCTCGTGTATCCCAAAACAGTGTCAGCATAACTTTACCTGCTGACGGCTGCGCTTTGAACTTCCTTGCAACGGGAGATGTTGGATGCTTCCATTGCATGCTCTGTCGCTTGCTTTCTGGTTCATAGTGATGGATCCAGGTTTCATCTCCAGTGATAATGCGCTCCAAAAAGTTTTCACCTTCATTATGATACCGCGCCAAAAGACGAGAGCAGACGTCCATACCTGGATGTTGCAAATGTCGATGGATGGTGGACGGGGATGAATTGAGTTTCTGGGCCAATTCTTCGACAGTTGTTGAACAGTCTTCTTCAAGTGCGGCTAACAGCAGGTCATCATCAAACTCAGCAGGGCGTCCAGAGTGTGCTGCATCTGTTAAACAGCAGTCACCATTCCTAAACTTTTGAAACCATCTTTGACATTTCCTCACATGCAGAATATCGTTGCCATAAACGTCCTGAATGTTTCGCGTTGCTTCAGTAGCACTATTCCCTTTTTTGAACTCGTAAAGCATTATATGCTCTTCTGATACCGCCATGTTTACGAGGAGTTCACATAAAGCAAAACACACGTCTTCACTGGTCAAGGTCTGTAAAGTATGTAGCGAAACACGATATATATTTCTTCTTAGATATAACCTTCGGAAAATGTATGCTTAAACCGAGTAGGACTAGTTTAAACCTAATATATCGTAAAAAACGACATTACTTATTGGATGACCTGATACAAGAATTACACCAGTACACATTTGAAAACTTGTCGATCGATTTTTACAAACTAGTTGGTGATTCTATATAATTTGAGTGCGCGATCTCAAAAATATAGTTAGTTTTTCCCTATCACGTATGGTTTTCTTACTACAGGGTGTGTCATAAATCCCCCATTTATCCCCAAATGTGAACCATCTTATCGAGACCAACATTGGATTGCACATGCTAAACCATAAATTTTGTTGTTATAGACTACAGTAACGCTTACATAATAATGTAGGGTAAATATATATAACAACCAGTCCCGTTCCCAGCAAAATACTCTCTCCCATCAATGGGTGGTTAACATTTGGGGACAGATGAGGTATTACAACACCCCTTGTAGCACGAAATCTTTAGTTGATAGAGTAAAACCTAATTAAAGCAGAATTAAATAGCTCCTAGCTCTTGGACAAGCATATTGCTTGTTTATGAAAGAATAAAAAAATAACTGAAAGAAACAAAATATATTTACCTTCTTTACTTGCAAACATTTCAGGACTTATTCCAAAGACTTAAGACTACGAAGGTAGATCTGACTAATGACGACTAAACCGGTGCTTCTTTGATGTTTTCTTATGCTGTGCGTTAGGCTGATCTCGTTGCAGACACCAGCAGTAATCCGCCATCATATTTGTATGCCATCTTCCTTGATATCTTCTTTCCATGGTTTTGATGTCGTAGTGAAATCGTTCCCCTTGCTCCTCACTGACATCTCCGAGATTTTCGGGAAAACGGTCAAGATGCGAAAATAAGAAGTGAACTTTCAGGCTCATGTTGCAGCCTAAGGCGCAAAACTTTTTAAGCATATTTTCCACCAGTCTTTCATAATTTTGGCTTTTGTAGTTTCCCCAAGAAGTTTTCAACATCTTTGAAACCAAGCCATGCTTCTTTTTCTTTATTGGTCATTGTGTTCAGGAAATGATCGTCTGTCAATAACTTTCTAATCTGAAGACCTATAAAAACACCTTCCTTTATTTTCTCGTAGTTAATCTTTGGATATTTTGAACAAATGTACTTGACACACACCTTCTCTATTCAATGCTTTGACATACTGCTTCATCAAGCCTAACTTAATGTGCAAGGGTGGTAGGAGGATTTTATTTGGTTCAACTAGATGTTCATGTAAAATGTTCTTTGATCCTGGGGTAAGATTCTCTCTAGGAGGCCAAGTTTTCCTCTTCCAGTGCTGGTCACGTGCTCGACTATCCCATTCGCAGATGAAACATGGCATCTTAGTGTATCCTGATTGCTGCCCAAGTAACATGCAAAGGACTTTGAGATCCCCACACAATATCCATCTGTGATTTTGATACTGAATTTTTTCCAGAAGCAGTTTCATGTTGTCATAGGTCTCTTTTAAATGAGTAGAATGGGCAACTGGGATTGATACATATTTGTTACCATTGTGCAGTAACACTCCTTTTAGACTGGTTTTAGAGGAATCTATAAACAACCTCCAGTCACTGGTTTGGTATTCGATGCCTAGCTTGCACACTAATCCTGTGATGCCCTTGCAAAATACCAAGGGACCATCTTCTTCGAAAAAAGGCACGAAATCTTTCTCACGATTTCTGTACCAAGCGAAGTATGTGTCGGATGCCAATAAATTGTTCTCCTGCAATCTAGACCCCAAAAGTTCTGCAGAGTCCTTAGGCAGATTCAAATCCCTGACTAAGTCATTTAGTTCGGCTTGGGTTAATGGTTTAGGATCTCGGTCAGCTGTTGGCTGTTCATAAACATCATCATTGTCTGGATTTGGAGCTGAATCCGAACCTGAATTGTATTGATCCAGACTCTCGGGTGGGCGGGGAATAGGAACTTCTGGACCATGGGGTACCGGCCTTATTGCAGATGGAAGACTTGGGTATTGAAGGCTCTCTTTATTCTTTGCATTATAACCTTTAACATTGCAAGAACAGAAGTAGCAGTCGTCGTATGGTTTCTAGGCTCGCGCCATACCATAGGGATCCCAAATGGCAAACTTTTCTTTTTACCTTTGCTCCATTCCTTAGTGCCGCAACACACGTAAGACAAACCTTGTGTGGAGCCCAACACTTTTGTCTTGATCTCCTAATTTAATTCCAAAATAAGCATGATAAGCTCTCTTAATGAAGGTCGTTACATTTGTCCTTTGTTTTACAACATACCGACCACAAATATAACAAAATATGTCTGGACTATGGGTACATCCTCTAGAAGCCATTATCAAAATTTTAAAGACGTAATGTTAAAATTATCTATCTGAAAAATATGAAAAAACGAAATTAATTAAAGATAAAAAAGGTAAAAAATTACAAAACGCCCCAAAATTGTTTTGGTAATAACTTTAAAACTGTGGGTGATAGAAAAAAAAACTGGTAGCATATTTTAATTCAGCGCAGCGAACTGCTTCAGAATCACAACTCAAAATAAAGAAATCTATTTTCATGCAGACCGGTGTTATTAGAAAAAAAATACAATTATTCCCTATGGTTCCTGAATTATGGGCCACCCGGGGTGTATGTGTATATATATATATTTTATTAGGGTTGTTTAACCTCCTTCGCAACATCTAAGGTCATATGACGGAGGGGACCTACAGCTTTACGTGGGATCCGAACCACGGGTCGCTACATAATCTGGGCGCGGAGGACGGTCTCCCATCCAACTACTACCCAGACCCAATGTCGCTTAACTTCGCTGATCTTCGGGAAGCGGTGTTACATCAGCCATGACGTAGGCCACATATATATATTTATAGTCATGTCGCCTCTATAATTTATAAAGGGCTCCAAGTTTTATAAATGTTTATTTCAAAATGATAAATTAACAAAACTAAAAAACTCATACTCTGCAACTGCACATGGTGTAACAATCGATGTTGTCTACGATACCACATACTTGCATTCACTGTTGGCACAAGGATTCAAGGATCGATAATGCTTCATTTTTATACGAGGCCCCCGTTCCACCAATGGATTAGGGAAACATGATTTTAGCTTTGCCTTTCATCATCATATTTAACAATAGGCTTCGTATGCTCCTCTGTTGAAAAATAGGCAAATTCACACAATGAATCACTTTAAAAGACAACAACAAAGTCTTGTATTGAAATTGAAATTAAACAATACTGATATTTTGAATTTTCAAAGTTTATGCGAAGAGTTACAGGGTATTACGTGCAGTCCTTTGACTTTTTTTAATTAACTAACAAAGTAAACCAAACAAAGTGACTGTCTACATTGTATTGGTTAGTCATTGTTGATCGAAGAGCAAAGCAGCAGTCTGAGCTCCACAATTTCTAAAATAATTTTTTTTTATATATTCATTTAAAGATGTTTTGTAATATTTTGTACACAAAAACCGAACATGCTTAATTTAACCTTTAACCGAATCCAACCTAGTGTTTATAGCAATCTAATCGAGTTGCATTGGCCTTCATTGGTGAACTAATACGAGTGAATTAAAAAATCCTGAAATTAGGTGATATAAATAAATGTCAAAATAATATAAAGTCATGATATATACCACATTAAGTCGATGACAAAAACTTAATGTTTGGTATCTAAGGGGCCATTCAAAAACCACGTGGTCCTGAAAGGGGGGAGGGGGGTTCCTTATTTGACCACCAAGGGCCACATGGGGAGGGGGGTCTTGACGTTTAACCACGTGGCCACGTCCCAAAGGACCAAACAGTACAGCCTTGGGAAGAAATATAAATACGCTACACTGTATGCTCCAATTAATATGTATGCATCCAATATGTTAGTATGTATCCACTATGTATGCTCCAATAAGTAATTTGTTTGAACATTCAAAATTAAATTTTTTAGTGAAGATATTATTTTGAATTAAAGAAAGAAACAATTAATAGAGTTTATTTAGAAGATCTGCCTTTTAATTGTTCATTTACCTCATTACCTCTCAATAATATAAGAAATCTAATACAACACCTTACATTTTACATACGATTAAGAAGGGGTGGGGCTGACATCAGAAGACCACGTGATTTTGGAGGGGGGTTTAAGTCATTGGCCACAAATGACCACAAGCAAGGGGGGACGGGTTTGAAAACCACCTAAAAGAGGACCACGTGGTTTTTGAATGACCCCCTAACCTAACCAACGTTCTCCGCCCCGCCTGTGGAAAATTTGGGAGTACCGAAATGGAAGACCCACCTATTCTTGGATAAGTCACGTTGACATTCAAAAATAATAATAATAAAAGTAAATCAGAAGAACTTGAACTCTTGCTGAGAAAAATTAAAAAGACACCAAACAAGAAACAAATATGGGATGAAAAGAAAAAAGATCTCATAGCTAGAAATGGCAACATGTTTTGGGAAGAAAAAAAAATCGCCATAATAAGAACAACTAAAAAAGAGAAAGGAAGGGTTAGGTTAAATAAGCTGACATTTCAGCTGTAATTGTTTAACAATAAAGTATGGAAGTCCAGTTTATGGACACATAGCTAGGCTGGTTCATCTTTAGCCTAGGTCTTCCATCTTCAACGTAGCCTAGGCTGTGTTTAGGCTACTCTAGTTGGAGCAGGACCTATTTTTTCCATACCGCCTAACCAAGAGAAATTAAAAGCTTTTCGTCTCATCAATTTCCCGCCTCTTACTAACTGTCTTCAGTCACTCCTTCTTCGTTGCAATGTTGCCTCACTCTCTTTACTATCGCTATTATAACGGACAATGCTCATCTGAACACTAATTGCATATATCTCCTTTAAGGAGAGCTTCACTATCAGACTTTCGACACATCCTCATCCATTTTCAAACCAACTTTCTAATGCAAGGGTTAATCGGTATTCTCAATCTTTCATTTACTCAATCGGTCACCTCTGGAACAACCTTCCTCAATCCATCTTTCCCCTTGTCTATGACCTCCAACCTTTCAAACACTGTTCAGGCATCTCAAAAACCTTGGACCTTGATTTCGGCTCTCTTCTATGCAGGGGAGGGAGTCGTTTTTGCAGGTGTTCACCCTTGGCCCCCTCCTTCCTGCACAAAAAACTCCCTAGCTACCGCATTTTCCCTTTGGGGTCCGCATCTTTCCATAACAACAATAATAATATCTTCATTGGTAAAAATAAATATTACAATACTAAAATTTACAATATTACAATAATTTTTTACAAAATAGGTTTATTTATTTATTTATACCAGAGTAGTCTGGCCCTTAAACTTTTGGCTTTACTGGGCTCTCAGAAGATAAAAACATTCCATAGGTATATTTTGTTTGGGTCTTAACACTTCCATCTACAGTATTAATGCGGTTAGATTACTTCTCATTCAGGGTCATTCCCATTTTCATCCGCAAATGAGAATGTTCGAAGTGTGAATTCCAAATCTGAGAAAAATGTTTCCTGGTTTGGGAAAGGGCAAGAGAGACGTGATGCAATTAGGATCTCGAGGGGTATTTTCTATGAAAAATCTGACAAAGTTGGAATTCGTACAATCAGTGAGAATGGATCGACTTGAAAATTGCCTCCTCCGAGATTCTTACTAGTGGATTTCTCTCTTGTACGAGGATTGAATAGGAATGATTTCATGAGTGCTAATAAACTATGCGGTTATAACCTTTTCTGAGTGGCCATGTTTGGTAGCCTACTTGCGGTAATAATTGAAACAAGTATTTATATTTAGAACATTCAATATAAAAGAAAAATTCCAGGATCCAAACACAGTTCGGAGTCCATAATTACCAACCTAACTTAGCTTAGCTTAGCTTAATCGGTAAATATTAAGCTTCAGGGACACCATTTTTATGGACCTCTGATTGGCCGAAAGTTGGTGTAGGAAATAACTAACCAACCTAGAATGACCACCTAATCTATTGTAAGTTTGTAACCTAACTTAAACGTAAGAATAACCCTTATTGACCCTAAGTGTTTAAGTGGGTGGGTCACGGAAATTTGGTATTCTCGAAACTTAATATGAGCCCTTTAATTTAACCAACCTAGCCTAATTTAAAATTAATGCTGTTATGAACTCTGTCGCTGAACTACGTCTGGATTCTGGAATTTCTTAAAAAACAAAACAACAACAAAAATCGTACCTTAGTAACTACTCCATCGTCAGCGTTCTTGATTTGAACTTTTAAAGTTCTGGTCGGTTTTTGAAACAAATCATTTGTCTCTGTTGTTGGTGACTGTACCAAACGATCGTCTCCGATGTAAAACTCAGCCTTGGTGTAGTTGTTATTGCTTTCTTTGTTGTGACTGAAGTTGAGAACGGAGTCTTTATTTGCACTACCAATAGATTCTATCGATGGATGACCTTTCTCAGAGAGGTCAAATGGTTCTGACTTCCGGTCACTGCTTGGCAGAGAGGTCCATCCTTTAGAAGATACTGTTGGCGAACTCGCAACTTTTTCCAAAACCATTTTGTTTTATTACTATTATATTGGTTTCAGTAGCTTATAACGATGTCTTGGCAATCAGTTTCTAATTATTTTAATGGAATTTATATTAAATATAATTTAATAAAACACATCCACGACGTAGGCTAAATCACACTTCTTTAAAGAGTTTCACTTTCATATATAAAATTTGTGCGTTTATTCGTATGAAATATTAATTTATTTAATATACTGGAATTTATATACATTTCAGCTACAAGCATTAAACATAACAAAAAACTCCATTTCATTTTAAATATAATTCTGATATGTAAATCACGAGTTACAATTTGATAAATGTAAAAGTGCATAAATTATTTTTTGTGTAAATTACTCCCTTTTGTGGAAACGAAACATGGAATATAAAACACAAATCAAATAGTTAAGTGATCTCTTTACTGTCATTCTCGAGCGATACTTTATTAGCAAAGGCCACACGCAAACTAACGGAGACGGTGAAAACTGAGTGAATGACGGTGATATATATAGGGAAGATTGAAAGGCATAGGCCGAATTCGCAAGATATTTAAATTGCATCACTAAAATGTTCATACTTATACTTTATTTTGCGAGTTGATGAATTCATCGTGATATCAGGTATTCTTCCAATGAATCCCACTCAATTGAATGAAAATATTGATATTTACGTTACACATCTGGGATTAGATAAAACAAGTGGCGAGAACTGAAATCAGTCAGGAAGGAAATTCGTGCATGCGCAAGAAAATCTCTCAGTGGAAAACACCATTCCGGCAGAGATTATGCAATAGTTAGAAGCAACAATTTTTTAAATTTTACATTTGAAAAACAAAAGTCTATCAGCTGATCGTTAAATTTTAATTTTTTTTAAATAACGGTCATACAATGTATTTTATTAGAAATTATTAAAGAAATTACTTGAATACTCATGTTGTGTATGTTGGAAGTGATACTCGAAAGGTAATATTGATATGTTTAATTTTATCAAATAAATCCTATACTGGTGCGTGAAAAAATAATAATTTACAAAGTTCAAAATACAAATTAATGTTTCCCTATTTACCCCTTTTCCCTAAAACGTAACTAAAAGTAAGTAATAGAAAAACTATATTTATTACAATAAGCCTTATATATCCATTTTTTGTATTTAGCCAGAATAGTGACGGCAACGAATTACGTTCCCATGACAACGGATTCGACATTGATTCCCCAAAAATGGTATATCTTTCTTACCATGCACGTTTTGTCAACTTATGCTTTCAATTAATCTTATTCGAAAATACATTCATTATGACATTATCGCTGAATAAATTGTCTATTAATGCTTGATAGCCTCACATTAATAAGCATTTTAGGGTAAATTTGTTAGTAACAACACCTAATTGTATGTTAACATCACTTAATAAACAACGAATAGATTCTTTTAACAGGTGGAATTTTCTGTATTTTACAGAATGCCCACAGGAATGAATAATTTTTTCAATCAAACAGCCTACGACTTTATACTGATCAGAGATTTCAATAACAGTTACTTAACTAAATAAAATGTAAAGCCATACGTGAAAAAATTAAAAAACTTTAATTCCATGCATGTTTGGTTTATTGTTGTAGAAATTTCGATAACTGAGTAAAAATGTAAAATCTATTCTCAAACACAACCATCAAAAGTTGCGTCATAAAATATTTTAGCGCACCTTAAATTTGACTTTACACGTTCTTTCTTCAGTAGAGAAATTTGCATAAATCTGCAATTTTGTTTTTAATTATTATTATACACTATATTTAGTTTAGCCTACAATATAATTTTACACTATGCCTATTATTAAATATATTAAAAGACGTTTCCAATTTTAAATTTCGCATTGAACTTTGATTTGTGTACATTTAATATGAAATTTCTTCTTTACATAATTAATATAATTATATATAATCATAATGAGAATTTTACAGATTATATAATTAGCTAGCTTAGCTTCATAATAAACGATGATGTGATTATGTTCTTGTCTTACTGTGGAATTAAGAAGAAAGTTACTCCCTTGATCTGAATTCTAAATTCGTTATTCTTAGAATCCATTATGATATCATGTTCTTCGGATCAGACATGATGTAATGAGTTATTTCGTTCACTATGAAATGTTATTATTTTACTAATAGCAAGGGTAAAAAGTTTATATAAACCTTTGGTTTGCTTCCGCCCGAATTGTTCATTCTGACGAAGGTCAAGCTTTTCACTCCACCTCAGACCTACAGTTTAACGTGGGATCCGAACCCCACTAAGCCACCCAGGGTACCCATTTATCTACCAACCACTTCCTTTATTGTGTGGAAGGATGAACAGCTTGGTTTTGCTGCGCGCCGGCTGCCGTCACTGGGTCTCGATTCTGGGGCCGATGGATTCGTAGTCAGCGAGGCTAACCACTACACCACCGAGGTGTATATATATAATATATTATAGAAAACAATCGCTATGTACAGGGTGTTCACAATGTCCTGTTACTTCTTTTTTTTTTTTACCTTAATGCACTGACCAACAATTGGAATATGGTGGATAATGATTCTTATAGTTATCTGTTGTTTATTTATTTATTTACAAGTGAACGTGTTTAACATATTTATACATTTACTTGTCCAGAAGATCGGTATGAGAACCATCATTCTCGTGGCAGAGAATAATCCGTTGCCATATTCTCGGTGTAACATCTTCTTTAACGCGGATGAAGTAATTTGGCGAAATGCATCACTGACTGCTTGTTTCAGTTCCTCTGTTGTGTGATATATCTCTTTTGCAACTTTTTCTTTTACTCGTACAAATATTTATAGTGAGAAAAAAATATAGAGGTAACAGGACATTGTACACACCCTGTTAACAGTTACTGAAAATTGGAGAAATTCAGTACACTTAATCGTTTGTATCAAATTTGAATGTACATGTATTTGATTTAAAATTTATATTTTGTATGTTCATTCTAATATGTATTTATTGTATGTAGAAGCATGTAACCATTATTCATACTATTTTTGGTGCTACTTTAGTATGCGGTCTACCTACGATTCGGCGGTCTACCTTTTAATTATATCTTATTATCTTGTTTACTAATTGCTTGTTTACATCCCGATGTCAATCGCCCTTGACGATTGGTCAGGTTTAGTCATGATATTTTCGTTAGTTTTAACGAAAATATCATGACTAAACCTAACCAATCGTAGGTAGACCGCATACTAAAGTAGCACCCTATTTTTTTTATGCATTATTGATATTGAAAAAAGTATACAATATGTATACTTTATAAAATTATATACAACTAATTGAGTGAATACTTATGCCATTGTCTTAAAATGACAAATTGTTGAGGGACTATACAGGGTGTTTGAAAACTTTCTGTACAAATTGTAATGGGGGATAGGCAACACCAAGACAAACCCTTTTCGTCTATAAATGTATGTCCGCTGACGTCACCATTCGGCGCGAGAGGGCGCCGCTGCAATTGGCTAAAAGGTGAAGTGGGCTAGACTCGCGCTTGCCGCGGGCATTCTTAAATCGGACGTAGTACGCGTAACATGGAGCGCTTCACGACTGCTGAGATGGCTGACATGCATATGGTGTATGGGGCTGCCAATGGAAACGGAAGAGCTGCTGTGAGGTTGTACCGACAGCGCTTCCCAAACAGACGTGTGCCAAACCACCAAACGTTTGCGCATTTGCATCGGCGACTGCGAGAAACTGGAACATTCCATGCAAACATGCATGACACTGGTCGGGAGAGAAACGTGCGCACTCCTGACATGGAAGAAGAAATCCTACGGCGATTTGAGGACAATCCAAGCGCAAGCACGCGAGGTGTTGCACGTATCCTCGGTGTGAACCACGACTTGGTCTGGAGAGTGTTGCACGAGCAGCAACTTGCCATGGACGATACCCGCCCAAACATTGACGGCGAACCGTTCTTGATGAGCATGCACCCGTGTAGCATGTGGATTTGCGTGCGCCCACACGTGAGAATTGTGCATGTTAAACACACCCTCACGTGTGAAACAGGCCTCATCTGAGAACAGCACATAAGCCGGAAAATTAGGCTGCACCGCTGTCTGCTGCAGAAACCAGCGTGCGAATTCCACACGAAGAGGGTAATCCCGAGGTTGTAATGCCTGGACTCTCTGACGATGAAACGGATGTAACTGCTGTTCGTGCAACACTCTCCAGACCAGGTCGTGGTTCACACCGAGGATACGTGCAACACCTCGCGTGCTTGCGCTTGGATTGTCCTCAAATCGCCGTAGGATTTCTTCTTCCATGTCAGGAGTGCGCACGTTTCTCTCCCGACCAGTGTCATGCATGTTTGCACGGAATGTTCCAGTTTCTCGCAGTCGCCGATGCAAATGCGCAAACGTTTGGTGGTTTGGCACACGTCTGTTTGGGAAGCGCTGTCGGTACAACCTCACAGCAGCTCTTCCGTTTCCATTGGCAGCCCCATACACCATATGCATGTCAGCCATCTCAGCAGTCGTGAAGCGCTCCATGTTACGCGTACTACGTCCGATTTAAGAATGCCCGCGGCAAGCGCGAATCTAACCCACTTCACCTTTTAGCCAATTGCAGCGGCGCCCTCTCGCGCCGAATGGTGACGTCAGCGGACATACACTTATAGACGAAAAGGGTTTGTCTTGGTGTTGCCTATCCCCCATTACAATTTGTACAGAAAGTTTTCAAACACCCTGTATATTACTGAAATCTAATTTAACCTACCTTAACAAGTTAGATTAGATCAGTTTAGGATAAGTCTGGTTAGGTTAAATTTAATTAAGTTATAGGTTAAGTCAGGTTAAGTTTAGTTAAATTACTTCTTGAAATTTTGGTGTTTCAACGATTTTTCATTCAGAGGATGGCCTTAGTTCCCGTGTAACGAATGTGACTTAACATAAACTAATTTCATTGTAGATATTTGTACAATTAAGCCTTGTATTGCTTATACAAATAGTACAATTACCAGAGTTTGATATAGGAGCAATATCGTTTGAAACATATATAAAACAGCAGGGCTCAAGCATAGCTTTCTCGGGCCCGGTACACAATCACATGTCGGGCCCCATTGCCTCTGACTCCTGCTTCCCCCCCCCCCTCGTTTCAAACAGGTCATTCATGCATACGTTTGCATAGTTTTATTTGCGATATCATTAACAAAAAGCTACAATAAAGGCTTAAAACATTTTCTTAACTGGGTCCTGCCGGGCCCCTTGGTTGTCTGGGCCCCAGTTAACTTTACCTTTTTGACCCCCATACTTGGGCCCTGTGAAGCAGGAAGGAATAACAGGAGTTCCATGCGCACATGACAACCTTTTGACCTTGGCAGCATTGCATGATATCCACCCCCCTATATCCCACCCCTTTCCGAACTTTGAGGGTTTTGGATCACGTGATAAGAAGCCACCATGTATTATCTTATAATGTTCGATTTTCCTTTTGGATACTACCGAAAGGGCTACATTCTAATCATTAATCGGCTTCTTCATTTCTGCCACAAATCTTCTTGCTTTCCTCACATCTCTTTGATCGATATCTAAAATCACTTTTTTAGAAATGGGACGAACACGTGCTTATTCTGACGGGAACGTTTTTTGAATTAATTTACATATTTGTTGTTCTTTGAATGTTTTCATTGTGAAAACAGGTGACAATTATTATATGTAGGTCCATAGGCGGATCCAGATAGGGGCCAGGGGGACATTCCCCCCCCCCTTAGACAGATTTTGAGGCTCGATACACCCTGGTTAAACGGAATTCATATTATGTTGCATACATTCATGTGATATTTTACTATAGAAAATCAAAATCAGCATACGAGTAGTGCAGCGGGAAAAGGGGATAAGCGATACGTTCGATAAAATGCGTTTTCTGTTTGAAAATACAGCTTATTCTTCCCTTTATCACCTCCAGTTGGGAGATATTCCATTTTGTGACTGGAAACACTGTTTTCAGTCACAAAATGAGATATCTGCCAATTGGAGGTGAAAGAGGGAAGAATAAGCTGTCTTTTCAAACAGAAAACGCACTTCGCTGATTTTGTCGCTTATCTCCTTCTCCCGCTGTACTACTCGTATATGTTTTATGAGTTAGATAGCCAAGTTTAACTTCAATAGTAAAACCAAAAAGGCATTGATTTGAACTTTACTAGAATTGAGAGCTTCTGATATTCATATTCATGGTCCCCCAGAAACATTGGCCCTCCCTTACAGACAATGATGGATCCGTTTTTGTGTAGGTCTATTCTATAATAAAAGCTGAATGCGTGAATTTCTTATTTAACGAGAACTGACGAATGATCTGATATGCGAAACTCATAAAATTTTATCATGATATTGCGTAATTCTTCCTTAGTCAGTCATCTCAAGGCACACACTGATTTTCAGCCTCCGGCTCTTGGACGAAAGGAGTTTAAATTCATGTCTCGATCAAAATGGCTTACCTGGGGATAATACCGTGCGTGTGTGTGTGTGTGTGTGTGTGTGTGTGTGTGTGTGTGTTAACTCTTTCTTGGCAGGTGCATAAAAATTTTATCGATTTTATTCCGATTGACACCAGACTAATTGATTCACTCTTAAAGGAGACCAGTATCAAACGAGGGGTTAAATAACAATATAATGCATAATAATGAACGATGTGAGAATTGCCGATTTAAACGTTACCTAACCTGACTTACCTTTATTAACATTAATCCAATCTTACCTCATCCGAACCCAAGCTCAAAGTGGGAAAGCCGTGGATAAAACTAAGAAATGGAATGAAAAAAGAAGGTAAATTATTCGTTAGCCATAAGAGTGCGTGCGTTATTGGAGTTGTTTAATCTCCTTCGTAACGGCAAAGGTCATATAACGGAGAGGATCTACAGTTATACGCGGGATTCGAACCACGGGTCGTTACATCATTTGCTCGCGGAGGACGGTCACCCATTCAACAACTGCCCAGACCGATTGTCGCTTAACTTCACTAATCGATGGGAAGCGGTGTCGCGTAGCCGGAAAAGTCGAACCAGTACCAACACTTTTCTGAACAAGAAAGGGGCTATGAAATTTAAAAAAAAAAAAAACCAGAAAATATATTTTCATTAAACCTTCAATCTACTGAAACAATTTTCTTAAATATTTTATATTCAGAGTACATCTTACCTCATATATATATACACTTTAACTTTTAAAATTGACACAATGGACAGGATTCATAGAGTGAAAAGCTCACGGACGCATAATATTTTTAAATTCTCTCTAACTCCCACGGCCTTGAAAGAAAGTTTCTAAAGAAAATATACCTCTCTCTCTCTCCCTCTCTCTCTCTCTCTCTCTATATATATATATATATATATATATGGCTACGTCGTGGTCGATGTCGAAACATCGTTTCCGGAGATCAGCGAAGTTAAGCGACATTGGGTCTGGGTAATAGTTGGATGGGAGACCGTCCTCTGCGCCCAGATTATGTAGCGACCTGTGGTTCGAATCCCACGTAAAGCTGTAGGTCCCCTCCGTCATATGACCTTAGATGTTGCGAAGGAGGTTAAACAACCCCAATTAAAAAAAATAAATATATATATATATACACACACACACACACACACACACTGAAAAATTTCGATAAATGACGTCCTCTGACGCTTGAAAGTAATCTGAAATCTAAATGGCTAAGAATTAACTGTCCTTGAAAAAGAGTTACTTTCCATTCACACTGGAAGAAGCCCTTTTTTTTAATCACATATGTCGCTTAACCTTTTGTTTCATAGTGGCTTATTTTAAGATCGAATAAACTTTATTAACCTTTATTAATAATAAAATAAATACATCGGTTTTACAACTTACAATGACATAAATAATTGTGGCATAAATACAATGACATAAATGATTTTATTTTATTTAATTTGGCCCTTAAGCTTTAGGCTTTATTGCCTTTTAAAATCGTTTGGCGTAAATCAGAATAAAATCAGTAAATTAAATAAAATATTAATACGAAATGTGTTTAGAGCTAATTATTTTTACAGTTGCGAAAACAAATTTGCCAGCTATAATATAAAAAGCATAAAATATCACTAATTAGTAATTTTTTCAAATTATATATATAAAATCTAATTGATAATGTAGATATATCCCCAACTATGATATCAGACTACAACATCATTAAAATAACTAATATAAAGGTAACAGGAAAGGAAAGAACACGCACAACGGAAAGAAGCGAATTCGAAATTTTTAATTTTCACTCCAAAGCTATAAACTGGGAAGATGTGACATCCAGCATGGAAGTAATAGATTGGAAAACCATTTTCGAGGCCAAGACAACGGATGAGATACTAATGACGTTAGAGGAGAAGACGGTGGAAATTGTGAAAAAACATGTCCCAAAGATACAACAAAGAGGAAAGAGAAGCAGGTTCGAAAGACAAAAAAGGGCATTGTTCCGAAAGAGAAAAAGAGTGACTGCAAAATTAAGTAATTGTAAAGATGACAACATCAGAAAAATATTAAATGATAAACTACAAAGTATCGATGTCGTCATACAGGAACTAATCGAGAAGCATACAGAAAAAGAAGAAGATGACTCTATAGAAGCGATAAAGGCTAACTCAAAGTACTTCTATAATTTCGCAAAAAGAAAGTCGAAAAACCATGCGACTATCGGACCTTTAAAAAATGAGAACAGTGATTTATCTGATGATCTAACAGAAGTATCTGAAATATTAAGAGCTCAGTATGAATCATCTTTCAGTATCCCAAAAACTGACAAATTGATATGCGATAGAAACGCGTTCTTTGAAGAAGAACCACAAGGGGAAAGTATAACGGATTTCGACTTTACGACGGATGATATTACACAAGCCATAGGGAAACTAAAAACACACTCAGCGGTAGGACCGGATAAATGGAATACCACACTGATCAAAAACTGCAAGAATGCAATCGCTGAGCCCCTATACTGGATATGGAGACGATCATTAGGCACGGGAGAAATATCGGGCATCCTGAAGAGCGCGAACATAGTCCCAGTATATAAAGGAGATCGATCCGAGGCCAAAAACCATAGGCCAGTATCGCTTACATCTCATCTCACTAAAATATTTGAAAGAATAGTTAGACAAAATCTATGACTTTTTGGAAACTCAGAAAAAATTCAATGATAACCAACACGGGTTTCGGTCAGGCAGATCATGCCTATCACAACTAATGGAACACTACAACAACATTATTGATTCACTTGAAAGTAATGAAAACTATGATGTACTATACACAGACTTTGCTAAAGCGTTCGACAAGTGTGACCACGGAATCATAATACATAAACTGAAATATATGGGAATAACAGGAAAAGTAGGGAAATGGATATATAATTTCCTTAGTGAGCGGCGGCAAGTCGTTACGGTACAAGGAGTATCTTCATCAGAATCAGAGGTTCTCAGCTCGGTACCACAAGGAACAGTATTAGCTCCACTACTCTTCATAATCATGCTAACTGACATAGATGAGGACGTTACCAGAGACAGCACAGTAACATCCTTTGCGGATGACACAAAGATCAATAGAAAAATAAGAAACCCAGAAGACATAGGATCTCTACAAACCGACATAAACAGAATCTACAAGTGGACGGAAAACAACAATATGAAGTTTAACCAGAAATTTCAGCTATTACGGTACGGAAAAAGAGAAGACCTAAAATCCATGGAATATTATACCCCAAATGGACAGGAAATTCAGAGAAATTCCAGAGCAAAAGATTTAGGGGTTGTAATGACAGATGATGCGAAATTTGAAACACAAAATAAGATAGCAGTAAACAGAGCAAAGAGAATAACGGGTCAGATATTGAGAACCTTTAAACGAAGGGATAGGAATGTAATGATTCCTCTACTGAAAACCCTGATAATACCCAAATTGGAATACTGCTCGGTCCTAACATCCCCATATAAAAAAGAAGACATTAGACAGCTGGAGGGGATCCAAAGAAGCTTCACAGCCAAGATCAATGGGTGCAAAGAACTAAATTACTGGGAAAGGTTACGAGAACTAGACCTATATTCACTGGAAAGGAGAAGAGAGAGATACACCATTATTTACACTTGGAAAATAATGAAGAAACTAGTCCCTAATCTTACTCTGAATCCCATAACTCCACAAACAACGGTGGAAAGTAGAAGCGGTAGACTGTGTCGTATTCCCAAATTGAAGGCGAAAGAAAATAGTTTTGTAGTGAGAGGACCAAAACTGTTTAATCAGTTGCCCAAAGACCTAAGAAACACGAAGGGAGTTGCAGTGGAAATCTTCAAAAGAAAACTAGACGTCTGGCTCAGAACAATCCCCGGTGAGCCGGGCGTACCTGGCTATGTGAGGTGGAGAGCGCAAGAATCCAACTCACTACTTCACCAGGCCAACTCAAGAGGAGGAGCGACAAGCTTGACCTTCGTGAAATGAGAAATCATCGCGCGGAACCTTTGTAAGGTTATAAGGTAAGGTGTATATTAGGGTTATGACTTTTTAATTTTTTGTCATAAATATTGTTTCCTGTATCATCAATCGATGAACTTTTGCTTGAAAACAATAAAAAAAGGGCCTAATTCTTCAGAATTAAAAAAAAATGTCACCCCGAAAGCAAATATAGTATATTAATATATTCGAGACAGCTGCATTGCACCATTCTAGATTGGTTACCTAGTATTTTCTTGAATATTCCGGAATATTCCAGAAATACACGTGTCTGCCGTGCTGGTGAACAGAACACATATCACGTACAATTTATCATTAACGGAAAGTACTTGTTCCAAGTGAATTTATTTATCTCAGGTTATCTATCTTACAATGTCGCATATGAGAAGTGCTATTGAATGCGAAAAGGGCAAAGAAACTTGGACGAAGAATCTGGTGCAGTTTCAGAACTCACACAAAAGAAGAAACGTCTCATCAGAAATGTCACCTCTTTTCGAACGAAGCCGCTTGCCTCTCTAAATACATATTGCTGGAAGATACCTGTTTCTAGGCAACAATGTAAAAAGTAGAAAAGACCGGGCAAAGGTGATTTGTAATGAAGTCATTCAATTATGGGATAAATTTAATTTCCCACATGTGTCTAATCAAGTTGTTCAAAGCAAGATCGAGAAAGTCTTGAAGACATATGATGAATGTGTACGGCGTGGCAAGTATTCAATACTGGATGAACTATTTGATATCACAAAATTAGATGGACAATGGCTATGCAGTGAGGACAAAAAGTTTTACGATCTGCAAAAGGAGAACAAAGGTGAAGTGGGATATGTGACTGAGAAACTAGCAGGCAAAGAAACTATCCATCCATCAAAACGAATAAGGAAAACCTCCAGTACTTGCGTGGCGTCCAATTCTTCTGCCATCGAGTCCATCGATGTGTTAGATAGTGATGCAATAACGAGTGAAACAGAACCTAGTGACCATGAAGATGACTGTGAATCTTCCGCAAGAAAGCCAATGCGTAGACATTATAGCAAAACTGCAATTGCAACCAATTTAGTAATATCTTCAAAATTATCAACAAGCAAAGCTGCAAAAGTCTGCAAACAGCTGTCAAATGAAGGAATCAATATACCAACACCATCTCAATCAGGTATTTACAAATCAATGTTCAGAGAAGCAGTTCGACTGAAAGAAGAAATGAAAGAAACGCTGCAACTAGAAGATTGGTCATTGCATTTTGATGGTAAACATACTGATGCTAAGGAATATCAGGTGGTTGTTCTGAAAAATGAAAACAGAGAAGTCAAGTTAGGTGTGTTGTGTTTGGCAAATGGCAAAGCTGAAACTATCTCTGATGGAATACGGGCTCTTCTGGATAAGCATAACTTATGGAGCAGCATAAAAATGATGGTAGCAGATACAACAAGTGTCAATACAGGAAAATTGAATGGAGTTATAGTCAGACTACAAAGATTGTTTGCAGAAAAGGGGCTTGATAAGCCACAATTCATTGGCTGCCAGCATCACGTACTGGACCGAATACTTCGTGTGGTGATGGATGACGAACTTGGAGGTAATAAAACATCACCAAACATTGATTACCCTTTTGTTTCAGACATCATGAAGAAATATGACGAACTTAAAGCAAATTTTGAAAATGGCGAGGAAGAGATTTGTGAAAGTTCAGGATGGCGTGATGACATGAAGTTTCTGTTTCATCTAACACGTGTTTTTCGGTTTCTTGAAGAAAATGGCAGATTTCCAAAGGTACATTTTCGAAAAATACCAAACATCAGCAACGCCAGATGGAATTCAAGAGCAATATTAGCAATCCTAACCTATATACTTCTACCAACACGAAGAGAATCTCTGCATAAGATTTGCAGATTTATTTCCTACGACTGGGCAGACTATTGGTTCAGCAATCAGATGTATAAGAAAGATGATTATCATAAATTGTCCAATATCTTGCAACAATACCGAAAAGCACTAAATACTCTGGAAAATCACTGGAACAGAGACCCATCTGCAATAGCTATACCAAGGAGCAACCAATGTGCGGAACGTGCCATTAAGGTGATGCAAGAACTTTACGTAAACTGTAAAAATAAAGACAACCTTAATCACTGGTTTATTTTAAGCAATAAGTAAAACAATTAAAACAATAATAGAGTAAATGTATAATATTGTATTTGTATAATTAATATGTATTGTATAGGTATAATGTATAATATAATATATGTTTATGTATAATAATTGTGAAATAAACATGCAAATTTCTATTTATTATTTTATTAATTTTTTATTTTTTATTTTGGGGTGAAGTTTTTTCAAAATATATCGAAAACCTGTTATTTTCATTGTCAGGGGGCAAAAGTTCATCGATTTATGATACAGGAACATGAGGTTATAAAAATGTCATAACCCTAGTGTATATATATAGGTGGCCCAGAAGTAGGTATACAGTATATATATATATATATATATATATATATATATATATATATATAAAGTAGGTATACAGTTGATAATTTATTTAATGAAACTTTACACATAACATGTGTTAATCAAGCAGGTGTTCATTATTATCTACAACAACCAGAAACACGCAGACAGACAAACAAACAGACACAAGAAAACCTGCAGACTCGACACGACCATTACACCCTTCGATACAGACCAGACCACCAAGATCATCAAAAACATTAAGAATTCGAAGGCTACTGGACCAGACAATATATCTAACATACACCTTAAACACTTGCTTCACAGGGAATACTAGCCCTTACAAATATCAGCACATATTCATACCAACACTGTATTATTCCTGACATATGGAAACAAGGTAAAATTATTACACTACTCAAGCCAAACAAAAATCCGACAGAACCAGCTTCCAAAAGACCCATTACTTTAATATGCACACCTTCCAAAGTAACAGAAAGACTAATCTTACAAATCACCAACCCACATACCACTATTGCTTACTCAACATAGATTCAGACCTCATCACTCAACCACGACATTACTCACTAACCTCACGCAGCACATCATGAATGGCATCAACTCAAGACGACCAGCTCAACGTACACTATTAGCAACAATAGACATTAGTAAAGCATTTGATGCTATCCCAAGCTTCCCTCTCAAACAAAATACTCAACACAAACCTGCACAATAACACCAAAAGGTGGCTGAGAAACTATCTTTCAGGAAGATACTCATATGTTACATTTAATGGCAAGTCATCCAAAAACAAGTCTTTTCTGAACGGGGTCCCTCAAGGCTCTGTTCTCTCACCAACACTCTTCAACTTATACATGCATGACATTCCAACACCCATAGATAACAAGCTTACCTTATCATCATATGCAGATGATATCACTAACATCCACTCACAACAACATCGACACCGCTACAAATAACATACAAACATACATAAACAGTATACAAGACTGACTCACACATAATAGACTCAAAGTAGCGCCCACAAAATCAACCATCACCTTGCTTACAAGCAACACAAAAGAACACCAGATAACTCCACAGTTTACACTAAACAACACCAACATTCCACACACTCACAGGACCAAAATACTTGGGGTCACATACAACACATCATTATCTTTTGTAAACCACATTCAGGACATTAAAAGCAAATGTACGTCAAGACTTAACACGCTTAGGGTACTAACAGGCACAAACTTTGGACACCAGCAGGAAACAACATCACTCATATACAAACAATATATTCTCTCAGTTATAGACTATGCTAGCCCATGCTGGGCACCCATTATCTCAAACACACACACATAAACACCTTACAGACAATACAAAACAACGCACTTCGTATCATTACAGGATGCACTCAAACAACACCAATAGAACACCTTCACACAGAAACAAATATACTGAAAGTTAGGGAACATTTAGACGTGAGGAGAACACAATTCATGGCAGCAGCGACAACTAACACACAACACTCTTGCCACTACATGTACAATCATGCACCGACACCTCGCACCATTAAGGTAACACCAGAGAGACATTATAACCAAATACTCCATTCCATACCACGCCCCACGGACATCACACAGTACAGAAAACACACACACACACACACACACCTAACCCACAAAGCACCGACACGACTCGGTCCGAATGCGGTCTTAGGTGCGAAACCGCCACCCATTAACAGGTCAGAGACCAGCCTGAGCAGATCGGATCGAGTTTAACTTAGCATGATTCCGTTGTGGACATCACCCCAACTTACAGACATATAAACACAGACTAGACAACTCCACAGACGACACCTGCCACCTGTGCCAGGACACACCACAAACAATTGAACACATTATGATAGACTGTACCACTCTAGCACAACATAGAACACAACACAACATCACTAGTGCGTTGAACCTCTGGTCCACTCCGGAGAGGGCGATCGGTTACCTGCGTGCCGCCGGCTTGCTCGATCAGGGTGGGCTGATCGGCTAACCAACAACAACAACCCTGAAAGGAAAATGAATTTAAAAAATCAACATATGAAACTGTGTCCCTACTTTTGGCCCACCCTATACAGTATATATATATATATATATATATATATGAGTTATGTTGGGTTTGCTTCCGCCCAAATTGTTCATTCTGACGAAAGTGAAGCTTGTTAACCCACTTTAGACCTACAGCTAACGTGGAATCCGAACCACGACCCACCACTCTCGCCAGGACTCGATTTCACGACCTCCCGATGATCAGCCCAGTCTTAACCACTATTAACTAACCAGGGTACCCATTTATCTGCTAACCATTTTTTTTTGCATAAAAAGATGAACAGCTATTGCTGGGAATCGAATCCAGGCTGGTGATTCGTAGTCAGCGATATATATATATATATATATATATATACATTACTTTTACGACTAATTTTTTAAGTTGTTGCGATGCAAAAATAACACCTAAATATTAATTAAGTTGTTCGTCATTTATTGAACCACATGATGCAAGAGAAATATTTAGTGATGCAACATGCGTATGCAGTAAACACACACACACACACACACATATATATATATATATATTATATATATATATATTATATATATATGCACACACACACACACACACACATATATATATATATATATACACAAGCGTCGTTCTTTACGTTATTTATACTGCGTGTTCTTTGCAGTTGTATATATATATATATATATATATATATATATATATATATATATATATATATATATATATATATATAAAGACACTCTTTCGTACTTTCTGCAGTAATATATACGGACAGCAACTCTGGGTGAATTATAAAAACGATTCTGGCAGAACCCTAAATTTGCTGTAGAACAGGTCTTTTAGACTCTTACATAAATTACCCCCGAGATGCTCAGCTTCGCAAATGTTTGCTACTCGCAATGTCCCGAGCTTCCCGGAGGTAACAAGACGTGCTCAACACAGTCTAATGCAAATAATTAAAACATCAACCAACCCGATCATCCAAGTTATCCATGAGTCCTGCTATTTATCCTGTAAGCTATGGACTTCTTGGTACGAAAACGTCTGTCTGTAGCTCCACTTAACTTCGACAGTGCAGTATTATTTCTAATCAATTGTATATATTTCTATCCTTAGTATATGAACTGTCATCGTATTAATAATATTTGTCATATGGACTATAGTCTGCCAATGAACTTTTTCATTTTTTTTTCTCATTTTCATATATATAATTGACTAATGAATAGCGTGGGCAATTGGATTGTCTGAGTTTCTAATTCTTCTCATAAACATAAACAAATAAAAATAAATTTATATTTTACGACAATACAAACGTTCAGGATGTAGAAGTCCTTAGTCGGTATACTACAAAAGGAAATAATTTCAGACAGTAAACATAATTAAGGAATATGAAATCAGGGGCCAAATAAAAGTAGATAGACGAACGATGGTACGAGACTACATATACTGTATGTACAGTATGTAAAATACAGTTTCGGGCACTTTAAACAGTTATATAATGAGATATGGATGTGTGAGCTTGAAGGGAAATACGAACGTAGAAAATCACGAAGTATAGTTAGGGGATAAATAATAAAATGATAAAGTTTCGGAAATGGACAATAAGCAAAATTAAAAACAGTCGAAAGAAAATAGAAATCAAAGTTGAAAGCGCGATTTGAGTGAGAACAACAAGGGTATTCTGTCTAGAATTAATGATAATAATAATAATAATAATAATAATAATAATAATAAATTAAATGCAGGCCAGAAGAGAACAGACAGTTTGAGGTTATAAAAATACTGATGTCTTTGTGAAGCCTTTCGTGTAGAAAAACAGCCTTCCATAGCCTGATCTTGCGTGTCTCTTTATGTTTCGAGGAAGAAAACCAGCAATTTGAGGGTATTTGCGTGTCTTCAAAGGAACGATAAAACACGAGAGGAGTTTTCTTTTTCTCCCTCCTATAATGAGTTGCCTAACCGGTCCTGAATTACATCCTCAAGTCTGTGATGCAAACCTCAGAAATACCCATTAGTAGGTATCGTGACAGCGTTAATACTTTTCTAAAAATACTCTGTGTTTATTTTAGAGATCTGGTGATGTTATCATGTTATTTTTTCTTTTTTTTTTAGTTTAGGCACTATTATTAGGTTTTCAGTTTATTTCCACTATAAAAAATAATACTAAAAAATATATATGTATATATACGAGTGTATCTATCTATCTATCTCTCTCTCTCTCTCTCTCTCTCTATATATATATATATATATATATATATAGGATGAAAAATTAAACTTATCTTGCAGAGAAGCTATAATCTTGGTAAAAGTGATTTGCTTTGAAGTACTTAACTGAAATCTTTTTTTCCATATAAACTTCGTTTTGGTTTTAGGGAAAAAAAAGAATTTGTGCCAAGAACGTAACTGGGCAGTGTTTCTGACATATATACAGGGCTGGATTATCCAATAGGCACAATAGGCACAGTGCCTATGGCCTACGAAACTCGGAAGGGTCTACGAAAAGGTTTTGGACCTAAAAAAAAACCTTAACTGACTCTAAAATGAGAAAAGGAAACTGCTAAATCAAACTTAACAAATTGCTGTAATTGAATTACTTTACAAAACCTTTTATTATAATACATCTACAAATGTTGAGTCATATTGTTGAGTTTGTTGAGTTTATTGAATCATAACTATGTGTGTTGCATTCTTTGCAGCTGTCAAACCAGGTACGAATTAGAAGTAATTAATTCATCAAATGCAGTCTTATAAATAGCAAAAATGAGCTGAATGTTCTACTAAATAATTAAATCATATTTCAGCCATTTTGATATGCTTATTTTCATCAGGGATAGTATCATAATCAAAGAATTATAGTATCAAAGTATCATAGTATCGAAGTATGTATCATAGACAAAGTATTATAGACAAAATATCATAGTCACAGTATCAAAGTATCATAGTCATATATTATATAGATCTATGATTATATTATGGGACCTATACATTGTATACAATGCAAATATTTATCTATATATCTATCTTGGGGACCTACGATTATGAGAGTGTCTAGGGCCTACAAAGACTTTAATCCAACCCTATATATATATATATATATATCAATTACAAGGACAAGGACAAGAAGAAACCCCAGAAACGTTTCGGTCCACTCGGGAAGGTTCCTGTTATTAAATTAGTGCGTTTTTTAATTATTCTAGCAGTAGTGGAAAACTAAAGAAAAACATAAGGCTTTTTCTCCACCCTCTGCTCCCTCCCTGCGAGAGAGAGAGAGAGAGAGAGGAGAGAGAGAGAGAGAGAGAGAGAGAGAATTGCTTAAAATTAATTTTCTGTTGAAACTATATTTAAGCTTCATCGGTAAACATTAAGTTAAACCAACTTAAACCAGCACAAACCAATTTGAAAAGAAGGTTAAAGTTAATTTTAGCTAATGAGGATTTATATAAGAAATTCAGTTCAAATTTGCTGAGATTTCTGTAGCATTTACACGTAAAGGTGCATGCACAAGCAAGACTGTCCTACCTATGAGACCTATTTCTATATAGGTTATGCAGCTCACACCAGTTGTCTTCTTTGTTCGCTAACTATCTTGCCAATTTCATTGTGAAAATTTGTCGTTCCCATTTTAGAAAATCCGAAGACTTTGTCGCTAAGACTCCGAAATTAAACATAAATTTATGGTGAGTTTTGATGTCACCTCTCTCGTAACTAACTCTTGAAGTAATACTTTCCTGATGAATGCAAAAAAACTTCATATTTCGGGTTCATATTTCCGGATGAAGATGATCTTTTTATGCAATGATCACACGTTTTTCTGGCTTTGGTTGACTTGTTTTTTGAGTGAAATTATTTCTCTTCTGATGATGAATTATGCAGACAACAATCGGGAATAAAGATGGATTACTGTTTATTGTCTGTTCTTTCAGTCTTGTTTATAGAGTTCCTGGAGCCACATCATATTACAGATTATTTAATTTCAGGTTATAACTAACTCCACAATTTCTCTAATCATTCGAATCATCAAAGGACAAAATACGTTTATGGGGTACTCTTTCATCCGCAATTCTTAGACCAAGAACTGAATTATTTTACTGATATTTTTAAAAAAAATTAGCTTTCCGACACTAAGTTCGTTTCAGATGCAAAACTCGAGCCTAGATCGTTTTATTGTCTTATAATACACTTCTTTCAAAGACTGCAAAAAAATCAATTTGACCATTATTCCAAAATTTGTAAATACTGATTTATTATTTTCAAAATGCAAGATTAAATATCACTAAACAGACCAAAAAAATCAATTCTTTGTAAGAACACTAATTCTGGGATTAATGGAACCACTTGTGTTTGTTTAATGCTCTGTGATGGTTGTCATTCTGTTTTATATCGGGCTGACCTCAGACCTCAGACTAGAGTTGCTACCCCGTCGGGGAATTGCTTTTTTTTTTGTCCGGAGCCCGGTTGCACTTCTGAACCGGACGTTTTAGGTCCGGAAATTGGATTGTCATGAAATTGTGACCACTTTCCGAAAGAGAAACAGAATTTCTCCAGATTTTTTTTTGCCTTTAATAAGCAGACAAACATCTACCACAGGTTAGCTAGTTATCAAGAAATTAGAGCACCTGCACTTCATAAATTTTTATGATTGGGTTGGGCCGTGCCCGGCCAAAATTAGTCATGAGTTTTGAAGTGGAAGAACATGGATTTTGTTTGCTGTGCTTCATAATTTTTAAGTGATTATAAATTTTTTATGGAATTAATTCTGTAGATTTTAGGTTACTATGTCTACTAAAATATAAATAGCTTAATTTCTGAAACTTTAAGTTTAGTGAGATCCAGAGATCCATTCAGTGGAAATCTACTTCGCAGCTTGATTAGCCTAGTCCTCTATTAGCTCATCCCAAGCAAGAGACAGCCTAGGACCTACCAAAGATAATTTATAACAAGATTCGAAACCCTACCCACTTTTGAGTATGTTTCGTTCTCTTCTTCCATCTAATGCAGTGGTTCCCAAACTTTTTTGGCTTGTGGCTGAGGTGGCTCCCTTGTCAAAATATGACAACCTCCGTGGCCCAACCAATATTTTTTTTTAAATAATATGAGTAAGGAATAATAATATAATTGAATTAGTTGTGGAAATAATCGAATTTATGTATACTTGATCGCTCCATGGCCCCCCACAAAATCCGTCATGGCCCCCAGTTTGGGTACCACTGATCTAATGTATGGAAAGAGAACTAAATTATCAACGTGAAAACGTCATCAACTTAAATTATGTTTTAATATTTATTATATATTTTAAAATGAAATTGAATATGGCATCGGTGATATAATGGTTAGCGTCGCTGACTATGAATTCATCGGCCCCGGGATTGAGACCCGGTGACGGCAGCCGGCGCAAGTAGTATGACCGCAAAATGGGAGATTGCAAGAATGTTGCAATGCAATTACAAATGTTGATCAGGGGTGCAAGATATTGCAAAGGGTTATGCACCAAAGGGGGGAGGGGTATGCAATGAAGGGGGAGGGGTTATGCAATGAAGGGGGGAGGGTCATGAAATGAATGGGGAGGTGGTTATGCAATGAAGGGGAAGGGTTATGCAACAAATCATTACTGCAAAGGGGAGGGAGGGATCTTCGGGGGGAGAAGGGAGGATGACCTCCCTCCAAAGGGGTAGCGTTAACCTAAGAGAGAGAGAGAGGAAGAGAAAGGAAAAGGAAGAGGTCTTTGGGGAGAAGGTGGGATGTCCTCACCCCCAAAGGGAAACCTAACCTAAGCCTTAACCTAAGAGAGAGAGAGAGAGAGAGAGAGAGCTTTATTCCACCGGAGTCCGACGCATTATGAACGTCCAGGGGCCAAGCAGCGGTTATATAGATGGTCGTGAGTTGCCAGATACCACTTATTTATATATGGAGGGGTTACCAGAGAGCATTTATTTACAGGAGTTGCCAAATAATGTTTTTTAATTATATTCAGGTATATCTTATTAGAGTGAGTTGCTAACTTGCGCCATTTATTTTCACTTATTTAGACGAGTTTCCACTTATTTATTTATTAAAGGCAAGAGCGACTTTCTCCTTAAAGTTGTTCAGCAAGAGAACTAATTAATTATTTAAACGATTCCCAATATTAACAATAAAAAAATACATTAGACAATTAATCCATGGCTGAGCAAAAGAAATTGTTCATCTTAATATTAATAATAAAAAAATACACAGGACTCTTTATATTGTACATTATTCCAATAACATATTCTCTAAGAATAATTTTTAATTTACATATAATTCATGAAACGCTTTCATTTATTATAATACCTTAGAATGTATACTGTGTCTATTTACTTTTGACAGTCCTTTCTATACACCTATATTTTTTATAAACCAAAATCCGCGAAATCAGGAAGAGGATCCCTTTATTCACTCGTTTTCAAACTACTTTCAAACAAAAATATCAATACACACACATATATATATATATATATATATATATATATATATATATATATAGAAAAACAATAATTATTTTAACTAACTTCACCTAAGGGTCTATTTACTTTTGTCATTCATATATATATATATATATATATATATATATATATATATATATATACACACACACACAAGATGTCTTCACAATTTCGTACATTTTTTTCGTTCATTTTAATATTAATTCATTCTTTACAGCAGTGGTTCCCAACCGGTTTTGGCTTATGGCCCCCTTAGGAACCTTATTTTTTCCTGTGGCCCCCATAAGCATTATTTTCAGTAGGTAATATGCAGACTTAACTCTATTTTACAAAATAACATTTTCTTGTGGCCCCCTTCAAATGTGCCATGGCCCCCAGGGAGCCATATGGACCCCGGTTGGGAAACACTGCTTTACAGTACAGTATACTAAATTAACAATAAACACTTTAAATATTCTACAAGAATAATATTCATTTCACCTATAATTCGAAAAAGAAGGCATTCGTTAAAACTTTTTATTCGAGGAATGGAAGAAAAAATGGTATAAGCTCGAAACAGGTGAATCGCTGACCGCAAAGGCTGACCGCAAACTAGTTACATTGGAATGTGGGTCAAACCACATCCCGTCTATCCGGATTTTCCTCCGCTGACTACATATACAGGGTGTACATAAAGTCAGGATCTATTTTTGTGAAGCACTTGGAAATTATATGGAATTCAATCATAAAATGATAAAGTGGTAACATTTATTAAATAATTAAGAGTAGGATTCGACGTGACGCCCATCAGTATCCCTGCACAGCTCAAATCGTTCCGCAGCATTTCTAAACACATTCTGGAGCATTTGCGGGGTTATGTTATCTGCAGCAGTTCGTATACGTAAGTTTTCAAGACTCGTAATCTTCGTCTGATAGACGTGCGATTTGATAAAGCCCCATGCAAAGAAATCTAAAGGGGTTAAATCTGGTGATCTCGCTGGCCAAGGTCTGTTGCTTCCGCGTCCGATCCAGCAATTTGGAAAACGTCCATTTAGATAATCCTGAACAATTTTGGCATAGTGACAAGGAGCACCATCATGTTGATAGACGACGGTACTAACAATCCTATCCCCAATCAGCTGAGGTTCAAGGAATTGCTGCAACATGTCCAGATAAATAAGCCCCGTAACTGTAGCTTCAGCAAAGAAAAAGACCATAAACCTTAGATTTTGTTAAACCCATCCAGACATTAACTTTAGGTGAGTCTCTCTCCCAATTTTGGACGAAATAATTCGGTCTTTCATCTGCCAAAATTCGACAGTTATGGCGATTTACTTTTCCACACGTATGGAAAGTGGCTTCATCACTAAAGAGAATGTTGTCCATTAAATTATCACTCCAGATTTGTTCTACGAGATCAGCACACAGCACTTCGTCGAGGGAAATCTTCCTCATGTAAATCATGTAAAACCTGCAAATGATAGCTTTTCTTCTGCAAATTAACTTTCAGAATTTTATGCACAGATGACGTCGGGAGGCCGAGTCTGTGTGATGCAGCACGAACGAACGTACGTGGCTCCTCAGTGATAATTCCGCGTACTGCATTCACGGTAAGATCTGACATACACGGTCGTCCTGATCTTGCTTCATCATTTACAGATCCCGTTCGTTTAAATTTGTTCACCAATTTTCGTATTGTCTTGTCTATTGGCCCCGACTTATGAAATCTCCTTCTAAACTTCTCTCTGATGTCATTGTATTTCTTTCCCGCGATTCGCCAAATTACTATTGCCACACGCTCTTCTGTATTCATTCTAAGGGCTTCTGAAAAGAAAAATAGAAAAAAATAATTATTTCACAAAAATAGATCCTGACTTTATGTACACCCTGTATTATAATTGTCATGCTTATTACTATAATGCCTTCTTGCACAATTTTTCAAAAGAAAAAAGCATCAATTTTTCATAAATATATTGAAACTCATTTACCGAGTTGTTTATGATGGCCGTAAGTAGTCACAGCAAAATATAAAAAAAAAAAAAGGAATGAAAAGAAAAACAAAAATATTTATAATTTCCTTTATAAAATCCTCTCGAGAAGATCGTAAAGGGAAAATTTGAAAAAAGAGAATCAATAATTCATTTTATTAAACTGTAAAACTTAATTGATTCCTTGTGTAGATTTTGGCAGTGAGACTCTGGTTCGTTCCAGCATGCTGGCACCTGAACCTAACCTAACCTATGATTCAGACCATAGATTCTCTGGAAGATAATGGAGAATATATTTAATACACAGATTTTTAAAAGACCTTTTAGAGAGAAGGAAAAAAATATACAAACGAGGAATATATGCAATAAATACAGACCATAGATTCTCTTTGTAACTGGAACCTAACCGTGGTGTAAATTACAGTAGTAATAATAAGCTAAATCGGTTTTCCTTCTCCCCGAATT
Organism: Bathynomus jamesi; assembly: GCA_023014485.1. Taxonomy (NCBI): domain Eukaryota; kingdom Metazoa; phylum Arthropoda; class Malacostraca; order Isopoda; family Cirolanidae; genus Bathynomus; species Bathynomus jamesi. The sequence continues at coordinate 398,398 of JAJOZX010003637.1, forward strand.
GTTCATTTTGACAAAGATCAAGCTTGTCACCCGCCTTAGACCTACAGTTTAACGTTGAATCAGAACTATTTTTCTTTGCGTGTAGTTTGTGTGGTATCTTCACCATAGTCATTGTCACTGTTATTGAAATAAAATCAATGAATGAAAAAATGGAAAGGTTTATTATTATTATTATTATTGCGATGATTCGATTAAGCTTATCTTTCCTCCTCTCGAGGATGAAGTGGTGAGTTGGCTTCTTTTACTCTCCACTTCATATAGGTACACCCGGCTCATCGTGGATTGTATGTACCAAGAAATTACAATGTCACCATCCGGATTCGATCTCTCAACCACCGATCAGCATCCCAGCGTCTTAACCACTAGGATACCTAGGGCGCCCATTTATCTACCAACCCAACCAGACATTCATTTTCACGAGCTAAACACAATTTAATCACACTCCTACGCGAGAATTGGCAGGCAAAAAGTCAAGCCGAATACATGAACCACAGTTGAGGATCGAATAGTATGACCGAAAATAATAATAATGTAAAGTATTGTCGTGATAGAGATGGCAAATGTTGATCAATGTTGCAAAGGGGTGAGGGATATTGCATAAAGGGGTGGGTTCTAAAATGGGAAAACCGAGAATAGTGTGGGCGCAAATATTAATGCAAATATTGTCAATGTAGAGATTGAAAGTGGCAGTACACGATGTGAGCATTAAATCGACGGAGAGAAGATAAATACACCATTAGTCGACCAATCAGGACGTCAAAAGCGTAGACCAGTAATATAGGTGTTACGATTGGTACACAAATTTATCATAGCCCCGCCCAGTTACATTGACAACCAATCATTAAACTTACGAAACGCCTATTAGTCTTCTGGGGTGGTGCTTGGGGATCATGCACATAAAAAGAAATATTTTCAGCTGGGAGTCACAGTAGTTATTTTCAGCAGTGAATAAACATTCCCTCCGCCATGAATCAAGAAATTTACAGTTTACCGGATTTATATCAAGATGGTGACATTGTAGCGTTGTCCACAATTAATCTTTTTAACGCGGCTGACCGGGATGGATTATTTCCAACACAAACCGTTGATGATATTTGCAATGACGCTCCTTACGATCTGATGCAAGGGACTGCCGTAGAAATGTAAGTGCCTGTAATTTTATTTTTTGTAGCCAATTACTCAAACTTATTTATTTAATGTGGCTGTCAATAGGAGAAAGAGCACTTTCTGGATTATTTCATCATATATATGGAAGGTTGTAGTAATTCATCTCATCACATTAAAAATGCCTCATTTAGGTATCCGCAATTATAGATTAGTTTGCAATTAATATTATGCTAAAGTCCTGTTTTTGATTCATTGAATTTTTTTATAGCAATCTTTTGTATGTTTTAAATAATTTCATAAATTCCGTAATAAATGTTATTCGGCATTTTCTCTTAAAGGAACTTCTCTGCACGGTTCAAAGATATCTTCACATTGTAATACTCTTACTATATGTATACTGTGCATATGTTTTAAACAATTGGGTTTTTATTTAAAAAGATTCAGTATGAACTAATGAATTATTCTTTCTCCTTTAAGGTCCGATGAGGATTTGACACGTGTTATACAATCTTTTCGTTTTGAAGAAACCCATGTCGTGGACCTGAATACGGAAGTAGAAGATTTACTGAGAAGTCAACCAACGATTGTCACATCATTAACGAAATAATGTAAGTATTTTTTGTATATTTCGATCTTTTTTATCGGGGAAGACAATGTATTTTCATCAATTTATTAAATGAAAGAAATCATGTTTTTGGTACAATAACCATCTTAAACTACAGAATATACAAATTATCATTATTGGTTAAAAAAAAAAATATATATATACACACGAACAAAACATCATACTATACAACGAGTACGCACAATCGGAAAACAGCTTTTTATCTGTCTGCATACCATTTCGTCGTTTCGTTGAGTGTGACACGGGTCGAATAATTTTTAAAAATTTATAAATTCTTTACCACGTGATATATGCATGAGAACTGAAAGGCAGTACAGCCCACACGTATCACTAAAATATCCTTGTAGCCGACAACTTCGGGGATATGCAACTGATCGAGAAATTTTACAATAACAGGGTCACTCCAGGGTTGAGTGCCGAGGACTCAAAATAGTACATGCGGTCCCTATTTTTAAAATAGATTGCAAACCAATGAAACCCTTCATTACCAATAACATCTGTGTTCACAATAAGGCTACCGCAATTTCTCGTAGATGGCAATTTCAATGTTTCATTCTTCGCAAACACACCGATAAATTTGGAACGTGTGATTCGTTCACTATTCATTACTCTGAAGTGTATTCGCATCTATTTTGAAAGTCAGTGACAACGCTCCTAAATCTGTCTACTTCTATTAGGGCTTGTGACTCGAGGTAAACTAGTACACTTATAGGCGCGTCTATAGGCTTGGCGAATTCCAATCTGACTGAGATGTTTCCACTCTGTTGTGGACTTAAGTGTGTATTTACACTAGCAGATAAGTCATGTGTGATGTCAAACGGATAAAGGTTAAATTGATCAACGAATTCTTTCTGCGTTACCCCATTCCCGAGCTCATCACAATCACCTGCAATATGAGTCAGATTACTATATGCTTTCGCACAAAGCGGAAATACAGCGTCTGATGAATGATCCATATCCATACCCCCGCCCAACGGAAATGCCATTAACGTATAGAGTTCTATTTTTAAGGCCGAAATTCTCGAATTTAAAGGCACTCTTTTTATATTTTCCATTCACCGAAGCATGGTCCTGCATCCCGATTAACATCCTTTTAGGTGGATTTCCCAGGGCGATGTTTTCTATCTGCTTCGATGCCAACCATGTTGGCACCGTGTATAGTTTGATCTGTGCTCTGTTAATTGGGTATTTTACAGTGGCGTCTAGTAAATTTTTCTCAATTTCTATTTGTTTTGGTGAACTTAATTTCACTCGCCGTACGCGGGGGTGTGTCTCCATAATGTGAATCACAACAAGTTTTGCTCCCTCTTCTTGATCAGCATTCAGATTTAAACATCTCAGGATTCGTACGGGTGAGCTTTATTTTCATATCCACCCCGTTCACAAGCAACTTCTCCTGGAATGTGAAGTCTGTATGCAGGCGTCCAAAACACTAATATAACTTCTTTTTAGAATTTTTAAATTTGTCCTTTATACTACTTTCGTCTTTAGCTTGATAATAGCCCTTGGCACTTAAAAAGGTATCCTTCGCTTCGGAAAAGTTCAGCACATTTTCCAGATAGGATGGTAGGTGGTAGTACCCCGTTCCTGCCGATATGTTGACCTAATTTAAATATACGTCACACTGGTTGAATAAGGAGTGCAGAAAGTTTGTTTCAGGGTATACAGCATATTTGGCATCACAGTCGTTCCATTACAATGGGCTATATCTAGTTTAGCGTACATGTGCACACAGCTTGGATCAAAAAAGTAAGGGCCTGAGCTGGGTATCACGAATTCTATAGGGGCACTCGGGGAACTAATTGTGTTTAAAGGGTTAATTGTAGTAAAGTCACTATGTTCAATAGAAACTTGAGTTGGAGGCACGTCAAAGAGGGACAGCTCCGATTTACATTATTGTGAACTACACGGATGGATGAAGCGTGCCAAGACAAGTTAGAAATGGTGCCTCCTCTCTCGACAAGTAGTAAACAAACTATGATTCATGAGATCAATGTCCTTAGCTTATATCAGTCATGTCTCGGGGTTTATAGCCGTCAACCATTTTTTCCAATTTCAACTGATAAATTAGGCTGGACAAGTCGTGTTGTGCCTCGTGAAATGTATCTCTTTGGATGACTGATCGATATCGACCATCGGTCATAATTCTGAACTCTTTTAGGGCGACAGTGCATGCATGGAGATCATTGTTTACAATTTTGTTTACTAAATCGCCCGTAAGATTTGAGCTTTTTAAACTTACGTTTAAGTCTCTCACAACATCAGTCAGGGCGGTACGCATGGTTTCATCCCGAGTTACCCCGGCTTTTTCACACTCATTACAGTCTCTAAGAATCGTAAAAACGGGTTCTTTATAATCAATTCAACTGAATTTCGCATATACCCACCTCATACGTATCACGGCCCAATTCATTGGGTCCGTGGAGTTCTGTTACAAAGTTGGCTAGTGTGTTGTTAGGGTGTACAGACAGGGACGAGGAGGACAGGAGTGTGACGTAGAAATGGTTAGGCGCCATGTTGCATACTATTTAAGCTTCATTATTGCATCAGCTTTTATATAGGTGTTGAAGCTTTCTGGGTACCCTAGCCATTTCACCAGGTACATTTTTCTCTTTCCTGAACCTTTGCTTCCTAAAATTTTCTCAATTTTAAACACATTTTTTCCTAAATTAAATGTCACTTTCTGCAACTCCTCGCGGTAAAAGCCTCCTGCGATTTCTTCCCCATTCAAATCTTCTACGTAATACAACATTATCTCGTCTTTAGATTTCATAGCCCTAACTTTAAAAATCTCGCGTGTCCATCCTTGCTCAAAACCCTTCGCGAATTTATTTCCCGAACGCGACAGCCTTACATAATCATTGATTTTGAAATGTGTAGTGTGTGGTGGTGGTGCTCCATCTCTTCTCACCTCTGGGCGCGTACCTCTTTCTAAAACTTCGTTAGGTGTTGTTCCAATCGTGCGATGGTGTGAGCGGTTGTAGGATGAGGCCAATAATTCTAGAATGTCTAGAAATCTGTATGTGTTTTTATGTGTAAAGTAGCGGTGCATGCGTTCCTTTATGGTACGTTGAACTCTTTCAGCTAAAGATGCCTTATGTATAGAATTGGTAGTGTAGTAGCTGATATTAAACTCTGTCAACATGTTCTGAAAAGCTCGGCCTATAAATTCTTTCCCCACATCCGTACAAAAATAGCCAGGAACCCTGTTTTCTTTCAACATTAACGTTTTGGTGGCTTTAGCAACTGTTTCAGGCGATTTATTTTTCAGAGGAATTAGCCACAGATATCTAGAGAATACATCTATTATGAATACGCTGTAGCGGTAACCATCGTTATACACTGAATATCTTTGCATGTCTGTTAAATCTGCTTGCCAAATAGTCACTCGAAGCAGCTGTTGTCTTGGCTGTTTTAAACATTTTTCTCACAGGTTTATGAAGTGTATAAGCATCCTGCTTCCGCAAAAAACTCAACATCTTTTTTCCCTACTCCGTAAACACTTCTGTACAGTTTATCTACGCCTCCGTCGGAAGCTGGGCTAGAAATATCATAATAGCGTCTTCTTAATAAGTTAGCCATTTGCGTATTTTAGAGGCACGTGGGTAGGGTTCATCGTTGTTTAACCTCTTCTTTCTCCTCTTCAGATGTGTTACCGCCGGAGGTGATGGCGTCTTCAATTGTGTCACGTGCGATGCATGTTCCAAGTCTTTTAACCTGTTCAGATTTCCTATAATTGTTTTGGGGACACTTATTTGTTGTAGTCTTGCTTTAATATGCTTCCATCCTGATGGTGAGGGCCTATCCCACTTTCTCACCAGATCATGGACGATATCTACGATATTCGATCCCTGTACCTTTGCTCCTTCCACAATGATCTCACCTGTATCGGTCCATTGTATGGTGGGATCCTCATTCAATAGATTATAAAGATTTAAACCTTTATTCCTCAATGTATGTGGGAGGGTGCCGACCCATTAATCTTTGTTTGGTCAGTTCTATCTTTGGACACAGGTCCTATGTCACCATGTCCATCGTTCCCCGTGCTGTGCCTAATAACCACGGGAATCTCTGTCGGGTTCTTATAATTTTCGTACTCGTGAAGAAATTTCTGCTGAGCTTCTTGGTATAAGATTCTTTTCTCATCAGGTGTTTTTTCACTGTTTAATAGGGTTGGCAATTCGTTTTCCATTCTTTTAAGCCTGCTTTTACGGGGATCTAGATCCGTGTCTGGATTCTTTGAATTTTGCAGTGAAGCATACACCTCGTGTGGAATCACTACCACTTTCTTCATTATATTAATCTAGTCAGAAAAGGACCCAAAACTGAAAATAAAATGGAGAGGAATGACCCTCCTCAATAATACACTGTGATGAGTGTATGGAGATCGAGTGTGATGAGTGTCACAAATGTGGTAAACGGACAAACGTTTTTAAAACGATTGCCCACGATAGCCCTGTGAAACTCTTTGTATCCTATATTGTCAAGTTAGCGGACAAGTTAAAAAAAATGACTGTGTATATTCTTGCCCATAACGGGGCAAAATTTGACACAGTTCCTTTATAAGGAGTTGCTTGAGCACGAGTCATCTGAGATATTTACAGGTGATCCCTTGAAAAGAGGCAACAAACTAATACAGATGTAAATAAGAGGTAATGTACAATTTAAAAACACTTTATTATTCACACTTTGTAAATTAGCAAAAGCCACCCAAGGTGATGGGTGTAGCCGCCGAAGTTTCAAAAGGATATTTCCCTTACACATTCTTCACGAGCGAAACTTTAAATTACGTAGGACTACCTCCACCCAAACATTACTTTAACTATGAATGTATGAGTACAGATGAACGTGAAGATTTTGACCGCTACTACAACAGTTTTAATGAATGTAAGCCTTATAATGTAGCTGATGAATGTGAGCGTTATTGTGTGAATGACGTACGTGTACTTAGAGTATGCTTTCAAGCCTTTAGAAGGATGTATATAGGACGTTTCAAATTCGATCTGTTGCAAGTTGCAACCACGATCGCCTCATTATGTTTTACGGTGTTCACTAATAAATTCATGCCTAAAGACACCTTAGCCGTTATTCACAGAAACAATCTCCGCAGTTATGGGCACAAGGCTATTTACTGGCTCATACACATACAGCAGCAGACAGGTGTATACATAAAGCATGCCCCCAACACGGGGGAAGTACCCATTAAGGCTAATGGTCGTGTTTTTTAGGTTGATGGTCAAAGTGAAAACCGTGCCACTGGAGAGAAGACTGCCTGGTACCTATGATACAGTACCCTTTGGATACCATAATCTTTGATATGTCTATTAACTTATTTATTACACGTATTTGTAAATATATATACACCTTGAATATTTCGTTTATTAAATAAATCGTGTTTCAGTTAGCGTTTCACTTTCTCCTTTGTGTGTGTGTGTGTGTGTACACACAGGTGAAAATCCTAAGCTCCGCCCAGCGTGTGCACAGGAAAAAGTTCTAATCTCCGCCCACCTGTATGATTGGTCACGTGACTCCTGCTATTAGCTGGGCATATCTCTTTCGTGCGTGTTCAGTTGATCGCTGCAAGCCCTGGGTCTCAGACGTGCATTTCCCCACGTAGATGAAAAATAGCAATGGCTACCTTTAATATTGTGTTTGACGTTTATGAAGTGGTATTCGGTAAAGTGTGAAGATAAGGTTACTGAATGGCTCCCTATTCCACCCTCCTTTGATACTTTTAAGGCTAAATTGAATCGTGCGAAGGAACAAGATGTCCAAATACTCTGCGGCTATTCTGGCGAGAGCATTGCAGGATTTCGTGGTACAAGTGATGTATTGAACTATGTTGTAGGACTAAACTTTATAAAAGCTTACATATACCATGAAGTAGAAGAAATAACACGTGCAGAAGAGAAGCAACGGATATGGTTAGTGAGTCCTGTTGATGAGTGGTGCGACAAGCGATAATTTGTCATGTTGCAGCATACCGAGTACTCGTACCCTGCGACTGAGAATGTAAATCTTGTCATCATTGAGAATCTTAAGTATTTTTACCACTACATTAATATATATCATGACGAGGTTTGTAGTGAGGTTGTGACTAAAGGTCTGCATGAGTATTTAACAGAATTTAGAGATGAGTATCGCATGCTAAGGAAAAATGAAAAATATGGTCATATGTTTCTCTTAAATAGTGAGCCGGAGTATGAATAAAATGTGCTTAGTTCGTGAAAATCCCCCTATGCAAAAATGTCTGGTGCGTATTCTGGGGAGTGGGAGTGATAAAACATTAAAACCGATATTGCTTCATGTATCGGAAAACTTCTCAAAACACCTACCCAATATAATGGGATACAAGTATTCTCTTACATGTTGGAACAGCGCTGTACACGTTTCATCAGCTTATGGTGTGACTCACTCCTCCCGTCGAGCCGATCCGTTGCATGTGGCTCATAGTCATCTCAGAGTTTGAACCGACTGGACGTGCGCTCCTCGAATACGATGGAACTTCCTTTGAGCAGCATTCTCAATGAAGTCGATGCGCGTGTTCAGGCGTAAAACCGGTTCCATTAACTATGTACTGGAAACGACTTGTAGACAAACAAACAAACGAAATGTTGTTTATTTAAGTATTGAGGAGATTAATAGAATCTTCGTGGTAGTTGAGAAGTGGAGTGAGGATTGTTATAAAATTGCTGCAGGTGTAGGTACAAGAAGAGAGCAGATTAGTGATACCCCCTCATGTGTCGTTGTTTGTACGTTATGTATAAATAACGATCAGCCATGCATTGATAAACGACTGATGTGGAAGAATGCATCTGATAATAACGCTCTTGTCCCTACGCGAAACCGTTTCATCCTCCTCGACAGAATGTTTGAAATCGTCGGATTCCGCAAGCTGAAGCCTATATTAGATGCGCGTGTTGCGGATATGTTTATTTTGATACGGTTCTTGAATAGGCATACACCGCTCTGCTTGATGGGTTTACCGAGTGTAGGACTGAACAAGGCGAGAATGGTCGAGAGCTGGATGCTTATTTAAAAGGTTTAGACTCTTTGAAATATCATGAACACTTGAGCGGTACAGGGCTGAGCTCACTCACACCGTTCACCTTGAAGAACTATTTCTTTATATAATGAGCAGCTGTCGTAACGACTTAGAAGATTATTTCAACTGCCGCTATGCAGTGTGAAAAAGAGTTCACGATTGAAAAGCCCGGGTCGGTCAAAATAAACCCTCGATTGGAAAGGAGTGTTTATAAACTTGTATTTAATAATGATGTTGTGGCTAATGATGACCGCTTTGTGCGTGCTTTTGTTTGTATTCTAGCCGCATTTAAAAATAACTTGCCAACCGAATGTAAAGTGGGCACAAAAATAGTATTGAACGATATGAGGGCCATTTACATAGAGTATAGGTCTCCCTATAACTTGAGCGGTGAAATAATATTAAGCCGTGTTTACTGCGTAGTGCAAAGCAATAATGATGTGACTGTAGACTCGATTTAATTATTTAACATAATTGTGTATATATATATATATATATATATATATATATATACAGGGTGGGCCGTAAGTTTCCATACATAGGAAAAATTAAACGTTTGTTTTTATGTTTCAGATACCCTAAGAATATGCGTTTGACGTAAGATCTTGTTTACTGATGAAGCAAATTTTTACGTCAATGGAGAGGTTAATCGGCAAAACATACGTTATTGGAGTAATGCTAACCCTAACTGGCTGAGTCCGACGAAGATGCAAGGTGCCGGTAAAGTGATGGTGTGGCCGGGATATGGGGTGACAGAATTATTGGACCAATTTTTGTCAGTGGAAATCTTAATGCCGAAAGGTATCTTAACATGTTGCAAGAAGAGATTTTCCCATCCCTGCTAAACGAGGAACGTAACTTCCCAGTTTACTTCCAGCAAGATGGAGCTCCACCTCATTATGGTCTTCACGTGCGTCGGTATTTGGATCAGCAGTTTCCGGATGCTTGGATTGGTCGGCGTGGTCCTGTGGAGTGGCCTCCCAGATCCCCAGATCTCACCCCCCTTGATTTCTATCTTTGGGGGCACTTGAAGGCCATGGTGTATCAGGAAAAGATACGAGACATAAATCATCTAAAGGAACGTATCACCAACGCCATTACAAGCATAACGTCAACTGTGCTAATGCGTGTTCATCAACAGTGGGGAACACGTATTGAAATGTGTTTTCAAAACAATGGCAACCATGTAGAGCATATTATATAAATAAAAATGGTTGTCCATAAAAAAATGTTTATTTTTCCTATGTATGGAAACTTACGGCCCACCCTGTATATACATATATACACACACAGTATATATATATATTTCTCCTGTACAGCTATATTGATGGTTATACTGTTATACTCCATCGTTTTGTATTTTTTATTTTTTATTTTTTGATTTTAGTTAAGTGCAGTAGAAAATAAAGTGTATGTATTTATTTTCAATATATTTAATTATTTAATATAATTGTGTATATACCTATATATATTTCTTCTGTACTGTTATATTTATGGTTATACTCCATCGTTTCGTATTATACTATTAAATTTTTTATATATATATATATTCCTCGTTCATATTTCTTATACTATTATTATTTTTTATTGCATGTACTCCTCGTTTGATTGTATATTTACTTTCTATATATTTCTGAATCCGATAATTCGTCCAAATAAACAGAATGATGTAATGGTGTTTTATTTAATTCTTTTGGTTGTAAACGATATTATTTAATTATACCAAACGGCTGGTTACGCCTTCTAAACCGGCTGACGGATTTCTAAGCCATCTGTCAAGAATATATGCTTTAGTTAAATAAATAGCGCTATCTGGCAACTCAACCTGTACACCTGAACAAGCCATTTACACCTTCTAAGCCAACTGGCGGATTTACACCTTATAAGACAGCGGGCGCTCAGATGAAGTCTTAATATGCGCTTGGCTCCTGCCAGACGAACACCTCTCTTCCTCTCTCTCCTTTTCCTCCTTTTCTCTTGGGGGATAACTCTGCCTCCAAGTTGCATAACCCTTGTTGCTCTTGCAGCATTCCCCCTCTCCCTTTGTTGCATAACCCCATCCTCTTCATTGCATACCCCTCCCCCTTCATGGCATCACCCCCTCCCCATTTGGTTGCACAATCCTTTGCAACATTGATCAACAATTGCACTGCAACATTCCTGCACTCTCCCATTTTGCAGTCATACTACTGGCACGCAGCAAAACCTAGCTGTTCATCCTTCCACACAATAAGGAAAGTGGTTGGTAGATAAATAGGTACCCTAGGAGTGTCCCTAGGTAGCCTAGTGGTTAAGATGCTGGGTTGCTGCTGGAGCGTGTTTCGGATTCCACGTTAACCTGTAGGCCTAAGGTGGAGTGAAAAGCTTGACCTTCGTCACAATGAACAATTCGGGCGGAAGCAAACCAAAGGTTACCAAAGGTAGCAAGTATTAAGGATTTTTGGCCCTGGGCCAAAATATTCTTGGGGTCCCTCAACAAGACAAATCTTCGAGCCATGTAACTTAATAAAACCACTTATTTCTAAATCAAATAATACAAGTTTTACACAAATACCAAGCTGCTACAATTACACCAAACCAATTACACAACTACAAGTCCACTATTAATCTATCAAAATTGGTCACAAAATCATCCACCACCAGTATACAAAAGTTTTTTGAGCTGCTTCATATCACTAAATTTTCCAATCTCAAGCTCAGTATTTAAATTCTGCAAAATATTCTTTTCTATGCATAACAATGACAGACTTTGCAATTTCTTTTAGGTTAGCATTTGACGTTTAACATTTTTAATCATGCTCAAATGAGAAAAAAACGCTCCGCAGTTGCATTTGACACCATCAAACACAAATAAATGCGATGATAAGCAATGAAAGCATTTGGGAAAACAGCCCTCAATTTGTAAATTTCCTGTAGTACTCCTAATGGGTGAGTGTCAGCGAAAGCGTTTTGTTTGACAAACAGTACAAAATGCTGAAACTCAAATGGGAAGCTGTCCTCAAAATCATTTGGGTAATGGACTAACCAGATTTTTTATTACTTTTGATGCTTCCTCTGAAGTTAGTTGAGAGATATTGTTGAGCATTCCAAATTTATCAATGATATCATTATAAACATCGGCCCCTAAAACAGCTGGGCCCTGCGGCCTGGCCCCCCTGCTCCCCCTTAATACGCCACTGGTAACACTGGTCAACAAAGTTTTTGTCACAGATTTTTTACTTGAACTATATATAACTTTTTATGTTGATTACGGAAATGAAAGCAGAATTTTTCTATCACCCGCAGCTTTAAAGTGACACACGAATTTACATTACTTAGGATCTGAGTCAGAATAGGAAGGGGGCGGGGTCTGCCCCTTGCTCCTCCTCTGCTTATAAGTTGCTGCATGTCACTGTTGCCTTTCATTTGTCAGTTACCGTACTCATTTGATTTCGCTCAGTGAACATGTTAGGTGAGTTCAATATCCATTTTCTACTTTGATATTGCTATTACGTCTATAAATTATAAGATCCACCCATTTTTGTTCATGTGACACAAAAAAAAGTTCTTTTTCGTCATCCAAAATCATGCAAGTATGCCCTTGGGGAAAGGTTAGTTTTCGCTCCATACGCTAGGTGGCGTATGCTTCATGCTTCATGCTTTATATCTTATTTAGTATGAAAAATATTAACGAATCAAATAGTTTAGATCTTTTATGAACACCTTGTATATATACATATATATGATACACACAGACCGTGCATGGGACAAGGAACTCTTCTGGGAAAATTAAATCCACTATAGTCCGAATAAGTAATGGTAAATGACAAACACTATAGTTTTTCTTTTTCATGATGTTAGACCGACGTGGGCAACGGGTCACTCGCAAAGAGGTCCCAAAAATATAGCTTCCCTCACCAGCTATCTGCAAAGCAGATAGGATCCAGCTTTGGGACAGGATCTAAGGTTTAAAGCAGCCTAGCCCCGCTACATTTAGAACCTCAATATAAGCAAAAGACTCGTTGCATTTACGTCGGATTGAATACATCAAAGAAAAAGGGGTAATTATTATATTTTTAGCCAAAAAACAAAACTTAAACCTCAACTGGCAGAATTGAGCGTCCACTTTTCAAGGCACATAATATGTCCGTTTCATAATGGGAATGAACTCAGAATGGTATCATAAAAAAACCTCAGGAAACCATTCTGAAAAGGATGTTATGTGCCTTGAAAAATGGACGGTCAATTCTGCCAGTTAAGGTTTAAGTTTTGGTTTTTGGCTAAAAATATAATAGTTACCCCCTTTTCTCTGATGTATTCAATCCGACGTGAATGCAACGAGTCTTTTGCTTATATTGAGGTTCTAAATGTAGCGGGGCTAGGCTGCTTTAAACCTTAGATCCTGTCCCAAAGCTGGATCCTATCTGCTTTGCAGATAGCTGGTGAGGGAAGCTATATTTTTGGGACCTCTTTGCGAGTGACCCGTTGCCCACGTCGGGCTAACATCATGAAAAAGAAAAAACTATAGTGTTTGTCATTTACCATTACTTATTCGGACTATAGTGGATTTAATTTTCCCAGAATAGTTCTTGTTCTATGCACGGTCTTTGTGTATCATAAAAACCTCAGGAAACCATTCTGAGTTCATTCCTATATACTGTATATATATATATATATATATATATATATATATATATATATATATATATATATATATATATATATATATATATATATATATATACTGAGCGGCAGAAAATCGGCCTACTTAGAATATCGCGAAAAGCAAAAATGTGGGCAAGCTTCTGTTTATAAAAGTTTTAAAATTCGAAAGTATAGTCTGAAGCAACTAAATAACAAAGCAAAACAACGTCAGCTGCGAGCACACTAGCTGTAACGAATTTTCGAATTCTTTTAAGAATTCGACAGTCTGACATTCAGTTGCTCTTATACTGCTAGTACCACTTTTCTCTTCTACTAGTGGGAGTTGGCATTTGCGTTTAGTAACAAATAGACTTTTAATTTTTTGGGGTTTCAGAATTGGACATTTACAATGGATTTGAGTGCAGTGAACGTCGCAAGAGTCGTCACCCTAATTGAAGATGGTCGGAGCCAGCGTTTTGTCGCCGATGCGCTAGGAATTCCAAGAACAACGGTTCGACGTGTCTACCAACGACATGTGGAGACAAAAGTACACCCGAAGACCAGGATCTGGAAGATCGCGCTGCACATCTGCCCGTGACGATCGTCTCATCGTCTTGAGTGTTTTGCGAGATCGTCGCTTGACTGCCACAAACGTCCGCAATGACCTGAAAAGGTTTCGAGACGTCAGTATATCGGAAAGAAACGTTAAAAGGAGACTTATGGAAAGTGGCTTACATGCTAGACGTCCAGCAAGGGGCCCGGAATTGCTCCCACACCACCGCATCGTCTTGCTTTCGCTTGTGAGCATGTCAATTGGACTATGGTCCAATGGGAACGAGTATTGTTCACGGACGAATCAAGATTTAATCTTCGAACATCCAATGGACGGGAAAGAGTGTGGAAAAGAACAGGAGAAAGATTCGCCCCGTGCACTTTTACGGAGAGGGTTGCTTTTGGAGGAGCCCAATTGACATGCTCACAAGCGAAAGGAAGACGAGCATTGCGGTGGTGTGAGAGCAACTGTGGGCACATTGCTGGACGTCTAGCATGTAAGCCACTTTCCATAAGTCTCCTTCTAACGGTTCGCTCCGATACACTGACGTCTCGAGACCTTTCCAGCTCATTGCGGACGTTTGTGGCAGTCAAGCGATGATCTCACAAAACACTCAAGACGATGAAACAATCGTCACCGGCAGATGTGCAGCGCACTCTTCTGTCTCCACATATCGTTGGTAGACACGTCGAACCGTTGTTCTTGGAATTCCTAATGGATCGGCAGAAGAAAAAAGTGGCACTAGCAGTATAAGAGCAACTGAATGTCAGACTGTCGAATTCTTAAAAGAATTCGAAAATTCGTTACAGCTCGTGTGTTAGCAGCTGACGTTGTTTTGTCTCGTTATTTGGTTGCCTCATAGACTATATTTTTGAATTTTAAAACTTTTATAAACAGAAGCTTGCCCACGTTTTTGCTTTTCGCGATATTCCAAGTGGGCCGATTTTTCTGCCGATCAGTATATATATATATATATATATATATATATACTAGGTGAGGTACCCGGCGCTGCCCGGGTTAATTGAATGCCAGGTTAGGTCAACTGAATGCCCGGTTAGGTCAACTGAATGCCCCCCAAAACCCCCTCACCCCCCTTTATGCAACTTGGGGGCTAACCCCCTACCCCATTAACCCCACCCTCCCCATTACCCCCTCCCCTCCCCATTACCCCACCCCTCCCCCATTATCCCCACCCCTCTCCCCCACCCTTCCACCATTACTGCCCGGGATAAATTTTACAAACAGACAAACAGACAGGCTAAACTACAGAAAAGAACGCAGCCGTGAAAATTTTGAGCTTCACATTATGTCAAGAGTTCTGAATCTGATCAGATATCCCCCAAAACCCGCCTGACCAAGTAATTACTGTCGGTTCAATTATTTGGTCAATAAAACTATAGAAAAGAACACAGTCATGAAAATCTTGAGCTTCACATTTCCGCCCGTAATACAAACAGACAAACAGACAGGCTGACCGACTCTGTGTTGACATTCTTCATCCCATAAGAGGTTCCCGTGCTAAATTTGGTAGCTCTAGGTCAAACGGTTTGCGCTTGCATAAAGGACAGACAGACGGACAGACAGACAGACAGAAAGGCGAAAATATATAATAGATAGAAGAATATAGTGACGGGCATCGATGCATGAAAATCCCTAAGGCGATACCGATACATCGATACTCGTAAATAGTCTGAAGCGATACCGATACATCGATACTTTTTTGATGGCTAAAGCGATATCGATACCGATCCAAAAGTACCGCTCGATACGTAACGCCGATACATGTATCGCGATACTGCCCATCTCTGTATATATATATATATATATATATATATATATATATGTATATATTATATACTAGCAGAGGCCAGCAAAACATTTGCGGTCAAATTAGTATCTTTATTAATTGAAAATATCGGCAATTTTGGGTCTTGTTAAATACAGTGTGTTCATAAAAGATCTGAACGATTTCAATCTTTATTAATGTGATAACCCAATAACATACAAAGAAACAAGTTTATCCATGTGACTCCGCACAGCTAAAAGTTTTACATACATGTTTAATAAACTTCAATATGTGCGCCATTGGTCGGCCGTACAACATCCAATAGATATTCAATTTCTCGCCATGTGCGCTCAAGCATGCCAACACCGACCATCGATATTGCATCCCTTATCCTGATTCGTTAGTTCATGGATGTTGACAACCTTGGTCTTGTATACAACTTCTCTAACAAATCCCTAAAGGAATAAGTCCAATGGCATAATGTCCGGTGATCGTGGAGGCAAAGGAATAAGTCCATCACGGACAATCCAGCGACCCGGAAAATTTTCATTGAGGGCCTCACGCACAACAAGATCCCAATGTGGAGGTGTATATATATATATATATATGTTCACTCCTCCGTCTATGGCCTTGGTTGGTTCGAAGTCGACGGGGTTTCTGGTTAGGAGGCAGCAACGGATTTGTTACGCTCAGTGGTTTCTTCTATAATACTCTCCGAGTTCTTCTATAGTGGTTCGGAGGATTCTGAGAGGCTTACTAAATTCTCTGAAGGTTCCCCGATTCTTCTTATGACGTATCCGGAAATTATTTTTCTTTATTTTAATAACTAAGTTCTCTGAAGAGAGCAAGGCTCGAAGGAGAAGGTAAAGACTTTTTCTTACTGTAATTTACTGCTAAAATGTACAGGTAGTGCTCAGCCTCTAAGTCAAATTATGAATAATACAGGGGGCGAGGTTCGATCTCTACCGACCATGGCTCAGGCCGGAAATTAAAAGCTAGGAGGTGCTCAGCCTCCTCGAGTAGAGGGTTCAGTCTGGAGTGAACATGGAAGAAATTTTGTGGGTTTATATACCCATAATTTGTTAACATCATTATTATTAAATGTTGACTTGTGTCGTTTCTATTCTCTATAGGCTGCATTATTTTTGCACAATATTTGAAAATAAAGTAAATGTTTTAGCTGTGGCAATGTTTAAACAGATAAACAAGTTATTTGAAGATGAAGCCATATTTTTATCTTAAACCGCGTATTTTCAGATCTGATGTTATGATCTGTCGAGTTAACTAAAAGTGGAAATTGAACTATGCATCTTTACACTAAAATATACATATGAGCAAAATTTAAAGGTTTAAGATTTACAATTAAATGCTTAGGCAAGACATGACTTCATCTTTTATAACGAAGAGAGAATGTATGCAAAACATGAACATTACAAAATTTAAACACATATCAGAATTTTGAAAGATTCGAAAATAAAACGAAAAAATAAATAACAAAAAAATAATAATAATAATATCGCCGAGTATACATTCCTAAATGGTGACACAATGTCGGAGTAGTACATTGAGTACAACCTAAGCACATTATTAAGTACATTGTAATTTTGGATTATTACAACTATGATTATAATTACCAATTAATTCACATTCGCTTATTATCGTTAATTACAGTTTCATTAAAGTACATTAATTACATCATATTAAATTATTACAGTTAATTACAATTAAACAGTTAACTATAGTTTTTTTATAGTGTTTCATATTTATAGGCAATTAGGATGTTAGGAGTATAACACAAAGTATATGGACACATACTGCATATATATATATAACACATAATAATGTTTTCGGATTAGAAGCAAGCAAGAGAGAGGGTGTTCACCTCAGAAGCTCTCGCTTTTGCCGATGTCAGCGGAATCCGAGCACTTGCATAAGCATTTACAAGTCTATTGCGAGAAATTAAATAATTTAAAGAAAAGAAATAAAAATAATACATGTGGCCGGATTTACATGTACGTAATCATGACTATCAACGGACATGTACGAGTGCATAAGTATTATACACATGTCGGTAGTCACACAATAGGTTGTGTGCGTAATAGAGACTGACACGAGTAAACATGGACTGATATGTCAATTGGGCATAAGTAGACAATAAAAGATAATGGAAATAAAAGACAATGGAAATAAAAGATAATGGAAATAAAAGAGAATGGAAATAAAAGAGAATGGAAATAAAAGAGAATGGAAATAAAAGAGAATGGAAATAAGATAATGGTCAAGAAAGGAAATGGACGTATGAATGAACGACATATAAATAATAATATTATGTTAAAGAATTTACTATACACTGAATACTAAAGACATCCAAACTTGCATTATGCGAGTTTGGTCCTTATGCAAAAGTGAATATTTGAATATAAAAATTATATAAATACACGGATTAGGTAAACGAGGATTTGTATAAATATACGAATTATATAGGAATTATTCATTGTTCATTTTTACAGGGCTCTCCTCTCTAGAATGATATTAATACAATAATATAATATCCTAACTAATTCAAACTAGATGATGACTAATGGGTTTTATAATACAAATTTTATACACAACACGTGAGTTGGGGTGGTTAAGTTACAATGGACAGTAATCAAATCTAATTTTAGACAACCAATTAATTTAGACAACCAATAATATTAAATTTAAATTTTTTTTTTATTTTCCTGTGGAAAAAAAAAACATTCATAATGAATAGTAGGTAAAAGGGAAAAATTTAAATTTTAAAGTTCAGGAATATCCAAAGCTAATAAACTAATTTTATTGACTAGTATAGGTGAAAATCGAATTACGTAATGGATGATTATAGACCTGTGGTCAAGTGTGTATTTATGTGTAATGTTTGTGGAGAATGTAGAAATTCGAACACGTATATATAGTGTGCATACATGCGTGTGTATGTGTAGGGATTTGGAAAGTTTCCGAATTAACAAAGTTTAAAAATAATGTATAATGATTTAAAATGGGAGTAGGTTTATAAAATCCTTTAAGTTTAAAGTCAATTATTATTAAAATCTAATACAGGTAGTACTAATGGTGATGTATTCGACTAGTAACATTCATAGCCATATAAGCACACCGGACAAAAAATTAGTCACCCCTAATAGCACCGATAGTAGGAAGTTCAAGGTCACACAGAGGGCGCTGATGTAGCATTGGTAAGTGACAAGTAGCGGTGACGTAGCACACAGGATCAGATCTGTTTCGTGAGGTGGTGAAGAACAAAGTGTGTGTTGGATATAGTCTGCAAAATGGGTCGTGAGGCAGACGTTACTCAGTGGCAAAAAGGAGCCATCGTGTTTGGCAGAGCCCACGGACACAAAATGTCTGAAGTAGCCCAATTTGTTGGTGTGTCAACGCGTACTGTCCAGCGAGCTTACAAAGAGTGGTGTAGTTCGCAATCAACTGACAATCGACGACGTAACTGTGGCCGGAAAACAATTCTCGACAATATGGGCCGCCGCCATGTTTCTCGTCTAGTAACTGCAAATCGTTTTCAAACCAGAGAACAATTGCTCCAAGAAACCAATGAGGTTCTCCAGCGACCAATTTCCGAACGGACATTGCGACGAGAACTGCATGCGATGGACATCTGGAGCAGGGTACCACGGAAGAGGCCGCTGTTAACAGCAAGTCACAAATTGGCACGTTATAAATGGGCTCAGAGGCACAAAAACTGGACTGCGGCAGATTGGAAACGTGTAATTTGGTCCGATGAGTCCCGTTTTTGTTTGTTCTCCAATGATGGGAGGCGACGAGTACATCGCAGGTCCAATGAAGCCTTTAATCCTGAATGCGTCGAAGGTGTTGTTCAGGCTGGAAACAGAAAGTGAAGCGCAGGAATAGACACCCACGGACTCTGGCGGAACTTCGGGACCGGCTGATGAACGAGTGGCAGCAAATCGATGTTCAGTACATGCACAACCTCGTAGAGTCTCTGCCTCGCCGGATTCGTGCGGTTATCAAGGCCAGAGGCGCCGTCACACGTTATGAGGTACATTCTGAGAGGGGTGACTAATTTTTTGTCCGGTGTGCTTATGAACAGTATATAACCATTAATATTAACCAGAAGTATCAGTACGGTAATTGAATTTCCATTTGACGATTTGACGGGGCAGTGATATTAGAATGGTGTAACAATTATTAGAAGGGGAAAAATGGCGTTCTAGTGTAGTGTTAAAATTGGCTACAATTTTGTTTGCTACCTCACAGGTTGTAAGAACAATTTAACGATAATTTACTCAGGATGAGTTAAATAAAAAAATTAAGCATAAATTTTTTTTTTTAAATTTTAAATTAATTTTAAACTATACTGAACTGAACATGGGATTATAGGTTCCATATAATACTCTTAAAAATAAAAAACACAACTTAACCTAAATTTAGAGTATGTGCGGTCATACGGGTAAATTTCACGAACATGCAGAGAGCAAGGTAAATTTGGAATACTGCATTGAGGGAATCGAGTGACCAATCGGGGAGACATGATGTCTGAAATTGACAATACGTCTTTTCGTGAGCACTTTGCTCTTTAAAAAAAAGATTGCATGTCACACTGCTCAGAACAAAAATTAAAGGAGTTCAAACAAAACGGAGGGACGGCATGTTCCTCCACATAGTAATTTAAAAAGAAGTCATTGGGACATGATCGATTAGTTACTACACTATTACTGTCATCATATACATCACAGTAATTATCAAAATCGTTACAAACATTTGTAAAAACTGTTTTGGTTACAAACAATAAAATATATAATTTCACCTCTATATTTATATACGCAAATACTGCATGCAAAAAAGACACACAAGGTTGAATTAAAGACACAAACCTGTCAATTCAGATTGAATTAAATTCTCTTACATTCTCTTAAATTCAGGTTGAATTAAATTCTCTTTTACAACAAAAAAAGTTGAATTAAATTGACTGCACTGAAATTGACTTGAAACTGAAACTGACTGGCTTGAAACTGACTAACTTGAAACTGACTAACTTGAAACTGACTAACTTGAAACTGACTGACTTGAAACTGACTGACTTGAAACTGACTGACTTGAAACTGACTGACTTGAAACTGACTGACTTGAAACTGACTGACTTGAAACTGACTGACTTGAACTGCTATCAAATGGAGTCTATTATTCTCTGGGACGGTCGTCCCTCTTGGATGCAACCGACTGACTTGAACTGCTATCAAGTATCTCTCTATTCTAGTATTCTCTGGGGCGGTCGTCCCTCTGGATGCAACCGACTTACTTGAACTGCTATCAAGTATTTCTATAAATCTCTGGGGTGGTTGTCCCTCTGGATGCAACCTACCGACTTGAACTGCTATCAAGTATCTCTATAAACGATAAACCATCTCTTTCTTTATCTAAGAAATACATAAATAATGCACAATTTGTGCATTATAATAATGCACAATAATTGCATTATAATAATGCACAATAATTGTAAGTCAATTCAATTCAATAATTTGAAAAAATTGTAAACAAAAATAAAAAATGTAAACAACATTTCACTCGAATGTACGCGAAGGTACGGTAATATTATGTTTGGTACATAAAATAAAATATTCTATACTAACTATCATAGTGAAAATAACTGTTTCAATAAAAAAGAAATGTATCGCCGGTGTATGGAATGTTCACTGTGTTTTTTGCTAATTCTGGCTTGATACTAATTATTAACTGTTAATAATACTGACTTCTCAAATGTTTAGAGATTACTTTAAAAAAAAAAGAGCTCTGTACTTAACAAGATTCCTACGGCGAAATCCTTGGAGACGTGTCCTGAAGACGTGTCTTGCTGGCTACTTGTTCTTGGATGAATACTAGGCGTGGAGAACTTGGAGTCGTGACACACCGGTTCAAGGGTGGATGTGACGAACTGGAAGTCGTGACACGCCGGCCAACTGGATATTGGTTCTAGTTCCAGGGTCTGGAAGACTGAAACAATCCTGAATGCACAGGCCGCCAGTTGTTCTATTTCCAGAGTCTGGAAGACATGAAAGAATCCTGATGCAGGGTCGCCAGTTTGTTATCCTGGCAAGGTTTGCCAGTTTGTTCACCCCTCCGTCTATGGCCTTGGTTGGTTCGAAGTCGACAGGGATTCTGGTTAGGAGGCAGCAACAGATTTGGTACTCTTAGTAGTTTCTTCTATGCTACTCTCCGAGTTCTTTTATATTAGTGAGGAGGATTCTGGGAGGCTTACTAAATTCTCTGAAGGTTCCCCAATTCTTCTTATAACGTATCGGGAAATTATTTTTCTTTATTTTAATAACTAAGTTCTCTGAAGAGAGCAAGGCTCGAAGGAGAAGATAAAGACTTTTTCTTACTGTAATTTACCGCTAAAATGTACAGGTAGTGCTCAGCCTCTAAGTCAAATTATGAATAATACAGGGGGCGAGGTTCGACCTCTATCGACCATGGTTCAGGCCGGAATTTAAAAGCTAGGAGGTGTTCAGCCTCCTCGAGTAGAAGGTTCAGTCCGGAGTGAACATGGAAGAAATTTTGTGGGTTTATATACCCATAATTTGCTAACATCATTATTATTAAATGTTGACTTGTGTCGTTTCTATTCTCTATAGGCTGCATTATTTTTGCACAATATTTGAAAATAAAGTAAATTTTTTAGCTGTGGCAACGTTCAAACAGATAAACAAGTTATCTGAAGATGAAGCCATATTTTTATCTTAAACCGCGTATTTTCAGATCTGATGTTATCATGATCTGTCGAGTTAACTAAAAGTGGAAATTGAACTATGCATCTTTACACTAAAATATGCATATGAGCAAAATTTAAAGGTTTAAGATTTACAATTAAATGCTTAGGCAAGACATGACTTCATCTTTTATAACGAAGAGAGAATGTATACAAAACATGAACATTGCAAAATTTAAACATATCAGAATTTTGAAAGATTCGAAAATAAAACAAAAAATAAATAACAAAAAAATAATAATAATAATAATAATATCGCCGAGTATACATTCCTAAATGGTGACACAATGTCGGAGTAGTACATTGAGTACAACCTAAGCACATTATTAAGTACATTGTAATTTTGGTTTAGTACAACTATGATTATAATTACCAATTAATTCACATTCGCTTGTTATCGTTAATTACAGTTTCATTAAAGTACATTAATTACATCATATTAAATTATTACAGTTAATTACAATTAAACAGTTAACTATAGTTTTTTTACAGTGTTCCATATTTATAGACAACTAGTACAGTTCCCGTCGCTTCGCTGACGGTTAGACAGGCTAAACTACAGAAAAGAACGCAGCCGTGAAAATTTTGAGCTTCACATTGTGTCAACATTTCTGAATCTGGTATCTCCCAAAACCTCCTCACCCCCATTCATGCAACTTGGGGGCTAACCCCCTCCCCCATTACCCCCACCCCTCCCCATTACCCCACCCATCTCCCATTACCCCCACCCCCACCCTTCCCCATTACTGCCCGGGATAAATTTCACAAACAGACAAACAGACAGGCTAAACTACAGAAAAGAACACAGTCATGAAAATCTTGGCTTCACATTTCCGCCCGTAATACAATTTCTGAATTTTTTTCTCAATTTTTTCTCAATTTCTGAAAGTGTGACGGACGGACGGACGGACAGACGGACAGCTCTCTTATTATAGTATAGATTAGGATGTTAGGAGTATAACACAAAGTACATGGGCATCATAGGAGAAATTCATATTTTTCTATTTCTACAAACCATAATTCATATTTTTCTTATGCTCGGGATGCCAATTTCCCGTCCACCATTCTGTTCAGTGACGAGGCTGTTTTTTATGGAAATGGTGAGGTAAATCGACAGAACACCCGCTACTGGTCTCAAAACAACCCTAACTGGTATACCTCTTCAAAGGAACAAGGTAGGTGCATCTCGGGTGATGGTATGGTGTGGCATTTGGAAGGATCGCATCATAGGCCTCCTCTTTTTCGATGAATATGTCACTGGAGGCACCTACCTACGTATGCTCAAGGAAGAAGCATTTCCCAGTGTCTTGAAAGAAGAAGGAAATTTCCCAACATGGTTCCAGCAAGACGGCGCTCCTGCACATTACAGCACCCAAGTAAGGGAATACCTGTACCAACAATTCCCTGGTCATTGGATAGGACGTCGAGGGCCTGTGGAATGGCCAGCTAGAAGCCCGGATCTCACGCCACTAGGTTTTTATCTCGGGCCACTTGAAAGCGCTGGGATACGCAGAGAAAATTAGGAGTGTTGAACACTTGCGGCAGCGCATTATTGGGGCATGTAACACCATTACTCCTGACATCATTCACCGTGTGCTTGCTGACTGGGTATCACGTCTGAATTTGTATTGAAAACAATGGTCGACATATTGAGCACGTTCTGTAAATAAAAGCTTTTGTTTTGCCTTTTTTTATTAGTTTTCCTATGATGCCGGACTTATGGGACACCCTGTATATATATATATATATATATATATATATAACATAACTCTCGCTTTTGTCGTTGTCAGCGGAATCTGAACACTTGCATAAGCATTTACGAGTCTATTGCGAGAAATTAAATAATTTAAAGCAAGGAAATAAAAAGAATACATGTGGCCGGATTTACATGTACGTAATCATGACTATCAACGGACATGTACGAGTGGAGTGCATAAGTATTATACACATGTCGGTAGTCACACAATAGGTGGTGTGCGTAATAGAGACTGACACGAGTAAATATGGACTGATATGTCAATAGGGCATAAGTAAACAATAAAAGATAATGGAAATAAAAGATAATGGAAATAAAAGACAATGGAAATAAAAGATAATGGAAATAAAAGAGAATGGTCAAGAAGGGAAATGGACGCATGAATGAACGACATATAAATAATAATATTATGTTAAAGAATTTACCATACATTGAATACTAAAGACATCCAAACTTGCATTATGCGAGTTTGGTCCTTATGTAAAAATGAATATTTGAATTTAAAGATTATACAAATACACGGATTAGTTAAACAAGAGGATTTATATAAATATACGAATTATATAGGAATTATTTATTGTTCATTTTTACACACACACACACACACACACACACACACACACACACACATATATATATATATATATATATATATATATATATATATATATATATATACTAGCAGAGGCCCGCAAAACATTTGCGGTAAATTAGTATCTGTATTGCAACATTACTTCTTTAAATACAGGATTTCTAGTTATTCTTTCACCAAACACTTTAACAGAATCAAAATTTCTCACTCTTGGAAAAGCTACATACAGTAAAGTTGTCTGTGTGTAAAATCAGGCTTAGGAATATAATTACAAAACATCTGCGGTCAAATTAGTGTCTTCATCAAGGCAGCCCAAGAGGAATACAGCAGAATTATTAAGACGCTATGGCAAATGTAAGAAAATTTGGGAGGCCGGATCTATTTATTATGTTTACTTGCAATCCAAGATGGACTGAAATTGCTGAAAGCATTGAAGCTTATCAAAGACCAGAACATAGGCCAAATATTGTTGCAAGGGTTTTTCACATGAAACCAAAAGAGCTGCTTCATGATTTAACAATAAAATATATACTCGGGAAACCAATTGCATTTTTGTACAAGAACAAGAAAATCACTAACCTAACTTGACCCAATCGCTATGGCAATTGTGAGAAAATTTGGGAAGCCGGATGTATTTATTACGTTTACTTGCAATCCAAGATGGACTGAAATTGCTGAAAGCATTGAAGCTTATCAAAGACCAGAACATAGGCCAAATATTGTTTCAAGAGTTTTTCACGTGAAACTAAAAGAGCTGCTCCATGATTTAACAATAAAACATGTACTCGGGAAGCCAAGTGCACTTTTGCATGTAGTTCATGCAACTTCAAATTTCAGCTGGCGGGATCCGCCAAAAACTGACGGGTTGAAGTTTCCCATATGCCCAACACCACCATCCAGAGATGACTGGTTGAGTATATGAAAGCTTGAAAATACCGATTAACCCCTTCGTTGGAGAGTTGGACAGAAAAGGAATGAGAATGTGTCGAAAGTGGGGTACTGCGTGTTCTCCTTAAAGGAGAAAGGATGCGGTTAGAGAGTTCAGAAAAGCAGTGTTCGTTATAATAGCGATAGTAAAGAGAGAGTGAGGCAACATTGCGGCGAACAGAAAGGGGTTGAAGACAGTTAGTAAGAGGCGGGGAATTGATGAGAAGAAAAGCCTTTGATTCCACCCGGTCAAGTAAAGCTGTGTGGGTTGAGCCCCTAACACATGAGAAGCGTATTCCATACAGGGGCGGACGAGACCCCTGTACAGAGACAACAACTGAGTGGGGGTGAAGAAACTGCGGAGCCGGTACAGCACACCTAGCCTCTTAGAAGCTGTTTTAAAAAGAGAGCATATGTGATCTTTCCAGCAAAGATCACGAAAAAAAGAAACACCAGGAATGTTTAGAGAAGAGAAAGGTTGAGTTGTGTATTTTTGAAGATAAGGGGATAGGCGTGTAGAAGATGGTGACGAGTATACAGACGAAGGAACTAAGTTTTTGAGGCAGTGAAAGCCACAAGGTTTTCTTTGCCCGAATCAGATACAGTAGAAAGATTAGAGGTTAGGTGCGCCATAGCCGTCCTACAAATCATAGAGTGACTGTTGAGAGGGACGCTTTGTGAAGCTGGTGAAGTGAAGGGTGGAATCATTGGCATAGGAGTGGATAAGACAGGAAGTGCGACTTAATAGAT
Source organism: Bathynomus jamesi (assembly GCA_023014485.1). NCBI lineage: Eukaryota > Metazoa > Arthropoda > Malacostraca > Isopoda > Cirolanidae > Bathynomus > Bathynomus jamesi. The sequence continues at coordinate 424,940 of JAJOZX010003637.1, forward strand.
CATTGATAAATAAAAGGAAAAGAGCTGCGTGCGTTAAGGCGTTTTGACGCTGTGAAACTATACAAGTGAAATTACCATTAATTTTACAGTGTTATTTACAATTTTATTGTGAATAAATATAATAAATTAATAAATAAATAAGGCATAATTTAACAAAGTGATTTAAGTATGGCTTCTAAAAAGGATGATATGACATCTAAACGTGCCATTACGTTGGAGACTCGAGGTGATAAGATGCTTTGAGTCAGGACAGCGTGGAACCGAAATCGCTGCTGCTTTGAAACTCCCTCCAACAACAAAGCACACAGTTATTAAGAACATGGCTAAAATAAACGATTGTGCTTCTCCGTTGATGACTGTGAATAAGAATCCAACGATGGTTAAGATGAAGAAGCTGCTTAACCTCTGGATTGATGACCAAGGGCAGAAAAATGTGCCTTTTAGTATGCTTGTGATAATGGAAAAAGCTAATCCTCTGTACCAACATCTTAGTGAAGAAAGTGGTTCAACAAGCAAAGGTTTAAAATTTTGGACTTGGAACGCATCTTCCATTATAATATGGTGGCCTATGTGAAAACGGGTTTCGAGATACGTCGTTTCGAGATACGTCCCGTTTTCGTGGGATGCATCCGCGACGTATGTCGAGGGACTGCCTGTGTGTATATATATATATAATATATATATATATATATATATATAAGTTACCTCTTTTGTTTGATTTCGATTGTGCTCAGTTTAAGCAGGTTCTTGTGTGTATGTTTTATTTTACGAGATTTCCAACACAGTTTTCAAACTGGAATTTAATTATTATTATTATTATTATTATGTCATAAATAATATATACATATATACATATATGAGCGCCTCGGTGGTGTAGTGGTTAACATTGCTGATTACGAATCCACCGGCCCCAGGTTCGAAATCCGGTGACGGCAGGCGGCGCGCAGCAAAACCCAGCTGTTCATCCTTCCACACAATAAAAAAAAATGGTTGGTAGATTAGTGGGTACCCTGGTAGCCTAGTGGTTAAGACGCTGGGCTGCTGATCGGGAGGTCGTGAGATCGAGTCCGAGCGAGAGGACTTCGTAATTTTTGACCGCCCGTGGTGGGACGTGGTTCGGATTCAGCGTTAAACTGTGGGTCTAAGTGACAAGCTTGACCTTCGTCAGAATGAACAATTCGGGCGGAAGAAAAACCAAGGTTAACCAAGGCTATATATATATATATATATATATATATATTGGCGGCAGAATAATTCTCAGGGAACCGAAGTCTAATAAGAAACAAAAAGATCAAGACGATGGCTCCAAACATTTATTACAAACGTTTCGATCTCGAATGAGGGTCATTATCAATGAAAACCAACCAACTAATATCTCTCTCTCTCTACCAAATCTCCCACTTCAGATTTTAGCTGTTTTTAATTACTCAATCAAGGGAGATTTTTTTTTATATATTTAATCCTGTTTCATACGTTACGACCCGATGTAAGGGAAACCACGCATCGTATTCATTGTTGTGACCCGTTGGAGTGTTCTCAGTTGGAGGGAGGGACTCAGAACCAACCAACCAATCAACCATTGTTTTGACACCATATCGGATAGTTTTCGTTAAGCATAATTTAAGTTTACTCGTATGCATAGAGTCAATTCGTGTTTATTCTAAATGTTTTGATATCATTTTTCGAGTGAAGTAAGCAATTTTATGCATTGAATAAGAATTACGCGTATAAATAAATGAACGCTTAAAAAAGTTGATATTTATTATAGAATTTTTAAAACGTAAGTCACAGGTTTATTTATTTATATAAAGTGGATAGAAAATAGTATTTTAAGTGACGAATTTATCTTATTTAAGTCTTTATTCGGTATGTATTTAGCTTTCCGGTTTTTAGTGGTGAAAGTAGGCTGGTGATACATTCTGGTGCTGTATATATGCTGAATCGGAACGAAATAAACCTCGGGACTAGGGATTGTTTCCCGGGATCCCGGTTGATTTTATGTGCGGGATATATCGCGGGATTTTTTCGTTCATCCCGGGATATCCCGGTGCTAATTACTTACATAATAATTAGTATATATAGTATAAATACCCTGTTTACACGATCATACATGTTGTATCATGAGCTTTTTCAGCTGCAGGACTGTTTATAACTAAACTTAGAACTCGGCTGAGTGATAAGAGTGTGAATTGTCTGTTTTCTACGTTCGTATTATAAGTCAAATTAGTTCTTTTAAATGCGCTATGTTTTGCATTTTCATATGTTTAGTTGTTTTTGTGTTTTTACGAGCATGCTTATTCTTTACAAGGATATTATTCTTTACAAGTGTTGATTTTCTTACAAATAGCTGTCTTGTTGCACTCAACTGTCTTTTAAGCTAGTTATTTCACACTCATAGTTACCTAATGGAATATGTTTAAATAAATAAATGATGAAATCTTTATAATTTTTATATTAATTCCTTTTTAAAAGTATATAAAATTTAAATACATATAAAATAAAAATCCCGGGAAATCCCGGGATCCCGGGACGAAGACAGATTTTATCCCGGAATCCCGGGATAAACAATGACTCAAAACGACAATCCCTACTCGGGACGGTGTACCAGTAAAAATAATTTGGTAAGTGTTGTATTTTTTTATTCTAAGACTAATTAATAATTATATGAAATGTTAATTGTTTTTCTTTTAAAAAGGTTACTAGTTAATTAATAATTATTAGAAATAGTCTTTTATCAACTTATGACTGCATTTAGAATTAGAGTCGTTCATCTAACCCTGGGAAGCAGCCAGGAAGACTGTCTCCCGGGGGAGCTTCAGAAGTTCAGATCGAAACTCCATGACTGTATTTATTCATTTAAATAAAATAAGTGGAAGAAGGTTATATGACGGAGGGGATCTACACCTTTATTTGGAATCCGAATCATAGGTTGCTACATAATCTGGACGCAAAGGACGGTCCTCTATCCAACTACTCTCCAGAACCATGTCGCTTAATTCTGCTGATTGATGGGAAGTAGCGTTACGAAAATGGGCACGATGTACCCTGGAATTTAGATGATGTGGCAACATAACATTCAAGCTTGTAAAGTTCGGCACAGTATCGGTAAGAAGTAAAATCTACTTGCTCCACTGGTTTAACCCTTTCCTACCCAGAGGTCTTTTTCGAGACTGAATAAAATCGTCTGGCCTTAGCCAGAATAAAATCAGTAAAGTGACACTGGGAGCTAAAGGGTTAAACTAACACATGGCTGTAAAATCATCATTAGGTATAATAATAAGTTAAAGCGGCCAGAAACTGATACAGTGCTCAGGCCAACTAATGGGGCCCATTGCTCAAACTCCTGTGGTATTATTATTACCAGCATCGTCTGGATTCGAAGGTTCGAACCCCCGACTTCAGTGTCTTCACTTCGCTTACAGGGAAACTGTGTTACCCACTGGGCTACGGACGCTGGCTCATCATAATGTATGCTTGTATGTTTTACAGTATAGTAGGTTTTCCAACAAAACCTGAATGTTGCAACATTTTTAACTGTAAAATAACTTAATTAATTCCTAAATAAACATGATCACAATTCCCATTTGATGTCATTCCTATTCTTATTCTGAGAATGGGAATATTAGAAGTTGGAGTTTCATATCTGGGAAGAATTTCCTGGTCTGGAAAGGGTGAAAAGAGGGTTGTGACGTAGTTGCGGGCCCGCGGGAGGTGGGAACTTGCTTTGAAAAACCTATATCCTTAAAGTTGGACATCTGACAATAAGCATGGAAACGGATCAATTTGAAAATTTCCTCATTTAAGATAGTTTCTTTCCAAACTTGGCCATTACTATTTCATTCTTCGCCAAAATGTGAGTTAGAATAGATAAAATAAATAAACTAGCTACTTAAAAGTATATTGTAATGATATACAATATAGAAAATGATGTTATATCAAATTTCATAAAATGTACTTAATTATTTATACCTATAACAAAAATTATGAATAATATTGTTAATTTCTCCTCATAGTTCAAATCAAGAGTACCCAAACTTTACATGGGATGGAATTTGGGTTAATGAATATAACTTATAAAAATACTGAAATACATCCATGTCGGGCCTATTGCATGCTTTAAATAACAAACAATCTTTATTCAGAAAGAATCCATTACATAAAGTATACAATATTCAATAGTTCCAGCGAAATATCACATCCATAGATGTATACAATATCGACACTGATATTCAATTCTGTGTTTAATGGCGAGTAATTTAATAAAAATATTTGTATCTGAATATGCCGTTAGGAACCTCGTATGAGAGTTTTTCACGAAATATCTGTCGTGTTCATTTTAATTCTATGAAAAGATGTTTACGTGTATGAAATATCATTATAGCTCTAAATTGCTAGATAAGTAATAGTTAAAGGAGTTCCAAACATCAATGTGTATTTTATTCATATAAATTATTCTTCGTAAGTTTCAAGAATCCACGCACGGGATTGAGTCAATCCTTTATTTTGCGAATAGTCTCAATTTCGAGAAGTTGAATTGAGAATAATCACATTTTTAGTGTGGTTTTATTCCTTTTACTCATTTTTATTTTGGGCTAAATTAGTTTAGAAATTGTAACTCGATACTAGGCTCTTGGTAGTTCAGTGGTTTCCGTGTTAGTCTGGATTCTTTGGGATCGCTCCCGGCTTCTGGCGCTTGGATTAGGTTGGGCCAGTCACTCACCCTGTTAATGTTCGGGCTTAGTCAACTCTTGGGGAACACTCGCCCCAGCGTTGTGTGGATATAAATTCCGGATACTGCCTGTTGTATAACCCGATAGTTTCGAGAGATAGCATTGGCTTATTAATTTGTTGTATCATACTTTTGTGAAGCTTTAAAGAAATTAATAAATTTACCGGCATGAAAAGGTAACGGACCATGACCAAATTACTAAAATGAGGGAAGTGGTGTGTGTGTGTGTGTGTGTGTTTAGCCTTCTTTGTAACGGCAAAGACCATGAGATGGAGGGGACCTACGGCTTTACTTGGGATCCGAACCACGGGTCGCAACATCATTTGGACTCGGAGGACAGTCACCTATCTCACTACTACCCAAATCCAGTAATACTTAACTTCGCTGATCTACAGAGAAACAGTAAGAAAACATAGACCCAACGTGGCCTCTGTGATCGGCAAATGGATAAAGGGATGGCACAGAGAGGGAATTTTATAGGAAAACGATAGAAGAGGAGGATCGAGGTTGATGGATGATCTTATAATCAAAACGATTGCTGCGGGTGCGGAAATTTGAACTCGAATGTCGTTCTAGAACAGTGAGAAAGCATTTACGTGAACAAACATCTCACCATTGGTATTTTGTCGTGAAAGAGAATCTAGTCTCCCCCGGTCCTCCCCCCAAAAAAGGAATAAATAAAAAGGAATTATCGACTAAATTTTCTTCGTCAATATTTGCATGAACAAACTGGATACTCATTAACAAAATCACGTTACTTTTACGGACGGCAAAATAGTCTCTCCCTTAACGAAACAAGATAGGATTATAATAATACAGTAACTGTAGCCGAGAAGGGACATGCGAACACAAATATCTGAGGAGGGATTCATGAATGGAATAACCAAATTTCAGGGTTGATTCACGTCCGACCAATATCTTGACATATTGGAAGCGATAACGCTCCTTTCATTACGAACAGTGGTATTATTTAAACGAAAAGAATTACCTTTGTGTATGACAACAGTTCATATCATAAATCCTAAACTGTAAATTACGAATGTCATCCATTGGGCTACTAGGGGATGCGACATAAATCCTATATCGAAAATCTTTATAGGCTATAATTGTTAATGAGTGGAAAATGAAGCAAGAGAACTCATTAAAACGAACTTTCCAATAGTGTGTATATATATATATATATATATATATATATATATATATATTGGGTGTCCCAAAAAAACTATATACTCTTTATAGCATCATATATTTTATAATTTAAAAAACCCCAAACAATATATTGTTATAGCAATTGCCAATGAAAGGTAAATTAGTAATCTAAGTGATCAAAATGTTATAGCGAGTTGTTTGCATATAAAATTTAATTAACTACGCCAAGTGCTCAAAATGTTCTCCGGCGGCATGAATGCACTTTCAATACAATAAAATCGTGTGGTCTGATGAAGCTACCTTCAAGCTGAATGGCACAGTAAATCGACACAACTGCAGGTACTGGTCACTTGATAATCCACACGTTTATGTGGATAAACATGTTAATTTACCAGGATTAACAGAATGGTGTGGTTTATCATCCAGGGGTTTGGTTGGACCATTTTTCTTTAATGGGACAGTTACCGGTGCCGCATATCTCGACATGCTGCGGACAGAAATTATACCCGCAGTTCGGAAGTTGTTTGTAAACGACGACTTTTACTTTCAACAAGATGGAGCCCCCCCTCATTATCATTGTGATGTCAGAAGGTACCTCGATGAAATGTTGCCTAACCGTTGGATAGGACGAAGAGGAAGCGTTGAGTATCCTCCACGTTCACCGGACTTGACTCCACTTGATTTTTACTTGTGGGGCTACCTGAAGGATGCAGTTTATGGTACAAGACCTGCAACACTCAAACACCTTAAGGATGCAATTAGGGAAAAGTGCGGGACCATCACAGCATCCACGTTAGTCCATGTCTGCGAATCAGTTAGTCGACGCATTCAAAAGTGCATTCATGCCGCCGGAGAACATTTTGAGCACTTGGCGTAGTTAATTAAATTTTATATGCAAACAACTCGCTATAACATTTTGATCACTTAGATTACTAATTTACCTTTCATTGGCAATTGCTATAACAATATATTGTTTGGGTTTTTTTAAATTATAAAATATATGATGCTATAAAGAGTATATAGTTTTTTTGGAACACCCTGTATATATATTAGGGTGTCACTTATTTTTCAACTTTTAAGTTTCCGTGCTCTGACCTATCAAAGTATGCCATATGATGTAAAAACACTGTACAAAGTTTTATTGAGATATTTTAATATTTAGAGGTCGCTCAACGGCTTCGAAGTATTGGATACGAGATTCTCAGAAAGTGTGAATATAAACAATTTCCAAATGTATTTAAACAATTTATTATGTTCCTACATTAGCAGGAAGTGCACAAGACATTATCATGATATTAAGATAAAGTACATTAATATGAGACAGTAGCGTAATTATTATGATTAATCATTATTTCCAGTGCTGGGCAGCGCAAACGAAAATTCACTTGCGCAAGCGCAAATGCGCAAACCCAAACCCATACCTTGCGCAAGCGCAAATGCGCAAACTTCTCGAAACTTGCGCTTGCGCAAACGCAAACGCAAACTATTTATATATACAGGGTTTTCCAAAAAAAAATAGGTGCCGTTTTTTGGGACACCCTGTATAAAATTAAATTTATAGTAAATCAAATCAAATCAAATCAAAAGACTTTATTAACAGACACACGATCCATAAATATATCAATAAAGAATAGATACAAAATTACAATGTTAAATAAATAATAATAAAAAAAAAAGAAATTACAAAATTACAAAAAGAAACACTTCAAAGCTCCTCAGAGTCCTCCTCCAACTCCATCGTGAGCAGGTCCATGTTGCCCTTCAGGAACACAAACCTCTCAAAGTTCTCAGAGGTCAGGCTGGACCTCTTGGGCTTCATGATGTCAGACCCCTGGGAGAACATCCTCTCCACAGCTGCAGAGCTGGGGATGGCCGTGTTGTACTTCAGAAAGACCTCAACCCAGGCGGCGCGGTACAGGGCGGGGAACATCCCCTGCTCCAGCTCCTTGCTGGTCTTCTCCTTTTCAGAGCACCAAGCATGTAGCTCCTTCCCCACCTTGGTGGAGAGGCGGTTGCGGGTGGCGCTCTCCATTGGGGTCCTCAACTCCTAGAAACAACACAAAAATTACTAATTTACTTAAAAGTTGAATTACTTTCTAAGTTTCTTAGATAAGTGAAAAATATTTTAATTAATATTTATTTTATATTTCATATTTCTCTCATGTGGATATGACAATCCAAACCTACAGATCCAAACCCTGCCCCTCTCAACCACCCTCTTCTTGCTGGTCAAAGGTCCAAAGAAGGTGTCCAGGTGGGGCCAGGGGTTGTTGAGGTCCTCTTCCTCCTGGTGAGGCTCTGAGCCATGGCTGGTCACGCTGCCGGCTGGGCTGGGGGCAGAGGTGGGGCTGGACAGAGACTGGTGTCTGAGGCTGTCCATGGTTCACTAGTTATAGACAGTAGTTATGACTTATGAAGTTTCTAGAAGTTACTAGAGTAGTTAGTAGTTTGAACTCTGAAATAAAATTAAAATCAACTAATCAAACAAACGTGTTTCACTAGCGTTGTTGGTATACTGAGTGCTCACTGCTGTCTGGCGGCGCCACCTGTCTGGCAGTCACGTGTTTATGAGCTAAATCCACTATTTTTAATATTTGTTTTTTTTTCACGTTTGCGCACAAGTTTGCGTTTGCGCAAGAATTAACGCAAATGCGCAACCGAAATCACACTTGCGCAATTTGCGTTTTGCGCAAGTGTTTGCGCAAGTGCCCAGCACTGATTATTTCCACTCAAGGTATGCTTTTGTCCCCATGTGCAATGCTCGCGATGGTCTTCAACAACCTGGAGAAGAAACTGGAGTTGTTCTTCATCTTTGGTTAGGTATCCAGAAAAATCCTGAATGAGAGCAACTCCACGTTCAGCGAAGTCATTTGTTACAGTTAGAGTTTTTACAGTCTCTTTCGCAGTCTGGTAATGGGTATCCTCTTCCCATTGCTCAGCAGTTTTCTCCAAGAATTCATCTGGGAAGTTGAGCTTCGTGAACAATGATTTTGTTTTTTGTTACAAAGTTTTCCAAGCTTTTTTCTTTCACAGTATCCATGTCAACAACCACACGCTTTGGAGGGTTCTCTTGTCCATCAACACTAGTCATAGATATGACCATGCGATTTTTTATATCAGGGAGGAAGGACATCGTCATCGAAAAAAGCAAGACCCACCAGCTCTTCAGACAAATACCATAAATGAGCTGCCATCTTCTGTGAAGTAACCATGGCAATGCGTGGATGGATGTTTGAATACTTTATTAGTGACTGTATGAGATGAAGGTCATTTTGGGGAGCACTAATGGCGCAAGGGCACGTGGTCCAAGCTTTCACATAGATGCATACAATAAAAATGCAAAAGTCGCGAAGTCCTCTTTCCTCATAGTTTGTTAACTTAAATTGTGATCTGAACATCCAAATCTTTAAGGAATAGATTGCCTTTGAACTCCATCGTGCCTGATGCATCGCTCCTCGAGCATGAAAAACTACACCACGATTAGAGACAGCACCAAGAAACAGACATGCCAGTCCAAGTAGCTCCTTATAGTCATCTCGCGGGATTTTTGTAGTCATTGCAGATTTGGAGAAGCTAATGAGACCTTCCTTCACATCAGCGACAGCAGAGGTGGCAATTTCATCAGTGGTGGAGTCTTCATACCGCTTTGGATCAATGTCGTCCCACTTTCCTTGAAATCTCTTAAAAAGTTGGACATCTGTAGCTAATGTGGGGCCCATGCATTCTTTAAAAACTGCTACAGCCAAAAGTTCGATGATGTGATGTCTGCAGGCCAGATGGAGTAGGTCACGTTTCAACATCTGCTGTAAAATAACACAAGTCCCAGCCATTAGACCAGTATTGGAGCTAGTTGTATCGAAGGATATAGTTTGGACCTTTCCTTCAATATTCCACTTACGGAGAGCTTCAATGACAGCTGCAGCTTGTGCTTTCCCAGATATGAGCTTTAGAACGCCAAGAAGCTCATGTACTCCCTGACCTGTTCTATGACAGGAAGACGATCAGTTTTTTTTCTTTCCAGTAATTTCCGGTAATAATTTACCATCCCAGTGTACAGTAAGAGGTACATTCGGCTTAAAGTTTTTCATGATGATCATAGAGAGTGCCTCCCTTTGCTTCTTTCGTTCACGTCGGATGGTTTCTCGATTCACAAGATCAGGGTTACCATGGCTGAGACTTTTCGCAGTCTCCGCAATAATCATAGTAGCAGCACGCTCAGATACTTTACAGCGATCTAGAACTGCTGTGAGACCAGGCGTGATGACTTCTTTTCTTCCTCGCTTGAAAGGGGGTTTCTGCCTACTTGTTCCAGGAACAGCTTCAGGTTCTGATTCCTCTTCCTTAAACGTCGATGAACTGCTGCTCTCTAGTGTAACAGAATCTAACAATGAATCCTTGCTTTGTTCTGCCTTTCGCTTTCGACTTTGTTCGCTCAACACACGTTTCTCCTTCTTTGCCTCCTTCTGATGTAGCACAATATCAACAGAAGACATTGTTCTACGACGGTCTTTTTCACGCTGAGCAATGAGAAACTGCTTATCTTCCTCTATTTTGATTATGTCGAGGGCATTTGCATGAGCGATATCAAAGAGGTCGTAAAAACAGTCCTTGAACATGCTCTCATCCTTAGCCTGTACTTCTGTCTTGCGGGCTGCATTTTTCTTCAATGCTTTCCATCGTGAGAAGAGTTTTCCAGTTTTCTGATTGTGTCCTGTTTGTGTTGAGTTGGAATTCGGGCACGATTCCAAAACTCAATTTTTTTTCAATTGTCACTGACGAAGCCTCTCTTATCGTCGTCTTCTTTTTTTATATGTAAATGAAGGAAAAAGGACAGAGCATGAAAATTTGATGGCAATTTACCACCTCTAATATCATTCTCACACTTGTCAATCAAGTAAACCTTAGATTTCTTTCGAGTCTCCATCATTAGATAATAAATGTATTTTGCTATATAAATTTACACCTGAAAATAAAAAATAAGTGTTATGGTTATTATGCAATAAAAAACACTAATACACACACATCTTACTATGAAGACTAAAATAACACACTAATGCAAACACATCCTACCATTAAGGCGACTGAAATGATACTGGGGTGAGGCATAGAAAGGAAGCGCATTTCAATTTAGGAAAAGTAACGACGCGTCATCAAAATTTTAATGGCCTTGAGCGACCTCTAAATATTAATATTTTCTCATGAAACTTCATAATAGTGTTTCTACATGCAATGTCACATTTCTAGAGGATCAGACCGAAACTTCTTCATGGTTCAATTCTTACCATACAATTAAGTGACACCCTAATACATATATATATATATATATATATATTAGTGATGGATCGAGTGGCCGGTTTTTCACAACCGCGGTTGCGGTTGTGTTTGCGGTTGTCGAATTTTTTCCAACCGCGGTTGCGGTTGCGGTTATCATATACTAGGAAAAATGCGTAATTATTAACTGGATTTAGCCACTATAGTGCGATTTAGCCACACTTGGTACATAATATATACTAAATAGTATTTATTTAGTAAATACCTTATGTTGAACACAAGTTTTGCAATACACCGCTACCGCTATTTGTGTGTTGCAAAACTTGTGTTCAACATAAGGTATTTACTAAATAAATACTATTTAAATGAAGTATATTCTAAACTTATATAGCTATTATGAAAGAATAGGTCAAATTAATTAAAACCATATTTTGCACTAAGTGTGTTACCAGGATGAGGGACGAGGACCCATCGCACTGTTCATCCCACCTACCACTTTCCCCAGCCTCCACCCATTGGAAAGTTATGGATTATTATTCATTTAAAAAACTGATGTCAAACTTAATGACAGGCAGTGTGAATTTCAAGAATAATATTTTTGCTGCATTTTCACCTTTCAAGCGGCAACGCCTCTCATCGTACAACGTTCCCGCTCCACGCATAAGGAGACCCATCATTTTCTTTTTAAAAAAAGAAATATTTCTAATTAACCTAAAATTAAAATTAACTAAGCTTTTACAACCGCAACCGCAGTTATGGAACGGCGGTTGCGGTTACGGTTGCGGTTGTGAATTTTTGTGCGGTTGTAGTGCGGTTGCGGTTATTCGATCCATCACTAATATATATATATATATATATATATATATATATATATTAATACTACATTTGAAATTGACATTCAAATTCAGAAATGGAACGTTCTTTTTTTTTCAGTACGTTCAGAGCATCGAAACGGATTATACATAGAACTGATAAACTGTTTGGTATAACAAACCTATGATTTCTCTCAATATGAATAAATTTTGGTCAGCTACCAGGCAACAGTACAGAGAATTGACAAAAGTAAATAAACGCCTTCGGTTTTCCCAGTTTTTGATTTGATAATAAAAGTCAATAAATAATAACAGATTTATTGAATGAATATATTTAGAATCGTGCTGTTTTCGCCTTTGCATTATTATGTAAAGCTGACATACATTCTGGCATTCCATTGATGAACTTCGCTATTTGTTTTTGAGGATAATGATCGTAGTGTCTATTTACTTTTGTCAACCCTCTGTATATTGTAAGGGGACGCATAATATTTAATAGGCGTTTTGAAGAAATTAATCCTACGTAATAGTAAAGTCTGTATACAAGTCAGTAGTATGGCCGCACAAATGGACGAGTGCAGAGCAATTGCATGTTGATCATGTGAGTACCAGTGCCAACCCCCTTCCCCCTTGTTGCAAGGTGCCAACCTCAGGGTGCCAAAAAAGGGGGAGAAGATGGGACGGCCTCACCCCTCAAAGGGGTATACCTAACCTACTGTAAGAGAGAGAGAGGAGAGAGAGGAAGAGACCATCCAGCTTCTGCGAGATGCAGAAGCATAATGAGAGCTCAAGGTAGCAACACTTGACTTAGAACTCGAAATCCGCCAGTTGGCTTAGAAGGCATAAATGGCCTGTATATATTAATAAGTTAATAACCTTCGAACGAATTAAAAACGCACACAAACGCACATACACTCCCAGACTATACGCCCATAGAGTCCTTATTATTACACACACACACACACACATATATATATATATATATATATATATATATGATACACACAGACAGTGCATGGAACAAGGAACTCTTCTGGGATAATTAAATCCACTATAGTCGAATAGTAATGGTAAATGACAAATACCATAGTTTTCTTTTTCATGATGCTAGCCCGACGTGGGCAACGGGTCACTCGCAAAGAGGTCCCATAAATATAGCTTCCCTCACCAGCTATCTGCAAAGCAGACAGGATCCAGCTTTGGGACATGGATCTAGGGTTTAAAGCACCTAGCCCTGCTACATTTAGAACCTCAATATAAGCAAAAGACTCGCTGCCTTCACGTCAGATTGAATGCATCAAAGATATATATATATATATATATATAAACAGATGCATGCAAAGTCCCAATAGCACATCCCACGTCACCACCAATCGTCTAAGTATAGACTTTTAGGAGCTCATCCCATCAACACCACGTAACCGATATGAGGGCTACAACCAAGCGTCAGACCTTAAGACCTCTCAGCAGTATTACACAACCACCACTACCGCTTTACTTACCAGCTTCTGGTAGACCAACAAGGTCTCTAAATACGACCCAATAGACAGAGCTATTAAACATAAACAAATACGTTTATGGGGCCAAGGGGTATACCGACAAGGTCTCAAAAAAAGACAACGCCAAAAGTTTTTCTATTGAGCTTCTTGTGGTATAATACCACGAAGCCAATTTGACATTTGGTAGGCGATCTTTTAAACAAAAAACCGAATAAGATAAACTAAGTTTAATGCCAAAACAAATTTTCGCCATAATACACAATTTTATCCTTAAACTATAACCTAAAAAGCATTAATATGATCTTTAAAACAAAAAAGAAATTAAATTATGGGTAACTAGTTCATTTTTCCTCTTTTGGCCAACTATTTTGTTTCAATACAAATTTATCTTTAAGACACCAATATATCTTTAAACCTTATTATAAAAAACATTAATATAACTTTATATTAAAAATAGATTCTATTTCGGGGTAACTTAATTTTTCCTCGTTTATCCAATAATTTTGTTTCAATATAAATTTATCTTTAAGACACCAATATATCTTTAAACCTTATTACAAAAAATATTAATATAACTTTATTTTTAAACTAGATTTTAAGCTTTAATATGGCTTGCCCAATAAATATCGTTTTCTACGCGTATTTAAAAAAAATGGAATGTATGCTATAAGTAATTTAATTGCGCCTTCTACAATTCAATAAGTGGATTTAATATGATTTACTCTAAATAATTTCTCTCTCCAACATTACTGCATTGTATTTAATGTAATTTTAAACCAGCTTTTGGAACATATTAAATCTTACTATTCACGGATTAAACTAAATTTTCTTCAGTGCAAGATTGGGGCCTACTATCCAGCAATAAAGAATTATGAAATGCTTCGATATATATATATATATATATATATATATATATATATATATATATATATATATATATATATATAGTGCTCAACAAGTTGAAAATATGAGTTACTAACATGAAGGTCTATTAAGTCCTTTTTCATCGTATAGTTAAACGAATACATTCATTTCATCTGTTCAGTCTCTACCGTTTAAAGGTATAAGGTTCAAAATTGAGTGTCAAACGCGGATATTTTTAACCTTAAATGTATTCCTATATATCTATCCATCTAACTAGCTATCTATCTCTCTGCCTGTCTATCCATCTATCTATCCATCCATCCATCCATCTATCTATCTATCCATATATATATTGGCTATGTGCAGTGGAGAGCGCAAAAGAGCAACTCGCTCCTCCACCAAGACAGGCCAAGAGGCGGGGCCACCAGCTTGACCTTTGTGTGAAGAGAGACCGAAGCAGAGGGGGACACTAACAAAATATACAAATGGTCAGAAGACAGCAATATGACATACATTTAACACCGAGAAATTTCAGCTCTTGAGATATTGTAGAAATAAGGAAATTAAATAGACTGCATATTACGCCAGATGAGCCGGGTGTACCTGGCTATGTGCTGTGGAGAGCGCAAGAGAGCAACTCGTTCCTCCACCAAGCCATGGCTAAAGGCGGGGCCCACTACCATGACCTTCGTGTGAAGAGAGACCGATGCACAGAACCGCAACGAGGCACACGCACACATTTTATTGACGCAGTTGTCCGTGATTCAATTGAATTAACCACGACTTACTAGTTGTTACCATTGTGCACTTATCCGTGATCGTGACATGGCGTTAACCGTGATTTGGAGGTGTTTACATTCGCGGTTCGCCGTCCGCCATCCCACCACAATGCGCCTCAGTCAGTGTCTCTCAGCGCTACCAAAGACAATATTAACAACAATGTTAGCAGAGGGGGTTACAACAGTATTTTCCACAGGAATTGAGATTAGAGGGGGGGTGCTCGAATTTTTAATGGGGGTGAAGGCCGAGGGGTGAGACCGTGAGGGCGAAGGTGGGCTTTATGGCACCATAGTAAAATCTGAAAAATGTTTCACGACCATTTTGTTAGGTTTAACTCATCTTTTAATGTCATCACAATTAAAGTTGGCTACTCATGCCTTCTATGAAGCAATACGTTGACATTCTTCTTGGCTTCTTGTAATTTCGCGCAAGTTGACCTGATGTAAATATAACATCCTTAGTCATAGACAGGGAAAGATGGAATGAGGAAGAATGTTCCAGAACTGGCCATTAGATTATTCGTCGTTTTTCTCTTAAAGGGCATTCAAATTTCTGCTTTTACGTATAACACGGGTTTGTCTTCATCTCTTGCCCTCTATCTATCTACAGGCTGGGGGAATCCACCTAACCTGAGAGAGAGAGAGGAGAGAAAGCAGGAGGAGAGAAGAGACTTTGGGGGAGAAGCTGGGATGTCCTCACTCCCCAAACGGATATACCTAACCTAATTTTATCTATTTTATAAAATTTTCATCCAGCTCTCTGCACCAATATTTAATTTCTTCTGAATTTCTATTTAACTTAAACTTCTCAGCTTCGTGGTTGCTTGCCAAATCATTTATACATTATATGCAGTAAGTTTATCTCAGCTCTCAGAAAACTTCTTTACCGTCTCACCGGGATACATTGTACACTGCGTTCGCACTTATTAAACAGATTACATTTTCTCCAATGTTTTCAAAAGTTTTTCCCCGATTTCAATGAAATTTGTAGCAAATAATCACTATATATAGCAGCATTGATGGTATTCATTTCGATAAAATATTTTGATAATTAAAATAATTCTCATTTTATTGAAAAATATGTAAAATATTGTGTTCCGAATTATTAAGCATGTATTCTATTTACGGATCTAAATGGTGAAAATGGGTAAGAAGAAGGATTTAACATTAACTGAGAAAAGAAAAATAGTCAAGTTACTCGCTGAAAATATAAAATCTATTGAAACTGCGAAGCAGTTTGGCAGAGCTTATCGAACTGTAAACAAGTTTGTAGCGGAGGGTACCAAACTGAGGCAGCGAAGTGATAAAGGAGCTATAAGAAAAGTGACAAGGCGGCAGATATCTGTAATCAAGCGCAAACTGCAAAGCATCCATTGTCCTTAAGTAAAGAGGTTTTTGAGCAGGCTGGCATACATAATGTACCAAGAACATCTCGATGTGGAATCCTCCAAACAACTGGCAAGACGTGTAAACCTACGATTCAGTCACTATTAACACCCAGGTACAAGAAGCAGCGTGTTGAATGGGCGCGTCAGTATGTGAAAACAGATTTTAATACTGTATTGTTAAGCGATGAATGAAGAGCAACCCTTGAGGGATCTGATGGTTGGTCAAGAAGATGGATTGCTAAGGGTCAATCTCTACCATGGAATGAGGTTTTCTTTTAGAAAGTTTGTGTAAGACTGGGCATTCATTTTTACACCATCAGGCACTCTGTATGGGACAGCTACTTCATTGCTTATCAATCCTGCCCAAAACATGACACTACCTCCACCTTGTTGGCGTCTTAATCTCGATGGTAGAAATTGGCTCTCAGCAATCCATCGTCTTGACCAAACATCAAGTCCCTCAAGGGTTGCGTTTCATTCATCGGTGAACAATACAGTATTAAAATCTGTTTTCACATACTGACGCGCCCATTCAACACGCTGCTTCTTGTACCTGGGTGTTAATAGTGACTGAATCGTAGGTTTACACGTCTTGCCAATTGTTTGGAGGATTCCACATCGAGATGTTCTTGGTACGTTATGTATGCCAGCCTGCTCAAAAACCTCTTTACTTAAGGACAATGGATGCTTTGCAATTTGCGCTTGATTACAGATATCTGCCGCCTTGTCACTTTTCTTATAGCTCCTTTATCACTTCGCTGCCTCAGTTTGGTACCCTCTGCTACAAACTTGTTTACAGTTCGATAAGCTCTGCCAAACTGCTTCGCAATTTCAATAGATCTTATATTTTCAGCGAGTAACTTGACTATTTTTCCTTTCTCAGTTAATGTTAAATCCTTCTTCTTACCCATTTTCACCATTTAGATCCGTAAATAGAATACTTGCTTAATAATTCGGAACACAATATGTTACATAATTAAAATAATTATCTCATTTTATTGAAAAATATCAAAATATTTTATCGAAATAATTACCATCAATGCTGCTATATATAGTGATTATTTGCTACAAATTTCATTGAAATCGGGGAAAAACTTTTGAAAACATTGGAGAAAATGTAATCTGCTTAATAAGTGCGAACGCAGTGTATATAGTGAGAGGTCCAATATTCTTATTTTGCAGCTAGATGATTCAGATCAAGGACTGTTAAGTAAAACATCTAAAATTTGCAAATGGTACAAAAAGTAGGATGCCTAATCATTCCCAGTTATTTATGTCTGTTCCATGGATACAAGTAAGAAAAGAAAATTATTAAAATGTTTTGTATCTTTGTTGGTAAAAATAATAATTAAAAGATGCTCTGGTTAGAAAGCCTGTCAGTAAGAACCAAGGGAATGTAGTCGAGACCAGTAGTCTTCACCTTCCGTTTCCTCTATCTAGCTTCAATATTCGCAATGTCTCGTTTCCTGTATGGGTTTGTGACTACTGAACAATACTCAATTCTTGGTAGGACTAGACTCTTCCATAATTTGAGCATGATGTTTGCTTTTCTGTTGCGGAAGCTCCACCAGATGATTCCCATTATTTTTCTAGTCGTTGTAATTTTGATGTTATAGTGCTCTGTAGTAATGTCTAATTAAGCATTAAATGTTTTGCTTATAAGAATTTAATAATGTTTAATTAAATGTTTTGTTAATAAGAGTGTAGTAATGTCAAATTAAGAATTAAATGTTTGTTTATAAGAATTTAAGAATGTTTAATTAAATGTTTTGTTATAATAAGAAATTAAAAATATAAAAATACAAATTGGCAGCACCCGAAATGGGCCCAGGGACGAGAGAGAAATGCCCCAAAACTGCAGTTATCGGAGGGCCTTTGTCCTAATAAGGTGTTTTTTTTGTATTACGATGTTTTTGTAAATTTAGAATATTCTTTTGTGTCTCCCTCCGACTGAAATGTTAACGTTAATTCCCCCCCTCCCATTACCCCGTTTATCTAAAAGTGTTTCGGTAAAAATAAAAGTCAGTGAAGTGTAATTAAGTGTATAATTAATCCCCCGTCTCCCATCTACCCGTTGTAGTGGTTAATTTATCTAATTAATTATTTCTTTATTTACTTTCCTTTTTCTTCTATTATCGCTTGCTTTCTCTGTGTCCTTTTTACCGACGCGGCTGGCGGTTGAGCGATTTTTACACTTTCAAACAATGCAAGAGAGACCGGGAGGGTTAATTATACTATTCATTAACATTTTACTCCTTTATTTATACCGAAACAATTTAGACAAACGGGGTAATGCGAAGGGGGAATTAACGTTAACATTTTAGTCGGAGAGAGACACAAAAGAATATTCTACATTCACACAAAACATCTTAACACCAAAGGAGAACTTCTTAAACGCATGGCCATCCGATGACTGCCGGGCATTCCTACCCAGCCTTTAGCCTGTGTTCAGGCGTTGCCAACTCGTATTTTATAATTTTTTTATAAACAAACCATTATTTATCGTAATTACATTTATTAAATATTATTATCTTCTTTATTAATTTCTTATAACCAAAACATTCTAATTTTTAATTAGACATTACTACACCGTATTTATAAAGTACAGCGAAGCGAGAGTAAAGAGAATGATGAAAGATAAAGAGAAATCGAATAGAAAGTAAAGTAAATAATGAATTATAAAAGAGAAAGAATGGGAATCATTACAGCTCTCTGAATTCTGCATCCAACGACATTACTACTCCAAGACCCCTGACTTGTGGATTTAGCGTTATCTGTTTGGCTTGCAGAGGTTTGTACCCTTTTTTCTGTAGCCCCTTGTTATTACCGTATCTTAGAAGTTGGAATTTTCTTCGTTGAACTTCATATTGTTGTCTTCTACCCATTGGAATAATGCTTCAATGTCGTTTGTAATTTTCTTATGTCACCTTCGTTCAATATTTCCTTACACATCTTTGCGTCATCTGCGAAGCATGATACAATACTGTCCTTAATATTTGCATCAATATCTGCGATCATTATTATGAACAGCAAGGGAGCTGATACTGTCCCTTTTGAGGCAGAGCTCACGACTTCCGATTTAACTCCGTTTACCAGCACTCTTTGTGTTCTTTGCGTCAAGAAATTAAATATCTACCCTCCTAGCTTTTCAGTAATTCCTGCATTCTTAAGCGTGTCTGCTATGATTCCATAGTCACATTTATCGAAGGCTTTAGCAAATCTGTATATACACTACAGCTATGTTTTGCCTTCGACACAATATCTTCTCCTGGTTGTCTAGTAACTGTGATAGACATGATCTTCCAGCCCTGAAGCCATGTGAGGTGAGGTGAGAGTCACTGGCGATAATTCTTGGGCATTGGCTCTGTTACCACCTTTAAATAGGGGGGGGGGGCAATGTTCGCGTTCTTTAAGGGGAGTGGAATTCGTAATATGTCGAGTGATTTCTTCCATAGTAAGTATAGCGGTTTGGCAATACTCTTTAAATTTCTGCAGAAACGTGGCACTCCATGTGTCTGGCAGTACCATAAAGTACAGTATTGGCCTCACTCGTGTTCATTATCATGCTAAGAGACAAAGCCAGCGGTGTAAAAAGTATTGGCTCTGTTACCACCTTTAAATGGGGGGGGGGGCAATGTTCGCGTTCTTTAAGGGGAGTGGAATTCGTAATATGTCGAGTGATTTCTTCCATAGTAAGTATAGCGGTTTGGCAATACTCTAAATTTCTGCAGAAACGTGGCACTCCATGTGTCTGGCAGTACCATAAAGTACAGTATTGGCCTCACTCGTGTTCATTATCATGCTAAGAGACAAAGCCAGCGGTGTAAATAGTATTAGTATACCAGCATCGTATGCAAACGATACAAAGTTCGGAAGAAAAATCCGCGATGCAAATATGGTGGAGTCCTTACAGAGGGTCACAAATAAAATATACAAATGGTCAGAAGACAACATTACATTTAACATTAAAAAATTTCACTTCCTGAGATATGATAGAAATAAGGAACTTTGTCAACATCCATCAACTAAAGCGTTGAAAGCGATGTTTTAAACATCGAGTATAACAATTTAACTTGAAGTAGTAGTATTATTAAATATTTAAATTAAACATCTGATTCTTTCGCAATAAGAATTAGGCGGCAACCTACATTTTAACACATAACTATCATATCTACATCTAATTACGTAAAAGTACATTTCGCTTTCATATATATATATATATATATCACACACACCCTAGAGCATATCGCATATACTAAGTTAATTGGAATTACCTGTTTGATACCTTATGCGATCTAATGACTGTGCAATAACTACATGTGGAGAATCTGGTAACTATATTTCTAAACGCACTCCATCAATGCCATATTACTCAGTCAGATTAATTTAAAGACGTGCTAACACCAAATCAAACATATAGCCATATTCCAAATCAGCGTATTGTCACAAACACAACTAAACGTAGAAGATTGGAGGCAACCATAGTGCAATTTAGCAGACCAGAAGCTGCTGAACATTGAACAACTCAAAGCTAACTGTGAAGGGGCAAAGCTCACCTAAAATAGGGACGTAGGCAAGTAAAGGGTTAAAATAATAATACTAATGCACTCAAATATATATATATATATATCTCTCTCTCCATCTGTTTGTCCTGCGCAGATTCGACTATCGTATTGTTCAGTACTCCTCCGGCCAGGGTGTTGTTCAAAGTCCCTGTCTAGAAAGCAACTTTTTCTTACATCAAATTACCCGAATGAGGCGGGGTGCTGCAGAGGGGTCAAAAGTAGGACGGTCTTCAACAGTTCATAAATCACTTAACCTGTTATGCAGACAACCTGGTCCAGGTTTGATGAAGGCATACAACAGTACTGTTAACAAATCCAATTTAGTGTTTATTATACCTCTTCCTAATAATGCTCTAGCTTGTCAGGATACAGTACCAACTGAGGCATCTTCTCGCTGTGACAATGCATTTTCCCCTTATGCCCAAAAAATGTAGCCAAAAGTATCCTGAATGCAATAGTATATTATTTAAGATCATTATGGAAAAACTATACGCGCTTACAACATGGTATCGTATGTGGTACCTTTATTTCATAATTAAATATAAATTATTAATTAATTGAATTAAATATCTACAAAATTGCTCGGGATTGGCGACATAGCCCAATGGGAATGAAATGATTGCCATACATACATAAAACCCGTATGTAGGCGTCGGGCCTGCATAACCGCGAGAAACATTTATTATTTCACGTGATCTAAATTTTCCATTGCTAACTCATGAGATTACATCAAGGCAAGGGTCAACAACCTTTGCCAACTCAGCAATTTATACTAAAATACGAAGATTATATTATAGCGGCGCTTGCTCGGAGCCCTTTATGTTACAGCGAATACTTTAAACAGGGAAGATGTGCTTTTGTCTTCCCTAAAGTTCTGAGTGAATTCCTTATAATATAAAACCTAATAACTATAAAAAGGATAGGCCTATTCCTTCAGGGGTTTAAATAGTGACTGCCTATATTAGTTACATCGAGTGAACTCATTGTGTAACTCCATCGTAACGGCCCTACATCGAAGCAAACTAAGGCCCAGCGAAAATAAGGTGGGACACTTTCTTTCGTTCACATATAGGCATTACAAATCCTGAGGCTAGAATTACCGAAAACAATTAAATATAAAGAGGTCCTTTGAACACCTACACATACATAACTCTCTAACGAAAAAACATAGGGCTTTTGTCGGTAACTCTCCACTGAAGTTTGCTGGAAATTTCCAACGGATGAGGGTATCAGGCAATCAACCCATAGCCCTATATAGTTTTTTCGCAACCATTAAGGAACTGTGATATCTTCAATTCCTTAAGGGGGAGGGGAAGCAGACAAATCTCGTTTATTTATTTTTATTAACTATCTTCATATACCATTTTCTCTGAACTTCCTCAGTGGCAATAAGAAGTCTCCTGAAGGGTACAACTTAATTGTAGAATGGAAAGACTTATCTTGAAACTTAATATGTAAGAGCAATTTGCCTACTCTCTCAAATAATTATCTCTTTTCATGGCCCATCTGCGACCAACAGTGTTCTCATGTTCATTTATTACCTAAGTCTTATTTTTACCTCTGTGCTTTTGAAATAAACGCTTCACTATTGAGTTTACATTTCAAAATGGGTACGTACTGTTGTTAGTGGGGGTAAATAACATCCCCTTAATCTGATGTGTGTAAATAATGTATTTAAGTAAGATTTAATTGCATCTTTAACTGGTGACTTATCTACCTTCAGAAAGCCCCCTTCAGCCAACCAGATGCAAGGTTAGGCAATCATGCTCTACATTGATTAAAATTAGAATTAGATTTATTTGGTGTTAAGTCGTTCAAGCGAGACTGTTTGATTCTGTATAATCTGCATGTTGCACTCAGGTGAAGGAACGAGATGTTCTCTTGCACTCTGCCGTACATAACAAGGTACACCCGGCTCATCTGGTATTGTACTGAGACAAGCATCTAGCCTTCTTTGAAGACTTCAACTTTGACTGTTGTGACGGTCCTGAGAAACGACCATTTAAATCTCTGACAATATCCCAGGATGTATCATAACGGCCTGGGCTAGTGTTACTATTGTGCTGTAGTAGTACGGCATTCCACTCCAAGCCGGGCACATAGTACCGACATGAGTTACCCCTTGCTTTTCATGCCCCCTCACAGTTTCTAAGAATCACAAAAAGGGATATTTATTAGCAACACTTTAAAACTTGGTGCATCAAGTTTTAAAGTATTAACAAGAAAGACCCCCAATTTTATGATTCTTAGAAACTGTGAGGGGCATGAAAGGACATTCCCACCTTCTCCACCAAAGTCTCTCTCTCTCTCTATTAGGTTAGGTATACCCCTTTGGGGAGTGAGGCCGTCCCATCTTCTCCCCCCCTTTGCAACATTGATCAACATTTGCAATTGCTCTGCACGCGTCCATTTTTCGGCCATACTACTCAAGACGTTTGTCAGTAAACTGCTCCGTCAGTAAAATATCACCGCTGAGTCATATTAAGACTTAAAAAAATAATACACACACACACACACACACACAGTGTATATATATAGTGTGTGTCAGTAAAGAATAGGTGTACAAGCGTGTTTGAAAAGTGTCTATTCATGAGAAATATTGCAACTCTTATCCCGATAGGAAATACATTTTTTGTATGCAGGAACCAAATTATAAATTTTAAAATGTTCCCTATTCATTTCAATGCACGTTAGGGTAATTAATCATATAATGTAATTCCCATTGGATGAAAATTTTTAGTGTAGGCAGAAATTAATTTGTACAAATTACACTGTGTCCGTGTAGAAGCGAGAATAAATTTTCAAAGCGGCATTCTTGTACTTTTGTTTAAAAAAAATAATGAAATTATAAAAATGGTATTGGTTTACAGTTATCTGAAAGCTTTCTGGTAATTATTTCTCATTTAATGACAGTCTCATTCTCGTCCTGAGTGTCTCGTGGCTCGATCGGTTAGGGCGCCGCAGGCAGTGCTGAGGCTCTGCTTAGTGGTGGGTTCGAACCTCAGTTCTACCTAGAGACGGCTGTCTTTCTGTATCTACATCACGACGGGCCAGCCACCTCCCTTTAATTGACTCAGGTTAAGGTAGCCCCACACTCGGGCCCCTACCTCTCGCTTCCTCGTGGGGTATGGGACGTGGATGTTACCTTTATCCATCTCCATCCACGGTTCGCGAGTGAGAATGTTTGAAGTGGGAATTGCAGAACGAGGAAAAGAATTTTCTGACTTGAGAAATGTTGAAAAGACCGTGCCACAATATTGTAGACCCGAGGGGAGAGATTTGAAAATTGCCTCTTTTAAGAAAATTGCTTCTTTTGAGAGGTGGAGTTCTCACTCTTGGAGAATGTCCAAGTTTCGGAGTTGCGACCCTTTCTGGTATTATTCCGCGTGATATAAGGTATACTTATGAGCAGCTGCTTGATTCACTGTGTTGTGAATAAATTATATTACCTAGTATTGAACCTGTACTAGTTTTATTGACAATTCTATCAACTTAATTTAACGTAACCTAAACTGACTTAATTTAACCCAAAGAAGACTTGTTCATAGTGTCCAGCCATTGTTCCTTGAGAGAGGAAAAAGTATAAAGGATATATGGTGTATATATAAGGAGATTATGTCTAATTATGGCTAATATAAAAGTGAGTTACATTGTGAGGAAAATGCCTCCGAGGCCTTTTCCTCAGGAGTGTAACTCGCCTCCATATTAGCTACAGCGTGTTATTCTACCTGCAACCAAAAAAAGGTCCCAAAACAAGACATCAATTTGAACATTTGTTTTAGTTCTAATATATTACTTTTGTAAATTTAATTTAAAATAAATGTTCCTATGAGACCGGACTTATGGAACACCCTGTATATATATATATATATATATATATATATATATATATATATATTGCTCTTGAAGATCAATGCCATCCAGAATATAAATATCTTTTAATTATAACAAGGTAATTGGATGCCAGATGAAATATTCCTTAGTTCCACTTAAGTTAATGCTTTACTCTGCATTCAGAAGGTCAACTTCATATAATTAAAGTGGAATATTAAAGTGATTTTTTAATTACTCCTTACTCCCAACCAGGGCCGACGAGAGCTGCCACGGGCCCCAGGGAAGGATTGGTATATGGGCCCCCTGTTTACTCAGTATTTTATTATGAATGTTTTTTGTGTACATAACAAGCAAACTGATGATATATGTCCAAGTCACCTTTGAAAACATACAGTATGATAATCTCTATAAAATGTATATTCATTAATTCTGTTTCCTCTCTGTTATTTAATCAATTGCTTTATTAATATTTTTAGATTTTATCCCCCTCTTTCCGGGCCCCCTAGAGGTCCGGGCCCCGGGGGTTTAACCCGGCTTCCCCGCCCTCTCGGCGTCCCTGCTCCCAACTAGTTTATAAATCCTGTTTAGATATACTTTAAGATGTTAATTCCGCAACACTAAATGAACTAAATGAAAAGGACAAAAGAACTCTTAAAATATTATAGTAGGATGTGTTTATCGATTTAATACGGATAATAAATGTCGATGACTCCAGATTTTCAGATTTTTTTTTTAGCCAAAACTTTTATTATATAATTTATATTCAGATATTTTAGTTATAATTATTAAAAATCAAACTATAGTACGAAAGATAAGCACATACTGTTTTGTATTTAATATTAATTTGATACATAATACTGTATTATTTAAATGTACAAGTCGACTACGGTACAGTGGCACCATTGCGTATATACAGGGTGTACATAAAGTCAGGATCTATTTTTGTGAAGCACTTGGAAATTATATGGAATTCAATCATAAAATGATAAAGTGGTAACATTTATTAAATAATTAAGAGTAGGATTCGACGTGACGCCCATCAGTATCCCTGCACAGCTCAAATCGTTCCGCAGCATTTCTAAACACATTCTGGAGCATTTGCGGGGTTATGTTATCTGCAGCAGTTCGTATACGTGTACGTAAGTTTTCAAGACTCGTAATCTTCGTCTGATAGACGTGCGATTTGATAAAGCCCCATGCAAAGAAATCTAAAGGGGTTAAATCTGGTGATCTCGCTGGCCAAGGTCTGTTGCTTCCGCGTCCGATCCAGCGATTTGGAAAACGTCCATTTAGATAATCCTAAACAATTGTGGCATAGTGACAAGGAGCACCATCATGTTGATAGACGACGGTACTAACAATCCTATCCCCGTCGTCTATCAACATGATGGTGCTCCTTGTCACTATGCCAAAATTGTTCAGGATTATCTACAGTAAATGGACGTTTTCCAAATCGCTGGATCGGACGCGGAAGCAACAGACCTTGGCCAGCGAGATCACCAGATTTAACCCCTTTAGATTTCTTTGCATGGGGCTTTATCAAATCGCACGTCTATCAGACGAAGATTACGAGTCTTGAAAACTTACGTACACGTATACGAACTGCTGCAGATAACATAACCCCGCAAATGCTCCAGAATGTGTTTAGAAATGCTGCGAAACGATTTGAGCTGTATAGGGATACTGATGGGCGTCACGTCGAATCCTACTCTTAATTATTTAATAAATGTTACCACTTTATCATTTTATGATTGAATTCCATATAATTTCAAGTGCTTCACAAAAATAGATCCTGACTTTATGTACACCCTGTATATCCTTAAGGCACAGTAACAGAATGATATCTGAAAATGTCACTTTCATAGAAGTTTCTGCCTTCGGACTAAGTATATTCAGAACGTTGGGTTAGAGATTATGCATTGTCCAATCAGGGACCGAGTTTCATTTCTTCCAAAGGCTGGCCAATGAGAGGAAGAAAAGTATCTTTATACCTGAAATACGACACTATTTCGTTAGAATATGAATATACACACGGTGCGATTGCACATGTGAGCAGGGCGTTTAATTTTCTGTGTAACTCACCTTAACTTAATAAAAGGAAATCACTGAATCTTTTTAAATTAGAAATAAAAGCAAGGATCTTTTGAAGTAAAAGATTTTTTATCTTTTCAACCCGTGAAAAATACTCTGTATGAATTGGTCCCCAATTAACCTACCCCTAATATCTCCAGTCTAACTGTAGAGTAGGTTAAGCCTAGCCTTGTAGGGGTCAACCTAGAGATTCCGGAAATGGTCCAAAGCGGGCAGAGTAAATTGAGATCCACAGTAGGATTCCTCACCAAATTAGGTTAGGGTAATTTACCTAGCCTTTGTTAAGCTATGAGTTGATGCTAGGTCTTAGACCACAATGTAGGCCTAATTTAACTGGACCTAGTTTATATGTTATCACTAAACTGTGGTTTAGAAATACAAATGTTCACTTACTGAGTGTTATTAGATAAGTCCTGAATTCTTCTTGGAGTCTTTCTTCTAGTTGTTTAATTTTTGAGAGCGTACTAGCTGGTGGGGATCTTTTACTGTTTTCCAGCTCCTTCGTTCACCATGCCGTTCTTGATGCAAGTCCTTTTGTTCCCCGGCTTTTTCCACCAGTGTTCTTTTTGTTTGTTGGTTGATCGGTAGTGTATGTCTACTACTGAGCACGCTCTATCACACAGTATATAAATACTAGTGTGAAGAATAACTCTGGTGGGCATCAAATTGGTTTCATCCACCCAGTTATTGACATAAAAAAAAAGAGTTTAATAATTGTTAGGTTAACTACCTACCTACTCAGTGAACCATTTTCGTTACCTCCCAACTACCCACATGTATCAGTTTTCCATATACTGGGGGCCCCGGATGATAAAAATCTTGGTGTCATTAGCACCAATTTTTATGTCTGAGTGTAGACTAGCTAACTATTTGACTGTAAATGTCTGTTAATCCGATTAACAGTGACTATCCTCACCTTCTCATGAAGAAGATGTAGCATTTAATTAGAAGAGAAAATATACATCCATAGGATGTAACTGTTCATGGTCTTTACCATAAGAAAAGGAAAAGTGAAAGTTAGAAGATGAAATTACAATTCCCCAGCGTCTATCTTTTGCTGTAAGACTAGTCGCGGCTTCAACGCTGTTTGTCGCGGAGGTCTTGTGTCTGTCAATGTTGTAGTAGGATGTGTTATCACTTCTACTTTCAAGGATATAGTTACTGGAAGTTCAGTGTCTCCAGTTGTTACTGTCGGTAGAGGGGGCTCTCCAGAGTCCATTGTTTTGGGTCCAGATTCTAGGGGGTACAAAAGAGAGATCTCTCTTGTTGTGTCACCCGTTAAGTCCTTAATTTGACCACTCTTGTTACCCCGTCTGCCCCTCGTCTGAGTTCTAAAACTCTAGCCAGAGGCCAGTATTGTCTTGAAGTACTATCATGTATTAGAACAAGGTCCCCTACCTTAATTGTGTCAGACCAATCCTTCTTAGTCATTTGTTTATGTCTCTCCCTTAGACCCATCAAGTACTCAGTTTTCCAATGTTTAATGAAATGAGCTTTAACTCTAGTTAAGTGTTGTAACTTAGTCTGGTGTTCATCATGTTGTTGAGTCCAGTTTCGGTCTTCTGAAGAGTCTATATTGTAGTCCGGCAGGAGACTAACGTATTCTCCCCGAATCAAATAATTTGGAGTTAATGGTTCCGGGTTATTAATGTTGTCACTCACATAAGTAAGTGGTCTACTGTTGATGATGTTTTGAGAGTTTTCATAGACCTCAGATAATTCAGATCTTGTTGATGTTGAGCCTATTAGATTGTCTACATAAAAATGTTCTTTAAGGAAGTTTAGTGTTAAATGAATTTGTACTGTATTCAAACCTCCTATCACTTCAGACTAGTGATATAGCGAAGCTTCGCATTCGCATTCGCAACCGCGGAGCCTCCGCAAAAATTTTAGATTCGCATTCACATTTTTTTAATGCGAATTTGCGGAGCTGAGAATTGCGGAGAACGGGACACATATTTTCAGCTGCGGCCTTCAATGCAGGAGCATTTTTAAAAACGATTGAGACGGTAAACTGACTTAGGCCTAGCACTCTTGCAATGTAGTTCGCATCTTCACTTCTCTCATGTCGCTTTATTTTGTCTAACTATGAACTTTCAATTCTCAAGTGATCCGGATTTTAGACATTCTGATTTTCGAGAGTTTACTGTATATGAAATTGCAAAGTCGAAATCACCGTTATAATTATTCCATAGTCCATAGTCCAATTAGTCCATACTCTTTCGAGAATGAAATCTGTGTTTGTTGAAAAAAGTTGAATGCCATTTCCATATTCATCAAATTATATTTCTAAAATAAAACTTATACTGACGCAGAGGAAATTTCTTTAGCTTTAAGACAATATAAAGTTTATTACAAAATTCAATTTAGAAATGTTTTTAATGTGTAAATATCAGAAGTTTTTTGTTCAAGTGCTTTATTTTTCATAATAATGCTCATATCTCTTTTATTTTAACAGATATTGGTATTATTTTTTTCCTGAATAAGTTTAAGTACTAGTGAGAACATATGTGAAAAAATCGTAAAAATTTAAATAATTTTTTTTGCTATAAGCATTTTAATAAAATAAAAAAAAACAATTTTCACGAAAATTTGGCAATTCTGTAGCGACCTGACTCGTGACATGCAGGCTTTTACTTTACCGTCCGTTCTGTCACAATAAGTGCAATACATCTTCAGTCGTATCATTATTCAAAATTTCAAATATTAACTTCGTCGACTACAGTTGTTTTCACGCCATCGCTCTCAACTTCATCATGAGAAAATCAACAGTTTGGAAATTCTTCTCAAAGAACGCTGATGATACTGCGAAGTGCTTGTTATGCCGACGCAACTACTCTCGAAAGGGACGAACCACATCAAACATGAGAAATCATCTGTATTCAATTCATCTAAAAGAATTTAAAGAACTGAGTGATGCTGAAAACGAAGCTAAAGAAGATTAAAAAAAAAGAAGAACAGACGCCATTACAAAAGACGAAGTCTGACATTAGACAGAAAAATTTCGGATTTCAAACAATTGAAAGCTGCTATCAGAAATTGAAGCCTTGGAGTGATGACAATCAAAAATCTAAGACGTACGACTACCGCATCGCAGAAATGCTAGTATTGGATGATTTGCCGTTTAGTCACGTAGAAGATGTCGGTTTCATGTGGCTTATGGCGGAAGTTGCTCCGCAATACAAGATCAAGCAACGACAATTTTACGCTGATCTAATATGCAACAGCATGTACTAATAGGGTGTGTCAATTTGGGAGGTGAAAATTAATTTTTGCCAATTCCTTCACTGAGGGGTTTTAAAAATATGTTTTTGGATGTGAAGAATTCAAATCTGCTATTATTTTTGTGATTGCTCAACACTTAGCTTGGTAAATCTACGTTTGATTAAAAAGCACATAAATTGCTCTCGGAAAACAACATTTATTAATTTTAGCTTCTCAAAATGTCAGGTAATGCTATAAAAATTTTAGTTTCTCTGCATAAAACATATCCTAGTAATCATAAAACATATCCTTGTAATCATAAAACAACATTAGAAAGTAATGACATCAGTAAAAAAAATATTTAAACAACAAGTTTCATCAAGTCTTGCTTTGATTCGTTCTTGGACATCAGCCGCCGACCTGC
Organism: Bathynomus jamesi; assembly: GCA_023014485.1. Taxonomy (NCBI): domain Eukaryota; kingdom Metazoa; phylum Arthropoda; class Malacostraca; order Isopoda; family Cirolanidae; genus Bathynomus; species Bathynomus jamesi. Next base: position 455,549 of record JAJOZX010003637.1, read on the forward strand.
TGCTTGGCCTCTGATATAGCCCTCACGTTTCTCATGTGTATACACCCTGCCTGCTGCCTCTGTGACTTGTTTCACACACCTCTCTATTGACTGAGCATGACAGGGCCACTGTGGAACTTGCATAGGCTTGTCAAAGAACTTCTTTACTTCCGCTGTAGTTAGTTTACATGTCAAAGGAGGTTCAAATACCCCGTCAGACCAGTCTGTCAGCTCCAACACGGAAGAAGCACTGGGGTTGATGGAAGGTGTCTTCCTGGGACGTACAGAAAGATCTCCAAGTGTGTCATCATCTCCACCCCTCATGTCAACAATCTTTTGGACACCAGCTCTCCTCTCCTCACTGTCATCTGAGCACAAGAGTGTCTGGATTACATTTCGCTGAATGCATACCATGCTGAGCGCTTGATGGTTAGCAAAACAGCATCCACTACAGCCTTCTTTTGCAGCCTAACTAGCCGCAGCTGAAACAAGATGTGGCGTGGGCCTTCCACCCAAGAGTGTTTTACTTTGATGTTGAACCAACAGGGGTAGTACACACCAACAATGTATTCCACTATCAGTCTTAAGTTGTTGAGGGTTTTGCCTTTAATGCCATGTTTTGAAACCCATATGCGACAAAGCCTGTTTGCTGTTGTCAACCACCTTGAATGGCTCACTGGACCAATTTCAAGAAGGGCCAGATCTGTGGGAAGTTCTCCTGTCCTTATGGCCTGTGTGATCCTATACCTGTACGCTTGATCAGTAGAGAGATCCTTTACGACATTGTCACTCAGTGAAGTAAGAGGCTCTCCAATTGAGAGTTTGGTGAATGAAGGATCAATTTCAAGTTCGGTTGCAGTGTCTAGCATCTTGCCAATGTTACCTGTCCACTTGTTGTTAGACAAGGTCTTCCCATCCAGTGCTGTGATCAAGTGTCGCAGGGGTAACTTGTTAGTGTGGAGGGCACAAACCAACCAGATCAGCTTACGGCAAAGCTTGACCTCTACCCAATGCATGGAACCACCTTCCCAGCCAGTGTTAACATTTGTAGAATCACCTCCAATGGCCTGCAGGCTTTTATCAATGCCTTTCTTCTTCATGAAATCTACAAGATTATCAGCAATAACTTCAGCAGGTTTTTTTCTCGTTGAGCCTTTCTCAGGAGTGAAGTGGTAGAGATATCTTCCACCTGACTCACTGCACACAGAATAATGCTCTTCTTTGATGATGCTGGGGAACTGACGATCTGAATTGTCTGCTTTCAGCATAACTTTAGTTGTATCTTGACGGCCGTCAAAGAAGATGCAGTCAATTTCACCCTTCTTACAAAGATCATCAAATTCCTGATCCAGGGATCTCATAACTTTTTCTTGGGTCCTCTTGACTTTATTGTGATCAACTACAAGTCTCTTGTCTTCTTCAGTGATCAAGCCAGCATCCATAAAGGCAGCAGTGGTGATGGCAGCTGTGGCACTCAGGCCAACACCATATCTGATGCTATGCATAGCAACATTAGGTATTTCTAATGTGTTGTACTCTGGCTTTTTATTGGAAGTTGAAGACGTGCTTGGTATTTCTAATGTCACTTCATAGCTTCCATCCTTTCCATCTTGAGCATCAGCTATTTGTTCTTCATTTTCATCATCAGAGAAAATTATTTCATTTGATGGCATTGAAACATCCTGCTTACTTGTCTGCTTATATTCAGCAGCAGCGCTTCTTCTTTCGTCTTCTTGCCGCTTCTGCTTTTTGACTTGTCTGTTGTGCTCAGGTTGATCTGGCAAGCCAATCTGATGTGGTCCAATAGAACCAGACTTGTCTCTCTGACCTTTAATGAAAGCAAGTTCCTTCACAGGGATCTTCATCTCCCTAGGGCATGTACAGTTAATGTGAGTTTCGTTTTTGCAACCAGCATCTGCAAGGCAGCCAAATTCAGAGCAGAGAACAATTTTACACTTGCAACTGAGGATGTCAAAAAGCTTGTCAAGTTTTGCAATGAAAGCCTCTTTGACATGTAGCTTTCCTCTCCCAAGAGATATGTTTTTGGCCTGCTCCCAGCTCTCTTGGATCTTGTTTAAGATTGTGACTCGTGAATTTACAACGGGGGCTACAAAAGAACTGTTTGCTCGTTCCCACTTTTCAAGCACTTTAGGGTAAATGTCCTTTGCAAGACTGGCTGCTGGGTAGTTTCTCACATCCTCACCACTTTGTTCTCTTAGCAGTAGCCCATATTTCAGAACGTCTCGCAGAGTTGGGAGTTCAGAGGGCAACAACTCTCTACCAGTTCCAATTAGGTTGCTCATATGTGTGAATGTCCCCAGTCTTGTCCTCCTTTTAGAAGCCATTGTAGGTCAATTCCCACTGGTTAAGATGGTAGCACTGACGGACAAGTAATCTTCAGCACACTGATGAATATGTTTCAACCTGTGAAATAAGCAAAAACAGCAGTGCATTATATATACAGCATATAATTTATATTATTAATATAATAATTATTATATAATTCCACAAAAAAGTCAAAAAAGTCACTATTTTTATGTAGCTTCTTACCAAGCAAAACTAAATTATATTAAATTAACAAAAATATCTTTAGAATTCCTAAGTCATGCTGCAACTTTTTAGCACCCCTCATATTTGGAATTTGAAAGTTGAAAAATTCGACACACCCTAATGTACTAAGGTGTAACTGGGAAGATTCAAGCTATTGTGGACGAAATCAAGGAATCATTGGTATCCTTTACAACTGATACATGGTCCGACACTTCTACTGGAGTAAGTTTCCTTTCGCTGACCTGCCATCGGGTGGATAATGAATACAAGGGGACGAATTTGATGCTCGGCGCTGAAACTTTGGACGAACGGCACACCGGTGCATATATATCGGAAAAGTTCGACCAAATGCTCGAAAAATGGAAAATTCCTCATTCGTCTGTTAATGCGGTGATGCGTGACGGCGCTACAAACATGAAGAAAGCGATGGATCTGTCAGGCGTCAACAACATTGATTGTACTGCCCACAAGCTACAGCTCGTTGTAAAATCAGGCTTGTCGGCTCAAGAAAATGTTCAGAATTTGCTGATGAAAACCCGTTCAATTGCGACACATTTCAACCACTCCGTTGCAGCAAAGGATGAACTGAAGAAGATTCAGACGCGTTTGGATTTACCGAAATTGGGAATGATTCACGATGTCGCCACAAGATGGAACAGTACTCTGCACATGATGGAAAGAGCTGTTCAGTTGAAGGACCCACTAAGCTTATATAGCACTGCGAATTCCAAAATACAACAACTATCGAATGTTGATTTCGCTCTACTATCTAGCTGCACGAATATTCTCAAGCCTTTTGACGAAATCACGAAGAAACTCAGTAGCTCAGCATCTTCCATATCAGACGTCATTCCTCTGATAGCCTCATTGAAGAACGTGTTAAAACCAGAAAACAGAGATGATGTTGAAGTCAGAACAATGAGAGAAATTATGTACGACGAAATAGAAAGAAGATTCGCTGAAATCGAGACCAATGACTCCTATGCTTTGGCCACTTACTTAGACCCCAAGTACAAAGCAAAGATGTTCTCCAGTACTGCCGTCACTAAGCGTGTCCAGGAAAAAAATAGCGCAACTTTGCGATGACCTGGCTAAAGCACAATCTGAAGAACCAATGGAGAAGAGAATGCGCGCCAGTACGTCTGTGTCTTCACCATCAAATTCAAAAGCTGCCTCAATCATTGAGTCCATGACGTCGCTACTGGCCGCCTCAAACAGTGACGAAGAAGCAGAAGAAGCAATCAGCAGAAATTCAATCAAATTTGTTCAAGAATACCATAAAGAGAAAAGAATCGCCCAAGACGAAAACTCTTTAGCGTGGTGGAGAGACAACCAAGAAAAGTACAAGCTTTTAAGTGTACTTGCTAAGAGATTCCTTGGATCTCCTCCAAGTAGCGTCTCAAGTGAACAACTATTCAGTGGTGCTGGCCTGATCTATGACGGGAAACGAAACCGCTTGCGAGGAGATAAGGCAGAAAAATTGCTCTTTCTTAAATTTAACTTGCCAACTATTGGGTTTAAATATGTAAAACTGTAATTAGGTACTTTAATATTTTATTGTAATTATACATTATTAATATGTAAGAAATTTATTATATTGTGTATAAAAACAGTTGTCAAATAATAATAGCATTTGTATTTGTTTTACTTTCTCATAAAAATAGTAATCGTTGTATTCTGGTTTATATAGCGTCCCTTGGTAAAATTTCAGAAAATAGCCACATTTTAAAAATAATTCAAGATTCGCATTCGCCTCCGCATTCGCGCGAATCTCAATTTTCAGATTCGCATTCGCATTCGCAGATTCGCAAAATTTCAGCTTCGCTACATCACTACTTCAGACTAATCAATACCCGTTGTTTTAGTAGAGTAAATGTTACTCCTCCACAGGTAGATCTGGAGGGGTTGGAGCTTTGAATCCTGTACTGGTTTTGTGTTGTTTGGTCTCTGGTCAAGGGAGGCCATAAGACCCTTGTTGTTTGGCCCATGGCCAAGGTAGGCCGTAAGACCCTTATTGTTTGGCCCATGGCCAAAGCAGGCCATAAGACCATTGTTGTTTGACACATGGCCAAAGTATGCTATAATACCCTTGTTGCATAGTTTGGGCTGTGGCCAAGGTAGGCCATAAGACCCTTGTCGTTTGGCCCATGGCCAAGGTAGGCCATAAGACCCTTGTCGTTTGGCCCATGGCCAAGGTAGGCCATAAGACCCTTGTCGTTTGGCCCATGGCCATGGTAGGCCATAAGACCCTTGTTGTTTGGCCTATGGCCAAGGTAGGCCATTAGACCCTTATTGTTTGGCCCATGGCCAAGGTAGACCATTAGACCTTTGTTGCTTGGGCCATAGTCAAGGTAGCCCATAAGACCCTTGTTGTTTGGGCCATGGCCAAGGTAGCCCATAAGACCCTTGTTGCTTGGCCCATAGCCAAAGTAGGCCATAAGACCCTTGTAATAGTTTGCCTTATGGCTGTAGTAATGTCTAATTAAGAATTAAATGTTTGTTTATAAGACTTTAATAATGTTCAATTAAGGTTTATTAAATAAGAAATTAAAAATGGTTTGTGAAATTAAAAATATAAAAATACAAGTTGGCAACACTAAGAATCGGCCCAAGCGAGTCTGGGTAGAAATGCCCTTCAGTTATCGGACGGCCGTTGGGCTAATAAGGTGTTTTTTGGTATTAAGATGTTTTTGTAAATTTAGAATATTCTTTTGTGTCTCTTTCCGAGTAAAATGCTAACGTTAATTCCCCCCTCGCATTACCCCGTTTATCTAAAAGTGTTTCGAAATAAAAAGTCAGTAAAGTGTAATTAAGTGTATAGTTAATCCTCCGGCTCCCTCGCCTTGTTTAAATTATAATGACGCAAACCGGCTCAACCGTCAGCCGCGTCCGTATAAAAACGCAGAGAAAACAAGTGATAAATAAAAAAAGAAAAGAAAATAATGATTTATGAAAGAGAAGGAATGGGAATCACTACATGGCCAAGGTAGGCCATAAGACCCTTGTTTGACTCATGGCCAAGGTAGGCCATAAGACCCTTCGGTGTTTGGCCCATGGCCAAGGTAGGCCATAAGACCCTTCAGTGTTGTTTGGCGCATGGCCAAGGTAGGCCATAAGACCCTTTTGAGTAACTCCATGCAATCCGTGATTATGTTCAGACAGGTTGTGTGTTTGTGGCACATGTAAAGAGCACAGTGTGTATATATGTGTCCTACAGGTAGGTTTGGAAGGTTTTGTTATTTTATTTTATTTTATTGGGTTCAGAATCCCAGCTCAGCCTTGAACGGCCAAGCTCTGAGGGGCTACTTAAACCTACAGCCCAAGTTAAGCTAGACTAAACAAACCGACGGACTTGGAGGTCCTATTAGGTCCTACCTCAGGTTGCTGACTCGATGTAGGCCTACCTTCGGCCTCAGTTGCATAAAAATTAAGATAAAAAACAAAAGGGGCCCTATTTATGGTCCTTTTAAACCTTGCAACAACAACACAACCTGCACCATCGCACGATGCAACAATCTCGTATCTAAACAACCAAATTGAATTGCAAGAGCTCTCTATAAAACAACGCCCTGTAAGTGCCGCATTCAACAAACGAGTGGAAAGGAGGAGCCAGTGCCCCCAGAAAAATGATGCCACAAAAGCCCAAAAAGGCTAGCTCTAAATTAAGTGAATTTTTCACTAACCTTACAATTACGAGATGGATATATATATATATATACCTTAACGTACTATATACAAGCAATGCTGCACCAATCAGCTTCGTCATCATATCGCCTTGGGACAACAATGGCTCTTCCTCTTCTACATTTTCTAACACTCCCCACCGAAGAGGCAGTGTTGTCATTACCTTCTGCAAGTTTAGCCAAGCCTTCTCCATGAGTCTGTAACCCAAATGCTTCATTTCGACTATCCGTGTTTTTGCTGATTTCTAAAGTATAGATTTTTTGTATAGGTCTCTTTAATTTTCCTCCTGAAGTCTTTACCAGTGCAGACCTAACTAAATTGTCTTTGCAACAAACAACTCTTCAATTATGTCAAGTTCCAGCATTGCCTTGGTCTTTCATTCCCAATCATTACCACTTCTCCCATCTTCATACAATTTACACTGGAACACTTTACATTGCCTGATGGGTAATAATTGAGTTCTGGCAAGCATTCCATCTGCCACCTCTTTCATAACTGATCTTGTAGTTCTTCAAGGTATTTTAACCTTCTGGTTAACTCTTCTAGACTGCTCTGGATAGGCTGGAAGTCTTCTGGCAAACTGCGGCTTGATGTTAATCGTTTACCATAAAGAAAATGATTTGGTGTTAATGGCTCTGCATCCTGCGTACTGTCATAAACAAAGGTGATAGGCCTGCTGTTCACCATTGCTTCTACTTATCACAAAACAGTGCAAATTCTTCTTTGCTCAGATGAGCATTAACCAAAAGTTTCTTTAAAGGACACTTTATACTTCTCAGTAGCCTTTCCCAAAATCCTCCTCACCATGGTGCTCTCTCAACAATAAACTCCCACTGTACCGTACCCCATGGTGTGAAAAGTAGGATTGGAATCCCACCTCTTTTAACAAGGACCAAACTTCTTCGAGTTCCCTTTGCAAATTTTTTGAAGGTTTTTGAATTATCTGATATGATTTTATTTGGCAAACCCCTTCTCTTCACAAACCTTTTAAAGGCCAAAAGGAATACATCACTACTTAAGTTGCTTACCAACTCCAAATGGATTGCTATGGTGGTAGCACATGTAAAAAGACATATATATAACCTTTGTTAGACTCCTCTTGCTCATACACATAGACTGGACCTCCAAAGTCTACTCCCACTACATCAAATGGGGCAGTATAGACACACCGTTCTCTTGGAAGTGGAGCCCCTTTTTCATGATAAGGCTTTGCACTCCAACACTTGCAAACCACACATTTATGCAAGACCTTTTTTACTACTTGTCTAATTTTGGGAATCCAAAACTGCTGTCTGATCTCTATTATCACTTCTCTAACTCCAGCATGTAACAACCTATGATGCGTGTCCAGGATCAAAAGTTCCACAAAGTGCCCCCCAGAAGGTAGCAAAATTGGATGTCTTTTCTCCTCTGGAAGCCCAGAAAACTGTAGTTTACCTCCTACTCTCAATAAATCCTGATCTAAAAACACATCCAAACCCTTGAGAGCCTGTAATGGACTGCTGGTGAGCAATTTTCTCTCTTCACCAAATTTTTCCTTCTGCACATATACCACCCAGTATTGCCTGGCTTGCTGAATCTCCTTACTGTTCAGAATTCCTTCCCTTCTTGTTGTCTGTAAATCTATATACCCATGCTGTCACTCTTAATAACTTTTTCAGATTGCTAATGTCCTCAAGCCTCAATATGGGGGTCCTGCTGCATAACTTGACAACTGTTCACAGCAGGGACGTAGCCAAGGGGGGGCGGTCTTCCCCCTTGGAAAGTCCTGGGAAAAAATCTGCGGTAATTACAACCAAGGTTCACCGCCAAACTATAACATATAAGAATTTGGTATTTATAGATAATGGAAGGAGTGTAATTGCGTATTTGATAAAGTAGATAATTTTTGTCAAGTAGCCCCTAAATTATTTTTCCATGCGATTATCCTGTTTAAAATTTTATATATGTTAAACAGATGTGCGTTTCTTCTGTCTCAACTGATCTAGCTGTTTCTGTATCCGTCTGACTTGCCTTATATGTGAGTTTCATTTGGATATTTTCTAATGATTTCGTTATTCATAGATATGTTACACTGTTAAACGTGTATACACTAAATAACTGTATGCATGAAATCAATAAATGTGTGAATAAAATAGTTACTTTCTTTGTTAAATATGAAAACTATAGAATCAATTATAACTTAGATTGCGCCAATGTGACTGTCCTATCCAAACTTTTGTTGGAAAGAGTACATATTTTATGTGGATGGCTGTATAGTGGCTGTTCAAAAATGGCAGTTGCATTGACATTTTTAGAAATTTTTACACAAAATAAGCTTATAATGCACTTGCTTACGGGGCTCCACTCAGGATTCCGCTAGGGGAGCTTCCAGCTCTCCCTCAGACCCCCTAACTGTATGGGCTCGCCCGATTCACCACGGAACCTGACGAACGTAGCTCAAGTTCGCTCCCCACCTTGGGACATTCTTGACTACGTCCCTGGTTCACAGGGCATTTTCTCATCTCACTCACCCATTCTTCTTCAGCCTGGCATTCTTCTACAATATGCTGATTAGAAGGCCAGTTATCACTTCCAATTTTAGCCACTCTGGCCCATTCCACCACAAACATGACTGTGCAAGATCTTTCACTGAAATTCCTCGTGTTGGTAAATCACCTGGATTTTGGGTGCCTGGACAATGCTTCCATTGCTTTGGATCTGTGTGTGCTTGAATTTCCTCCACCATATTCGCAGCAAATGATTTCCATTTCCTTGCCTGGCTTCTTAACCAGTGCCAAACTATAATGGAGTCTGTCCAATAGTAGCTTGGAATTTATTTAAAGACCTAAAGAGTTTTGCACTGTAACTGCAAGCCGACTAGCAATGACTCCACCCGTCAATTCCAACCTTGGAATAGAAAACCTTTTCAAAGGTGCTACTCTGCTTTTTGCAGCAACCAACCTGCAACTTACTTCCGCTTCGAATGTGCCTCTTATGCAAGTTGCATAGGCTTCCTCACTTGCATCACAAAAGATGTGCAGCTCCAAATTATCTTGGACTATTGTTGAACTCTCCAAAGTACCATCTTGGGATTTCAGTCTCCAAGATGTGCCAATTCTTTGAACCAATATTTCCAATTTACCACCATATGATCGGGTAACTCTTGATCCCAACCAAGTCCAATTTCCAAGAGGCTCTGAAACCAAATTTTTACTTTATCACAAATGGAGCCAGGAATCCAAAAGGATCAAAGACCTTCGAAGCCAAACAAAGAGCTGTACGTTTTGCCCACCTTGTCTCATTCTCAGCCAGCTCTACTAAAAATTTCCCATTGAAGGTAAACAAATCCTCTCCTTGCTGCCATTTTCTAAGCTCCATGCCAGCCTCCCTCATTATACTTCTAGCCTCCATGAATATCTGTTTAGCCATTTCTGTATTATCCACTGAACACAGCAAATCATCAACATAAAATTTTTTCCTTATGTGTTCAATAGTATTAGGATAGGCTTCAGAATATTTCTTAAAATGGTACTGCATAGTAGCTGCCAACAGAAATTCACTAGAGCTGAGGCCAAACAACACTCACTTCATTCTATATGCTTGAACCTTGGGTTCATTTTCCAACAAGTCTTTCGTATCCACCCACAGATACCTTACTGCATCTCTGTCCTCTGGTTTTAACTTTATCCTCAAACAGGCTTCACATCTGCAGTCAATGCTACTCTACCAAACCTGAATCGCAGTAACAAGGAAAATAAATATGCATTTAAATATGGCCCATTGGCCCAGCATCTAAACAGCCATTCAAGGACACACCTTGTCCTTGGCTGATCCATCAAAAACTACCCTCAGTTTGGTGGTAGTTTTGTCTCGCCGTACCACTGTATGGTGGAGCAGATAATGTGCCTCCTGGCTCACCTGCTCACCTTGCACCCTTTCAGCATAGCCCTCCTTTACATAGCTTAGGATGGCCTCATCGTATTTGTTTAACAACTCCTCATTTTTCCTTAGCCTCTGCAATGAAGTCTCTAACCTCCTGTTGGCTAGCTGAAGGTTTGAACTGGGTTTGCAAGAATCCTTCCAAGAGAGGCCAACTTCGTAGCAACCATCTCCAAACGCAATACTTTTTCAAATTGCTCTAAAACATCTCTGTTCACTGTACTTGCCTGCTTCTCCTGTTTGTCCTTTATGCCAATAGATTCAAGTTTCCAAAAGTCTTTCAAATGCCTTTCCAAACCATGGCTGTTCTCCTCAATCTTAACAAAAAGAGCTTTAACCTCCATTTCATTGCAATAGCTACCATGTAGCATCCATCCTAGCTTATTTTCAATAGTTACAGGACCTTGAGATGTGTGGACAATGTTACCAGTGATGAAGTCCCAATAATAGTCAGCTCCAATCAAAAGACTAATATCTTCTATTCCTTCAAACTTATTATTGCTCAAATTAATTCCTTTAACTTGCAATTCTTGGACACATGCCATATCTAAACAAGTAGTGACTGGAGCATAAAGTTCCTCAAGCTCTACAGCTTGGATCTTGATAGTGGGACTTTGTGGTAACAACCCCTTAACCAGAACTTCCACCTTTTTAACTTTGGTTCGGTTTTGAACTGAACCCCCAAACCCAGAAATTCTTAAATTTTCCCTCTTAAGTTCTTTAAAATTCAAATTTCTGGAAATTCTGGTCTTAATAAAGCTACACTGGCTACCACTATCAAACAACACACTTACAGTAGCTTCTCCATCATTCTCAATTAATAATGCTGTAGCTGTTTACAATAATCCTCCTTTACTTTTACTCCCTTTCATAGCAGTGGCATGTGCCACCGATGTCTCTACTTCTGGGGTAAGCCTACTAGGAGTGTTTTCACACAATAATGGCTGATGCCAGCCATGGCATTTTTTGCACAAAATTTTAAACTTACAAAACCTTGCTCTGTGACCTTTCAAAAAACATTTGAAACATGCTGTGGACTTAGTTACCCTCTTCTTATAGGGCCCCTAATCAGCCAGCTTAGAAGGCTGACTTGCCAGTTTGCACTATTTATTTAATTAAAGCATATATTCTGGCTTAATCCGCCAGTTGGCTTAGAAGGCTGAGTTGCCAGTTTGCACTATTTATCTCATTAAAGCATATATTCTGGCTTAATCAGCCAGTTGGCTTAGAAGGCTGAGTTGCCAGTTTGCACTATTTATTTCATTAAAGCATATATTCTGGCTTAATCAGCCAGTTCGCTTAGAAGGCGTAAATGGCTTGTTCAGGTTGAGTTGCCAGATAGCAATATTTATTTAATTAATGCATATATTCTGGTTTAGAAATCCGCTTTAGAAGCCAGCCAATTGATATAATTAAATACCG